>VZDJ01006585.1:5083789-5557853 GCA_008694505.1 Cyanoderma ruficeps | reverse complement strand
TCTCCTCTCCTCTCCTCTCCTCTCCTCTCCTCTCCCCTCCCCTCCCCTCCCCTCCCCTCCCCTATGAAGTGATTTATAGCCACTGAAAGCAGTTTGACTTCATTAATTGGCATGGATACCTTCAAGCTAACTAACTCATAACTTTTGGCTTCTTTTCTTTGGGACCAGTTGCTCCTAAAGAGACTTCCTATCAAAACAGCATTCTGTGTTACGTGCTGTTGCACATTATTGTACAGCTACAGGACTTGGCAAGAGAATAGAAGACATTCCTTCTCTCAGTTTCTATCAATATCTTCAAAGTCTATTTTAAGGAAGTTCTCTTACACTGTTTATTAAAAGTATCTGCTTGGTCTCTGCTGTCCTTTCTTATGATGCTTGTTCCTACTGTTACAATTATTTTTCCTCTCCTCACCAACCAACCTGGCACTTATAGATATTGGAGATTTGTTTAATTTCTTCTCTATATTATTTTCAGAATAAGAAGGGATCCCAAATTAAAAAAAAAATCACTCGGACTATATATAAAACTTAGAAAATTTTAGTTTTTAGTTCCTAAGAACTTATGGAAGAAGTCAGGAAATGAATAGAGATATCCCTTAATCTTTGCTACTCATTCAGGAAAGATGTCTTAAGATTTCTTAATGGTGTATTGATACCAAACCTCAAGCAACCAGAAAGCAGAAATTGCAGGCATTCACTCAGCCTCCATCACCATTCTGTGTTTGGACCATCTGCCAAGGCAGTCAGACAGCCAAAGACTGTGTTGCAAACAGAAAATCATCTGGATGCTATAGATCATCGGTGCTCACAGACAAATAAATGGTCAGCTGCCAGCTGCATTGTGCCATTGGGGCATGTAATGAGGAAAGAGTATCTCATTAATTCCCTCTCTTAGTCAAAGAACAAGGAGAGTCTCCATTGCCCGTTTGTTGCCTGACTAAAAATATCAATAGATATCAATGTTTGCAGAGTGATTAATTTTGCATTTTTCCTCACTTCATTCTGCATTTTTCCATTCTTACACCTAGCTAATATAGCCAAAATTCTTCCCAAATGAAGAAGAGAAATTTAGCCATA
Source organism: Cyanoderma ruficeps (assembly GCA_008694505.1). Taxonomy (NCBI): domain Eukaryota; kingdom Metazoa; phylum Chordata; class Aves; order Passeriformes; family Timaliidae; genus Cyanoderma; species Cyanoderma ruficeps. Next base: position 5,556,776 of record VZDJ01006585.1, on the reverse strand, counting down.
TTTAAAAAAAAACCAAACAAAACCAACAAAAACGCCCAAGTACATGGGGTTGTGTTTTTACAACATGGCAAATCACAACATTCAACACCCATTAGGAAAAAAACACTCATGATGCAGTATTTCAAAATACACAAAATTTTTAGATATATTTATTCATGCAACCAGAAAAACAGGTGAACAGTCAAGTCACTAGACTAAATGTCAGTTTAGGTGTGTATGAACTAGAATTATACTTCGAGCTTCCATTTCGGTTTCTAAATTATTTGTTGGAAAAGCATTGGTCATGTCTTGAGCCACAAGCTGTCTTATGTGCAAAAAAACCCTGGAAAAACTCCTTTTTTTCTATGTCTCTGAGTAGCATGACCTCTGATATGCATATAATCAGCAACAGTTATTTCCCATTAGCTCAGTGGAACATCAGCTCTCACAAGGATTTGGAGTTTAGTTTTAATTCCTTACACATTACTCCCATGGACAACATCCTAGAATTCAACAACTCTACTAATGATCATGAATAACTATTAAAATTTAAAACAAAACATATGTTAACCAGCTCTAACAAAACACCCTGCTCTTTATAGCAACAGAATTACAGATTGCATTCCCAAATAAGCATTTCCACTCTGTTTCAGATTTCTGGAGATTTTCTTTGCTAATAGTTCCGCTCTTCCCTCTGGAATACTGATTTCTACTTTCTCCTAGATTTTTAAGGTTTTGTTCTCTTCCCTCTTTCTGAATGATTTAGTTTCTATGAGGCAGCAGAGCAAGTCATCATAAATAGCAAAGAGGAGGGAAATGTAGATCTGAATTTCAGAATAAAACAGAAAGCAAAGTTCATAATATAAAGTTCTTTGTCAAGAGTAATAGGGATCTTATTCTTCCAGGGCCTGACAATTTTTTTTTCTTTGCTGTCTCACTGCTCTCTCATGTAAATCTGGTCTAAGAGTATTGAAGAAGCTGGTGGCATTAAGGTCTTACAATCAATCTGCTTCCTGAACGAATTTCAGGAGGGAGTGAGGGTGCAGAATGACTGGAACAATATATGCACACTAAAAATGTGTATATATCTTAACAGCCTTCCCCTAGTGAATACATATGATACACATAGAAGTATAGAAATTATCTTCCTTTCCTAGGACTTATAACAAGCAAATTTTGAAAATAACTTGAAGTGACAGGACTAGTAAAACCTTCACTAGATGCTTCTATCACATTCGCTGTATTTCAAATTAATCAACCAAATGGCATTTACACAAAAGATAGAATACAATGGAATAGTCAACACTGGCAAAAATCTGTAAGGCAAAGAGATCTGATAGGTATAAAAAGTGCAGTAGCTGGGTAAAAATAGTATTAAAACTTCATTGGTCTCTCCAAGCTGGGGTGTACAGAGCAACCCGTGATTTTTGCCTTCCTCAAAAGCTGGAAACGGTTTCCAGAACAGAAAAACTACAGATGAACTGCATTATTCTTGTAAGAAATCCAAGATTTAAGAGCAAGTTCTAAGGAATTATTCCTGATCAGTTCTTTGATTATGGATGTGTCAAAACCTGTTGCTTAAGGAAAATTCAAAACTGTTTTTATGTTTATTCACCCTTAATTTTAGATCCCAGTTTTCTACATGATTACTGCTGTCCATGAAATGTATATATTGACAGGTATTTTGTTCAAAAAAGTGATTGCACAAGACCTACAGTTGATGGGGCAATTCTACAAAAAATTACTACTTAGCCTGAATTTCTGCATGCAGAGCTGTCAAAGGAGAAATGATCTGTCAAAAGATAGTTCTCTTGTGCTGCTAGAAAACTTTTCAAAGTGACACCTATAGAACACCATTTCTTTCCATTTTTTATTTTTGATTTAAAAAAATAAATTCATTTTAGGGTATTTAAAAAATAATCAAACCACAAAAAACCTAAATCATCAAACAACTGTGTCCAGAAAGTCAACAGAACCTACTTTATGAAGTTATTTGTTTAGCTTTCAGAGAACATAATAGAAGATGGCTAGGAATCTTGTAAAACTGAAGTTCCACTGAAAACAAATTCTTCACTGTCAGACATTGTATTAATACAGCTGTGGACATGAACTACGACAGACAACAAAGCTGCTTAATATATGATCTTGTAAACCAGCTCAGTGCTGGCACAGAATGTATTATTCAAGGCCTCCAGTAACAGCCTGTGCTTCATCTAGCTGAAAATATTTCCATTCCACGTAACCTTCTTGGACTTAAGAAAGATACAGCTTGAAATGAGGAAAATTCCTTGCCAAGCAGTTCTCCATAATTTATCCAAACATATTTTGATTGAATACATCCAGTAGACATTCTGAAGTAGACATTCAGTTGTATGTTAAAACTCCTGTTCCCTGACAATTCCCGTTCCTCAGCTGGCTCCACAACACACAGGGTTGACAAGAGATACGTATAAGACATCCAATAACTAACTACAGGTTACCCGGGGGAAAAAAAAAGCCACACAAAAGAACAGTCTCAAGGGAAAAACAAAGCTGTTGAAATTTACATATTTACATCACATATAAAACAGCCAGTTCATATAAAACAAATATTGAAGCTATAGGAAGCACCAGGAAGTGAATAGTGACAGGAGGAAAAATAAAGAATGGCAATTTCATCAAGGCTAAATGTCAGAATTAGAACAGATAAATGCTGTTTTACCTAGAAATTGCAGATGGTCTGAACTGTGCACGAAAATGGCAGATTAACATGAATTTAGAAAAATATGACATAACAGATGTCAATGGGAAAAACAAAATGTAATTGTACACTTAAAGAAAGATAATGAGCTAGTGCCCTGAATAATTCATTTAACCTACTATGTCTTGGCAAACCATCATAGACAATCCATCTGCTTTACATACAATACTGATAAAAATATAAACTAGCAGACAGGTGGTACCAGGAGACACAGACAGTATTTTAACACCTGACAATACTGATCATGTCAGTGCCTTGAAGAATGGTTATCCTACCTGGGAAAAAAATTACAACTGAAGAAAGCAAAAAGACCAAGTAAAGCATTCCTTTACAGGTCTAATAGATGATGCTAATTAATAAATTAGTATCAACAAATTAATTTCTCTCTTGAAAAAACAACTACTGCAAGAATCATTCTGTAAATGGTCATTACACACAATCTAATTTTCCATCCAAGACTAGGTATATTAATTCCAGAGTCTAATCTAAAATTCCCGTAAGGGTCACTGCAAGCACCTGTTCAATTTCCCCTGGATTTCAGTAATTTCAGATGGATACATACCCAAATAATTCTTCTATTGAGACCCTATATTTTCGTGTGTTGCTTGTGTGTTTCATGGGGGTTTTTTTTCCTATATTTACAGAAGTTATGTTGCAGCAGCAATTTAAATAATTCTGATTTATACAAGTTTTCTTTTCAATTCAGTAATAGGTGACAGACTTCTCCAGTCTTATTAGTCTCCAGAGCTTATTAAAGTAAGAATTCACAAATTTGTTTGATCCAAGACATGCCAGAGACCACCTGCACAAAGAAGTCAGCATTTCACTATAACTATTTTCCCATCTCAGAATCTTCTAGAAATGTTTCTGTATCACAAAATTTAATTGCAAAGGATTTGTATTATTACGCAACAATTTTGCTGTTGTATGACTAACATTTTCAGGCAGAGTTGGTTTGGACTATTACCTCAGTTTTCATGTTACTTAATAGAACTGCTGAGCAATTTATTATGATAGCTAGTAAGTCTTTAAAGTCTACCAAAAAAACACTGGGGCACGGAAGTCATCTGGGGGGATATGCTGTTTTTGCTGAACAACATAGAAATCACACCTAGAAATCACACCTTCAGATTGCCAGCCTGTGAGAACCTAGAAGCAGGTAGGAAAACAAGCTTAGAACAGAAAGTGATCTTCACATGTCATAAAACCAATCTGAAAAAAATCCAATACAGTAAGAAAAATGTAAGTGTGAAGAATGTTGATCACATAAAGTGAAGATGGGGTAAGAGCTATGGAGGGTTTTGTGAAAAGGATGTGGAGATTTACGTTTAGAAAACCAGAAATGAGTTAAATATTGCATGAAACGCAAGCATACTGGGCTTTTAAAATGTCAATACATTTCTATTCTGTACTCTCATACTACTGTACTTGGCTCCAGCAAAAACAAACTTCACCAGTTTCACACCCAATACTTAACGATGGACACACATCAAGTGAAGACAAGGAGCATAAAGAAAAAATAAAACCAGAGGCCTTAAAAAAAGGGACGATTGAGAGGTGACTTTCTAGTGCCGAGGCTATTTAGAAACAAGACTGACTTGCCTTGGGAGGTTATAGAACTTCCTCTCTGAAGGTCTTCAGGCATGAATCACAAAGTAAATGAGGTAAGTTTTTAGAATAACCTGCATCTTTTCTGAAGGAAATGGGCCGGACTAGATTAACACCATTATCCTATTCTCAGATTCATGGAAAATAATAGAGACGTCAGTACTCCAGTACCTTTTCTGCAGCAGTCCAAACAACACATACCCAATTACCTCAATGTGTCTGTCCACCATGGGAGCTTGCAATATGGGCTGGAACAGATTTGGAGAGATTATCTCAATGTTCTTTAACCTCAAGACAGAATCAACTGTGCCTCAACCTGGACGATGTGGCTGTAATTCAAGTTCCATAGGAGCAAATCTCATGACTAAAACCAAGGTTGTTTTACAGTGGAGGGCTAAGAACCTGAAATGCCAGCTGTAGTGGATGCAAGTGAGGGATTGAGACCAAGACATCTAGATCATCAAAGCCAGGTGCTCAGCCCAGCACAGTGATATTAAACAAGAAGTTGCTTTTATCAGCTGTGCGTGAACTGCTGCTGTAGTTTCTCCTCCCCTGGGCTTTCAGTGTACAAGTTATGTGCTCACAGCTGCCTGTCTAGTGAAGTTTTGTGATGAGCATCTTTTGGGGATCTTGTAAGTCTGTCATCCTTGGTGTAACCTGTCCTAGAAAACCTCAGTGATTATTTCAAAATGATCAGGTGATTATCTTCAATTCAATATAATTACATTTTTCTTTTATCTTCTCACTTCTAAACTGAGCAGTCCTCAATTACAGCAATCTTTCTCTTATGCTTCCTAAACCTCTGACTGTCTCATTACTAAAGAGTCCTCTCCCACATCTAATGCTTCTAAAATTATACAAAGAGCAAATTTCTCAAAAACTAAGACAAATATTGTAATTCTTTAAAATAGAAATTACCAAGTGATGCTCAGCAAAGAAATCATGGCAAGAGTTTCAAGTGTGTTCTGTCAATTTGATAGGCTTTGTCATTGCTCAAATACTGGTTCCCCAGGCACGTAATAGTCCTGTCATCAAGATTAAAAGGTACACCACAGGCACTACACTGCCAATCTTTTTTAATAATTATATGTAGGATGTTAGATATGATAACGGTGGTGCTGCAGCAGGAGAAACCTACACATGGACAGGCACTTAACACCACAGAATGTGGAAGGCTGGAAAGCACCACAGTGGTCAGCTGCTCCAACTTCCCCGCTCAAGCAGGGTCACCTTAGAGCTCAGGGCTGCATCCAAAGATTCTTGAAAATCCCCAGTAAGAGACACTCCACAACCTCTCTGGGCAAGTTGTTCCAGTGCTCACTCATCTGCACCAGAATCACTATCAATACGTCATGCCATAAAAATCAGCACCTCCTTAGCAAATTTAAAGTATGCATGTCATGTGGCAACTCAGTTTTCAATATATCCATAAAGCTTTCTCCATGAAAGGGAAATATTTGTTTCTTCATAAATAAATTACATATTAGAGCTCAAGACAGAATAAGTTTCCTAATTGCTTTTTAATATGATTAACTTAAGCCTATTTTCTGTGAATTCTGGATAAATGTACTACATTTGTTTCACAGTCATAAAATAGTTTGGGTTGTAAGGCACCTTAAAGATCATCTGGTTGCAACCTCTCTGCCATGGGAAGGGACACCTTCCACTGGACCAGGCTGCTCAAAGCCCTGCCCAACATGGCTTTGAACATTTGCAGGGAGAGGGCATCTACAACTTCTCTGAGCGACCTGTTCCAGAGTCTTACCACCCTCACAGTAAAGAATTTCTTCCTAATATCTGATCTAAATATACCCTCTTTCAGTTTAAAGCCACTCCCTCTTGTCCTGTCAATAAAGGCCCTTGTAAAAAGTATCTCCAGTTTTCTGGTAAGGCCCCTTCAGAGAGTGGGGGGTGGCTTGAAGATGGGAGGGCATTACTACATAACGTAGCTGTTTTGATTCTAACCTCTGCAAAAGAAGTATATGGTGTAATATGTCAACTAGTAATATAATTAAAGAATAACAGTGATTTACAGACACATACAAAAGTTGTTCTTGGAGCTTATATGCACTGCTGCATTCAGGAGAAATACTTTTGTAGAGCCCTCTGTGAGCATCAAAGACAAAACCCAACTGCCGCTGAATGTCCCCTGAAGACTTTTTTTTCTGCAGACTTAGGTGATAAGTAACAGGACAGAAGTGTATTGCAATTCAATTAAAAACACAGGAGAAGAAACAAGTATTTCCCTTTATTAAGATACACCTGTTTACCTTACAAGCTATTAATATGTACATGAACATGAATTATAGATTAAATATCAATAAAAAGCAAATACTCAATCATGAAGTAATTTATATTGTTGTAACTTATTTGGAAGATTATAAATTTGAACCAGTGGAGGACTGACTTCCAAGAATTACAGGCTGTTTTTAAATCAATTAGCAGCAAGATAACACTCTATAAAAAGTGATCATGAAAAACATATCTTCATAATATATATCTTATGTTATCCTTACTCCTTGGCCAGCTGTACATTGGTTGGTTTTGCTCCAATAGGTATCCCATATTTGTGCAAAGTGTTGTATAAAATTTCACGCATTTCATTGTTGTAGGAGTCAAAGTCAAATACGTTTCGAACAACATTTGCGAGTCCTTCAGATGGAAATTTCTGTAAAGAAACAGACCACCAAATTTTTTTTAGTGACAATCTATGAAGTTACAGTTTATCATGATGTACTTCTAAAATGAAAAATTGTAACAGTAACTTTGACTGACAGACAAGTGCTGAAGTAATTTTTACTTTTCATTTCCAGGACATCATTTCACGTCAGAATGAAATTACTGACACTAAACTTGATTTAAACAAAAAAACCATGTGACAATTATTTAACACCAAATACCATTAATGGTTTAAAGAATTAGTTCCATTATACACATAACAAGATGGTGTAATCACTGCAGAATTAATACTAGCCTGTATTTTTAAAATTTACTTTCTATAAACCATGAAGATCTGACACAATGACACATATCCATATAATTCACCCATACAATTAATTTAAAAATTCCAACTCTTATGTTGAATAATGTTGAATATAGAGAAGCAGATAATATACAATTGGTTAACAAAAACTATTTTAGGTCATGATGGATTGGAGTAGACACAGAAATTCACTTAAGATTCACAAACTTTTTTCTTTTCTTAAGGAAAAATACTAGTTGCAATGTGCTATGTATATTTAAAAATCCCAAATATATCAGATTTTCATTAGTATCTTTAACAGAAATTAAAATTTTGTTACTGTGCTGGACTGGTTATTCTGGATGGGGAATTAAATGTTTGGATGGTTGCATCCTGAGGGTAGTGGTCAATGGCAGAAGGTCCTGATGGAGATGTATGAGAAATGGTCAGTACAGACCTTGGGGGTTTGTACTGGGACCATGAATGTTTATTATCCTCATCAATGACACAGAGGGATGGAGTGCACTTTCACAAAATTTGAAGACGATACCAAACTGACTGATACAGCTAACATGCTTGTGGGATGGAATGCTGACTGGAGGGACCTGTCTGGAAGTGGAGAAGTGGGGCCACAGGAATTTCATGAGGTTTAGCAAGGCTGTGTGCATGGTCCGGCACCTGGGTTGGGGTAACCACTGGTATCAGCATAGGCTGGGGGATGAAAAGATCAAGAGCAGCTCTGAAGAGGACTTGGAAGTGCTGGAAGGTGGGAAGTTGGACATGACCTGGCAATGTGCACTTGCAGCCCAGAAAACCAAACGTGTCCTGGGCTGCACTGAAAGCAGCGCAGGGCGAGGGAGGAGATTCTGCACCTCTACCCCATGCTGGTGAGACCCCACCTGCAGTGCTGCATCCACCTCTGCGGGTCCCAACATAAGAAAGACATGGAGCTGCTGGATTGAGTCCATAGGAGGGCCTCAAAGATGATCAGAGTGCTAGAGCACCTCTACTGTGAAGACAGGTTGAGAGAGTTACTCAGCCTGGAGAAAACTCTAAGGAGACCTTAACATAACATCTTCCAGTACCTAAAAGGGGTTATAAGAGAGATGGAGAGGGACTGGAAGGGCATGTAGTGATAAGACAAGAGGGAATGACTTGAAACAGAAAAAGGGCAGATTTACATCAGGTATTAGGAAGAAATTCATTATTACCAGGGTAGTGACTCACTGGCATAGGTTGCCCAGAGAAGTTGTGGACACCCTGTTACTGAAGTGCTCAAGTTCAGGTTGGATGTGGCTTGAGCAACCTAGTCTAGTGGAAGGTGTCCCTTCCTACAGCAGCAGAGTTAGAACTACAGTATCTTTCAGGTGCTTTCCATCCAAAACTATTCTAGGTTTCTATAAGCAAGAGAAATGAAGAATTTTTAATATCACAAAACCACTCAGAGAAACTGATGTCATTAATTAAGAAAGCAACCGAGGTGGAGGACCCTAAGCTGGAGTAGGTATATGCCAAAAGGAGGCTGTGATCTCTGGCTGTGGGAAGCCCACACTGGAACAGGCTCCTGGCAGGACCTGTGGCCCCATGGGGAGAGGTGCCCACACTGGAGCAGGTTTGCTGGCAGAATTTGTGACCCTGTGGAAGGGTCCCAGGCTGGAGCAGTTCCTGAAAACCGTAGCCAGTGGGAAGGACACACAATAGAGAAGCTCATGGAGGACTGTCCCCTGTGGGAGGGACCCCACACTGGAGCAGAGGAACACAGAGAGGAGTCCTCCCCCTGAGGAGAAAGTGGTGGCAGAGACAATGTGTGAAGAACTGATCACAGCCCCCTTTACCCACCCTCTTGTGCTGCTGAAGGGGAGGAGGTAGAGAAACGCAGGAGTGAAGTTGAACTTGGGAATAAGGGAGGAGTAGGGGGAAGGTGTTTTAAGATCTGTGTTTATTTCTCATCTTCCTACTCTGATTTGATTTGCTATAAATTAAACTAATTTCCTCAAGTGAAGTCTGTTTTGCCTGTGACAGTAATTGGTGAGTGATCTCTCCCTGCCCATCTTGATCTACAGGCATTTCATTATATTTTCCCTTCTCAGCTGAGGAGGGGAGTGACAGAACAGATTTGGTGGGCACCTGGCATCCAGCTAGGGTTAGTCCACCACAGATGCAAATGGAGTAAACCAAATAAAAAGAACTTTAAAAATTAATTATCAATTTGCTGTATATTCTAGAACTTTACTGCCTAACTGATTTATTTTACCCTTTTTTTGGCAAGAGATGGGAGTGAGAATCTTTCTATTTAAAAATGTCTCACTCTTTCTCCACAGGCCTTTCATTCAAAAACTAGATCTTTCAAGGGCAGATATGCTTCCATCTCAGTATGGCACATTTACAGTGATGAACATAACGTTGTGAAGAGGTATTTGAGGAAGTTGTAGTCTTAACTGTTTTTTTCCCTATTAGTGAGTTAGGCTGGTACAGAGAACTTCAAAAACAGACTTAAGTGTCAGAGAGTTTATAAATGTATTAAAAATGCAGCTATCTGAATCCTGATAAAAGACTAAAACAGAAGAAAACAGAAGATCTTCTGAAATTTTTTGACCTGTACTCTTAATCAAATATCAGCATTAGGAGTTTAATATTTTACCAATATTATAAATATCTGATATCCATAATAAAATAGACATGACACAAACAATACTAAAATTAGCTAGTCACTGTGATAGACTAGAATACCACTGCTAAATTAAGCTTGTACAAACCTTTTCTTATCTGTGGTGTATACAGCACAGAATATTTTAGTTCTAGTGTTGCTATAAAAGCATGTTAAACAGTGTTCTGCTTTTTAAACCTGTCTATGAGGGACCTATTAGAAGTTCTGCATCATTACAGCTTAACACAATACAAGTTACTGTGGGATAATATAAAACTGTTCTACAGCCTGTGCCATCCTCGTTACAATGTCCAGTTCTTACTGAATGGAACAGGTACTAAACCCATTCTCCCATCTGCTATTCTAACTAAACACTGTATAAACACATAAGGTAAATTGAAAAGTTTGTGACCATGTTTAGTAGTGAAAGTGCTAACTTATAAATTTTTTAATTGCACCTTGGAGTCAAAAGTAGGCATCATTCCAAAACAACATTTATATGATGAATACTGTGTTTTCTCTGTTCTTCTCAGGGCAAAGCTCAACCAACACACTGGCACCAAGCTATCTAACTTACTCATGAACTATGCCTTCACCAGCACTAGGTACTGCAGAAATCTTGGTCAAGTACTTCAAATAATATCCAGTTTCCCTTAGAAGTCTCCAAGTATGTCCACTGTTTTCTGAATCATTGCATAATTTCTGACATTAATACACTTTTCTGCAATGAATTGCCTTAATAGTTCCATGTCTCTCATGTCAGCAGGACTTCATAACAATTTCCTGAGGTACAACAGAGGGCTTCTGGGAACAGAAGCCACTTGCACAAAGGTCCTCTACTTTAGTAATTACAAAAAAAATCACAACTCTTCTGCTTCAACAGAACAAATGCAATCCCTCTTTAGTAACTACATGGACAATTTCTTACTGAAGAAAGGAAATGACAGTTCACTTAAAGGGAAAAAAAGAAAAAGACAAGAAAAGCAAAAGAGGTTGAATGCTTGGGGTTTAAACTAAAAAAAAAAATCATTTGCTTTGTATTGATTTTTAAAATGAGATTTCTAGAGAAAATATTGATCTCTTATCAGTCTGGTTGTCATTCACTGACTCTTCCTCTTACAAGTAACACTTCTGTGTGTGTACCTTAGATTTTTTTCACAACTTAGATTCTTGGCTATTCCTTAAAACAGTAAGTAACATAGTTTTTTGCCTTAAACAATTTAACATTTTTATTTATACATTGTATGCTTTATTTGATAGAGAACTTGACTTGGTGAAAAAAACGTATTTTTATGGATCTAACATTCCATGAGGATATGTATTGCTACAGTCTGTATAAAATCTATGAGTAAAATTGTTATTTTCTAGTAGAAATCGAGAATCTTAATTCAAAGATGCTATATTCATTGAGGTGTTCTGTACTTCTACCACTACCCTGCAAAGAAAGTGATAAATTATCTGGTATTCAGTCTGTAATGTGCCCAGACTTTTTGTTTTAGACTTCTACCTTATGTTTTTACTAACACATAATTCCCTATGTATCTTGGTTTCTTCAGATATCTGACTATTTTCCATCCTGCCAGCACCATCTCAAAGACCCACCCTGCACACTCTACCGGATTTCTGCCTACCTGCTCCTTCCCCTGTGCTCTTGGTTGCCCCCTGCACCCACCGCTGATGCCCTTTTACTGAATGTTGCAAGCTCTCTCTGTGCCTCCTCAGTTGTCCTTCAGCAGGGCCAGAAGCCGATGTCTATGGCTCACCCGGAGTGACAGACATACTAATGCACTAACCAGTACTCGTGTCTTTAGTGGGCATCATCTTATGCCAAATGAAACAGCTGAATTCACCCCCTGCAGTTTCAATCAGTTCCTCTCTGTCACACAGATTTTGATTAAATCAGCAGAAACCTAATTATCTTTGAAAATTGATAACTGAGATCCATTGTGACTGGCCAAAAGGGTAAAAGGTTATTAGGCAGCAAAATGAGAAGATTATTGATAAGCCTATTGAGAAGGTTATTTGATAAGCCTAGTTTCCTTTTGAGATTAGGCTGAACATAAAAAACCCCAAAAAACCCAAATACAAACCAACCAACCAACAACACAAAAAACCCCCAATCAACCAGCCAACCAACCCCAAAAAAGTGCACTATCTTACCACAAAAGCTTACTGAAGAGGCCTTCAAACCTGATGATAAATAGACTTCAGGTACAGAAGGTTTCTCAGGCATTTACTACTTGAAAACTGGTATAACTAGTGCCTACTATTAGGAAGCAATCTCAAATATAAACAAGAAAGATGGCCTATAAGAAAAAAAATCTAAGCTTTCCAAAACTAAAGAAGAGTTAGTAAAAAAGCTATAGCCATTTTATCAAGACTAATGTGGCTTTCCTGATTAACATCTGCCAAGGTCTCATGAAAAACAGCATATCAGATTGCAGAGAAGCAGTCATAGCATTCCCTGGTTACACGTGTCTTTGGGTAACCCAACTGAGTAAGGGCAGAGCTTCTGAGCTTACCCATAAGCTACTATTAACATAAAGACTTTTGACATTGACAGTCCAAAAACTGGAGGCAAGCAAGACAAAAAGGCTGTATCCAGGTCACCTGCCAACTAAAGCTGTCAGACCCAAATTCCTGATATGATACGTGAGGAGGAAAAGTTGCAGCAATCAAGTTAGGTACCTGCATTAGTCAACTCTTCCTATGCCTGCACTTTTGGGTCTTCAAAATAGTTTGGTGTCTCAAGCATCACCAAAAAAAAGCCTTTCCCTAGGAAAAGGCTAGTATAGAGGCAACCTAGCTCTGAGCACAGTGTCTAAGCTACAACTAAATCACAACATTTTCCCTACGTGCATAATCTTTAAGTGAGGATAACCTTGTAACTGCACTCTCTATGTGTATCCTAAGTGCTGAGGATCACAGTAAATCAGAGTTGGAGATTAGCCTAACAATATGCTGACACTGTAGCAATCAGTATATTTTTAACTGACTAGTCCTGATGCTCAGATGTGTTCTCAGGCAGCAGTAACCAAAAGCAATTTTTTCCTCCAAAACATCCAACCTTTTTTTACACAAGCAAAAAATTCCAAAATTATGTGAAAGAAATCAACACAATAGTACAAAGAGAGCAGGGCTGTGGAACTGCTGTAAGGGAAATTGTTTAATAACATGACTAACTTCCCTCCTTCCTTCCTAAGGACCAGAAATTTTATTGACTCATTTCCCTCCTTCTTTCCTCTCTACCTGAAGACCTAAAAGTTTCTTACGCTGGAATAACCATTATGTTTATATTCATTGTTTACATTTGGCTACTCCCAGGTTTTTTATTATTCAGATTGAAAAACAAGTTACAGTAAACAAAATGTTGCCTTCTTGCTAGGAGACAGGGATCTTGAAAATAAATGTTACAAAACAAGTCAAAGATGCATGTTGTATTTAGATATTTACACTTTCAAAGAGGTGAAAGCTTAGCAGATGGGAAGCTTCCCCACTGAACTGTACCCAATGTCCAGGTTGAAGCGACCGTACTAATCTCCTTAAGTGAAGGAGACAGAAGAGACAGTAAGAGCCCTTAAGACAATTAGCAATGCAGCTCTTTCAATCTTCAATTAGATGCTGTTCACGCTCAGACAAAACAAGAATTAAGTCTTATGTTTCTGCACTAGTTACCAACTGAACTCAGTACAACTTCAGGCTACTTGGAGACAGATGATGAAGGAAAGAAGCTCGGAAGGAAGGCAGGAAAAGCAGAAAGGTATGAAGACAAAGAGGAGTTCATTTAACAAACATCCTAAAAGATTAGCTTCTCAGCAGCACAGCAAATATTCCTCAAGTCTATAATTTTTCCACTCTAATTTTGAATGTAACTGTGTGTTTAGAGATCACCATTTACATGTTCTGTCAGCTGGGTAAACAACTACCTATCAGCTGGTAATGGATCTTAATAGACTGTTTTGCTTATGTGTTGATCTGGATTCCTCAGCCTTTAGGTCTGAATCTTCTCTAACCTTAGTACAAAGTTACAGAGCATTATTTTTTCTTTGTGTTATTGATATCATAGTAGTACCAGTTTGTCTTAAGATCTTCTTGCACTCTAGAGATCACAGAGCACAAAAATCTATCCCCCCCAGAAATCTAGATGAAGATTTTTAAAAGTAGTAATTCCAACCTGCAGGATCAAAATGTCCATGTGTATGGCTGAATGTGTGTGAATATGTTTATGACCACAAACAAACAAAACTATCGTGCAACCCTGCTATACTATGCAGTATAAAACATAGGGGCAGTAGGTCAAAATTTGTGAGAAATTATATTTTAATTGAATTACTTTCATTAATTTCCACTTTTTTTTAATCTAGAATTCAATAATTCAAGAAATGGTCTATAAATTAACAAATTAACAACTTTAGGATTATAAACAGAACAAAATAAAAGCACCGCTATTTCAAGGAGCATTAAGACACTTTATATTTCAAATACTTTAGGCAAAAACCCCCTTCAATTTATAAAGACAGAAGTCAGACTTAACTGTAACATTTAAAAACCAGGTCATCATTAAATCAGAATTCACAATTTTGCAGTTAAATGTGTGTAGGAAGTAATTGTGAATCCTACATATTCCCTTGGTGAGTAGTTATCCATCTATTTTCCTTAGAAAAAATCCACTATGGATGTATTAAGTGTTATGCAGTAGGAATTGTTGTTTCACAGGAAAGGATTAACTCCACAAAATTTATAGCAGAGTAAGATGAACAGCTGCAGTATCGTGGAAGTATTATCTGTTGAATAAGGAATCCTGTAATGAGGGCCAGTATGAACATTGCATACTGTATTCACAGTATGCAATTTTTTTCTCACACAGTTGAAAAACAGACTCACAGGGTTTATTTCTATCTATAAATAAATATGCAGAAAAATATCTGCCCATGTACATCTGTGATCCTTATCCTCTGACTATCTGAACAGCTGAATATTATGCTTCTTTCAAAATGTAAAATGTTTCATAAGAATTAAATAAAAACGCATCAACAGTAATGGCATCTTTTTTCTAAAACCTTCAGGCATTAAAAAATTAGTATTGATGAACTCAAGTTTTCAATTAAATCTGATGTACTGTACCTGTAAATGTTTTACAATGTTCACAACTTCTCTGGTTGAATAGGGGTAGTTAATAATTCCTTGGTCAGCTAAGCTCCTGAGCTCTCCAAAAGCAGCTACCAGTTTCTGCAGAATCGCCTCTGGAACATCGGGACCATATTGTTTAAGCATTGCCAGTTCTGACTGCGGCTTGGGATTATCAACAGCATGGCAACTAAAGATGTCCCCTACCAAAAAAAAAAGAAAAGCACAAAGTTAAGTCATTTATAGAGAAGTAGCATCACAACAGACCCTTTAATACTGCACCTTTAATAGAAAAGATATGACTCAAAAGAATGCTGAGTACTAAGCTGCTAAAACTGTGAAAAATGTGAAGTATAAGCTATCAAGAATATCAAGGTTTATGGAAACACAGAGATCTCTTCTATAATTTTAATGAGGCTGATGTCATGAGGGAGAAATTACCTTCAAGAAGAAACCCAAGTCAAATGAATGCAGGAAAAAATAAGAATAAGAAAACGTAACTGGTTGAATGGAACCTATTTGTGAACCCCTTCAAATGATCACAGAATGCAGGGAAATCTTGAAATGCAGGAAGGCCCTAAAGCAAACACAGTTAAGAGGTCTAGAGGAAATACTGAATTTATCTTATCTTTTCTCCCTGCCTGTCTTGAAGTATGGTAAGAAATCTGGCAAGATATTCTTTCCATACATTGGCATTATATCGATCCCAATCATATAACCTATAAATCAAATTTATTCATAAAAATTCTCTGAACAGTTGTACAAAACTTTAAAGAAACATGATCAGATCGGCAGAAAAAGAACTTGAATTAAAAGCAGAAGTGACCCTACGCTGGAAAAACAGTACCAATAAAGAACTCAACCACACCTCTGCCATGTGGATCAAAAGCAGTAAGCACTGGGATGATTGGTTTTGTTTAAATAGTCCATATAAGGAAGGAAATTAGGCTATGAAAAAGAAATTCACAACAATAAATTCTCTTGGGGCAACATAACTTGCTGAAATTCAGAGCCAATGACTTTCAGGCAGAGAATGTCCATTCCGTGGACTCACCTGAAAACCAAAGAACTACGAGGTAATATGGAATTGGGTTTGCTTTTTTGAGTACATAATTTCTTGCAGAATAAGAATTATGGCCCAAGTTAACAGGCAAACCCACATAAATTAGGTTCCTGCACATAAACAGCCAAGCTAACAGATAATACAGTCAGCGGAGTCCGGAGGGTATTCAGTTCACAGCCATCATGTAACAACAATGCCAAAACCTTGCCAGAGGTCCACTTAAGATTAACACTGGACTAAAAGGGCCAATGGATGCTTCACCACTTTCCCTTATGCAACTTAATTTCTTGCTTTTACTGTGAGATGAAACTCTAGGGAATCTTTGTTGACACACAATTTCTGGGACCTACCAGGAGCTTTACAGAACAAGGCTTCTGTTGATAAGAAAATTGTTGATGTGATATTTGGACAGCCTTACCTAACACTGAGATGAATTCAGTATCTTGTCAAATATATGTATTTTACTAAGGCTATCATACATGGCTATATGCATGGAGAATCAAATGAGGATTATGAAGCAGGTAGCACAGTGCTAGCAGCAAAAAATAACAGTAGCCTTTACTCCTGAAAGGAAAGGAAAGAACCATCCATAAATCTACCATCTCTTGTACCAAACAGGACAGTACCTGAGCTGTAGCTTGTTTCATATGGGGAAAAAAATAGTGAGCAGTTGAGAGAGATGTCAGGTGTAAAGCTTACAGTTGATTTGTTTACTGTATTTGTATACTCTGTACACTCATTAACAAAGATTTCCCATAACCTTCTGTCTGCAATGTCCATTCAGATCCCATAAAACAAAATAATTTTAACAGAGATGATTACATACAGCATTTCCCTCTAAGGCAAGTTTGGGCACTTTTATTAAGATACGTAAATTTACATGATAGTGTCTTACATGAAACAAAGTATCAATATGCATAAGGGCCCCTTCTCCTAATGAAATCTCATTAATAAAGACTGATATTCTATTAGTCAAGTCTATTAAAGATCATAAATTTTTATGGATCACTTACCTAATGTGCCAAAAAAGTCATTACCCAGGAAGGGAAATCCAGGCCTATTTGCTAGAACAATCATTCTAAAATCAGGATGAATAGCTATTACATTTTCTCTCCCCTCTACATGAGCATGATCTGGAAAAGAAATAAAATCTATTACTTGCTTGTGTTAATAGAAAGCTTGTATTAAGCTTTGCAATACTACATGAATGAATATAAAGAGATTAGGTGAAGAATACTTAGAATTAGAAGAAAAATTCCTCTAATTTAATTATATTCTTCTTAGAATTAGAAGAACAGTTAGGAAAAATAAAGGCTCAATAGCTTCTTATATGTCATTCCACTGAGTTTTATAGGTTTCATTTTCAACTTTCATAGTTTGTTTCACAAAAAAATCTAGCCAAAGTGTTTAATTGAAAAAACATAAAAATGCATCCACTGTTCTTGGGGTGCAGACTACCTGTCCCCTTTATATTTAATTTAACTAAAATGGTGAAGCCAATGGTGAATAAAATATGATTTTATACAGGTCTAACATTATTTGATCTGGAAAGACAGTTCCTCCTGGTTACTACAAAAATTTTTGAGAAGGCAGAGATGGATTATTTAATACATGTGAAGACCCTGGTCCTCCAAAACCACTCAGACTGACCCCATTCACAACCTTGTTCCCTTTCAGTATAACTCCAATGGTACATGGTGTTTGGGAATCCTTTACCTGCCTCTAAAAAACTACAGTAGTAATTAGGACTGGCTAGCAAAGTATTTTAGAATAAGCCCACCTAGAGTTTATAAGGACAAGTAAAATTCAGGTGTGCCAAGTGAGTTTTGAATCACACTTACACTCAAACATTATTACCAATATTGCTAAAATGAAATTAATTGCATAAAGTATGGTGTCTAGTACCATCAAGAGAGCATCAAATATGGTCTTTATTAGAAAAATAATGGAAAAAATATTTATTTCCTGAAACTCAGATGAATTAAATACCATCAAACAACAATACTCTCATCCTGCAGGATATATTTAAATAATAAAGTAAGCATATGCAATACTTGATTTGATAAAACCATTAACAATTAGACCCTAGGTATACTCATATCTTCATTCTAGACCTGATCAAATGATTCCCCAACTGTCTAGATGGGCATAACCAAGATCATAATTTTCTCAACTAGATCTTTATTTCTTAGGGTTAATGACAATCAGACAGGTCAAGTTACACTCTTCTGAGTTCAGGTTTTTTGTGTTTTGTTTTTTTTTTTTTTTTTTTTNGTTTTTTTGGTTTTTTTTTTTTTTTTTTTTTTTTTTTTTTTTTAATTCTTCAGCAAAATTCACAAGAATGCTAATTTAAGTAAACCTTTGAGGCTATTGCAAAAGTAGTAAAGAAAATTACTAAATTCTTTAATTGTTAACTTTTTAGCAACAAACAATTCATCCACTTGGACTGTTTTGTGTAGCTACTGAGCAGTGTAATTGCTGAAAACCAGCAACATGTTACATTTTACTGTAAACAATAAAAACTTTTTCATTCTACTTACCGGCAACAATTCGCCTTCCATCTGACAAAAGCATTTCCCCACTTTCTACTAAAGTTTTTAAGATACAGGTAACGTTTGTTGGTGCTTTGTCTGCCTCATCAATTACCAAAATATGTCCAAACTTCACTGCTTTTACCTAGAAGAGAAAGGAATCATAACATCACTACCAGCCAAAACCCTACAAGGAGCTGCATTACTGATTTCTCAGTGAGTGGCAGTGACACCCCTCGGTGGCACTGAGACAAGAAAGGGACCCAGAACAGGGATAAGCTGTGACCAAACCGCAACAAAAGGAAGAGGAGGCAGGTGAGACAAGAAAGTTGGGTGTTTCCATTTCTTATGGATAGGGATGGAAAGGGCAGTGCTAGGGAGGGAATTGAGGAGCCTTACTGTGAACAACTTGGACTGCGGACAGAGAAGGGCAAAGCCAGTTTGCATCTAGATTGTCAGCTACAGAATAAACTAAAGAATGGCTGCAACAGCTGTTTGGAGCCCAACTCAGCATGTAGGTGTGAGGTGCTACAAATGACAAGGAAGCAAATACCACTCTACCAGTTAGAACATGTCAGGTTAATATTAAATTATTTTCCATACTCATTTTGTGTGTGGGGACTCCTGAGATTATCATCTTATTCATATTTGGCAAATGCAAATAATGTGACCAAATAAAATGTGCAAATGTGACAAATGTGACCAAATAAAAACTAATAAAATGTTTGTTATTATACTCACTCACTGTGCCATGAAAAATCAAATCACCAACATCATAAATCAAAAACATTTCCAAATATAAAATCCAAATGCTATTACTGACCAGTGGCGAATCTTCATATATAATAAGACCATCCTTTACAGAAGGTTGTAGGGTAAGGCTTTGTACAGTGGTATCCCTGAAATGTGGAAAAGCAGATGGTATTAATTAAAAATACACAGGAATTTTAGTTACAATAAAATGCAAAATGAATAAATGAAAAACTGAACAGTCTCTTTTTCCTAAGAGGAAAAAATATCTTTTTTTAGTATATTTGAATAGCTGGGAACAACAATGTGCCAGCTTAGTGGTCAAAAGTGAGTATCCCTGCCTATGCCAGGACTTTCACAGTAGCTCTCCATTTCTCATAAACCTTGAAAACAAAACCACTGAGAAGAGAATCAGTATTTTTTTTATGAAGGCACGTTATTGATGTTACTATTTCCAGTTAAGTATGCTGAAACTGTCATTTATGTGACAAACAGGAATGGTTAATGGTTTAGCTGCTCTTCTCCACGTATCATCACACAAAAAACCTATAAATAAACAAATCTAACAACTAATCATGTGGAATTCTTATAATCAATTATTTTTAGTTCTATTTTTAGTATCTAAGCTCTACTGGCTTGCTACATTTAATACCATGAACAGTATAAGCTCTTAGATGGGACAGAGGCTTTAGTAGCAGAATTTGCTTTCAAAATTTGTGTTTGAATTGCTCAATTACCTTTTCTTAAAATTTAAAATAGTGTTAATTAAAATCTGTAATGAGAATATTCCTTAATTTTCAGTATTTTCATCTATTTTAACCACCACAGAACGTACAGATAAATAAAAAAACCCTCTCAATTCAGAAAGGTGAAGCAACAGATATCACCACAATGGATTCACCTATATAAATTATGTCCATAACTTAGGGAAAGCCCCTCCTGATTGTATAAAATACTTGCCCAGACCTTTGTCAAGATCTGTATAATCAACCCCATTTACTTTGGGGTTCAGGGGGACCAAAGAGCTAGAGAATAGTCCAGAGGTGGGTCATGACAGAAGGTCCCCATGACTCCCACACTTTAATGGGCAAACAGGAAATTCAGTCTTAGGGCAAGTTGGTTTTGACATCCCTTTCTTCCTGTATTTCAAAATTTGGATTAGTCTGTGTCAAAAGAGTGATGGGCTGATCACAAGACAAAACCCATCAGGAGAACCTCTCTTAATGCTGCTTGAGATCCACATACTGGTCCATACTTGGTAAGGTTGGTAACCTTTGCACTGTAACATTTGGTGCAACCAAAATCTCTTCTTACCTTTCACAGCCCTGCTGTGTAACAAAACTGTTTGCTTAAGCCTAGCTGACTCACTCTTCCAAATATCCACTTTGTTCTATCTTTAATTTTGCAACACCTTGTAAAAATCAACAATTCTGATAAGCTCCATGGGTACAGGAAATCAAACAGTACTGTTTGCATCACACTATTAAGTGGCCAGCTTCCAATCACAGTTTTAAACTGAGAGCATAACTTGCACATTTCCTTTATTTGAAATGGCTGTCAGCAGGATTTCTGTCCCTAATAACTAATAATTTCTTGTTTAGCTTTAAGCCCACAATTGATTTAAGCCCACAGTTTCCTTGCACAGGAATAAAGCAAAGGGCAGAAAGAGAGACTTCTAAGTTTAGCTACTTGATCTGAACTTCAGTCCAGAAGGGGAAAGGTTACAAAGATTGGACCACCTTCACTTCACTTAACCTCATCACAAGTAGGTAAATCTGCCCCAAATCGTTATATTAATATCGTATTCACTTGCAACACACAATTTTTAAAATCATTAAAATAAGCAATACCACTAATCTATTATCCTGGAAATCCTACCATGGGCACAAAAACAAAGCTTCTACTGTTATCCTGTGTGCCTAACCAATTTATACGCTGGGCAGAGAAATCAATAAACGATCCAAAAATAACAACCAATGATATTTGTTTCTTGAACACACATTATTCATGGACCGAATTCTCAGATGGATCAGCCTACCTCTACTATCAGTTAACATTTCTGGTCCAAGCCTATACAGTTGTAGATGCAGAAGAATTTTAAAATGTGTAAACCAAACACCAGAGTATATGAAGGTCACAGTCACAGGTACTAATTAGTCATAAATAACTCAAGGAAAAATCTTCTGAGGAATTAATACAAGGTAAAAAGGGGAAGAATTTGTCAATTTTGAACTGTGATCTCTTTAAAGTAATAGAAAGGTGACAAAATGAGAGGACCCAAGGACAGCACAGGCCAGGAATAATGTAAAGGAAGATGCATTACAGATCATAAATTTGCACTTAGGAGATAATGCGTGGAAAATAATAAAGTGAACAGAACACATCAGGAAATGAAGATCTCTAGTGATGCTGTGGATGGTCACGTGATGACACAAGAAAAGACAGATGGTGTTTTACTGTAACATGAAACAGTATTTTATTTTTGCTGAGCGAGTTAATCCCCTGGCTCTGCAGAGATTACTTACAACCCCTTAATATGGAATACTAAGTTAGTAGTGCTTAGTATTCCATAATAACCACCAGCCCACACAAATCCTTAGGATGATCTCATTCTTCAGAAAAGACAGAACTGCCATATTTTTTGGGAAAATAAACACTGCAAGAGCTTACTGTTCATTTAAATGCTATTACAAAAGTAATATAACCAGAAAAAAAAAACCAGAAGGTATCAAACTAAAATAAAAATTGACATCCTGAATCTATCTTCTAATTTTTTTCTTATTTTATCTTTCTTTTTCTTTGTTGATAGTCGGCCTTAATATTTAAGGAAATATATTGGGGGATTTGCAATGTATTACAGAAGTTAAATGTAAGTCAAATACTAATTCTACTGGCTCGATAACTTAAGTGTGTAAAACTCCTGTATTTGCTTAGGCTATTACATTCAGACATGTATATAACGGTTATTACAGATTAATGTTATTTTCCTTTCAGAATCATATGCTATACACTTACATATCATTAATTTCTTTTCTTCAGAAAACTACCTTGGCCCAAACACAGTACAGAATGACTAAAAATAAAGTGTCTCCTTTGGGTTTTTTCTTAAATTTCCACTTTATAATGAATTATGTAAATATAAAGGCACTGAAATATAGAAAGATAAAACACACTAAGTCTGAAATATTTTTGAATAACACAGCAAGCAGCATTTCCTAAATGTAAAATATGTCTGGCACTCAAAATTCCCACAGGAAAGGAACTAAAAACCCCAATTCACTTTCACTTAGAAATAGCAGCACCTTAATATTAACTAACAGGCTCTAACAAAGACATGAATACCAAAACCTCCTAATTTCATCACACTTAGCACCCAAGATGAAAATAGGTCTGACATAAAGAAGCAAGACTGTAGGAAGATAGAAGTGAGTGAGAAAAACTGTCTGACATGCTGTCATCTTACTCAACTGAAATGAATTTGTCTTCACCTGATTGTAAAAGAAAAATACAAAAAGCTCACTAATGCCTTTCCTAAGAATGCACTTTTACTTTTATTAAGGAAGCCATTCTGAAAAGTGTTCCATTTATAAGGAGGGAAATAAAAGAAAAAAAAAAGGAAAAATTTACTACTGAAATACAGCAACTTCTCTGACCACTCAATTCACAGTAGGACTTCTGAGAATTCTTCTTATGTTTTTTATTAGCTCATATTTTTAGTCTTTTATTTATTTTTTGCTACGGCTGCATTAGTTACTCAAAAGGCAGCTATTTCTGAGGTCTGCAGACTGACTCAAACATACCACTCTGACAGTTCCTGTTTAACTGACAGCAATGCCTTCCTTCAGGAGAGCTATGAACTGTGTCAGGAGAAATTTCCATCAACCTCAGACAGTTACATGTTATCCTCTAGTTTTAAAAAAAGGTGCTCCAACTCTTTAATTTAAGATTTGAGTCCCCAGGAAGGTTTATGCACAAATACAGGACACAGTGTCAGAGTCCCAGTTAATATCACAAACACTCACATTCCCTGGAATTACTCCATCTTGACAAGTACAGAAGAATACAGTCCTGCCTCCTGTATGTACTTACACTGAGGCAAAAAGGGTAAGAGATTATTTGTGCAAGGGAACCTTGTGTTTTAGGGGTCCCTGCTAATGGTAACAAGGTTACATAAACCAAGCTCAGGTTTGGCCTTCTTCTGATTGCCCACATAAAACTTTATAGTAGTTGAAAGGAAAAAATCAGAGATGCAGAAATTATGCTCTAGAAATTCTTCTTCATTTCTGTGGCATCTATTACCTCTAATACCTATGTACGTAAATATGCATTTCTCCTCAATTACATGTCAATCAGACATGAATATACCCATCTGCTGTGACCTAATTTTAAAGAGTACTTGAAAAATAATTAGTCCAAAGGCCATTTGAAGCTGTTAATTGGTCAGTTAATCCACTCATGGATTATCCTGATGAAGAGCAGGCAATCCCAACACAAAGAATCAATCTGCATGATTTTGACATTTACAAATTAATTTCTTTAGCAACCCATCACAGAGCCATTGCATTGCATGATCTGACTGCTATGTTTAGGAAATTCTGAAGTATCTGAAAAGCCAACCAGATGTCTCATTGCTCTGTTAAAAATGACCCCGTAAAGGTTTTTTGACTTATTTGTATGCACTGATAATTAAATCTACCTTTTTTTTTTTCTTTTCCTGCTAGGCTGTTATACCTACTCAGCAGGACATAAGTTTGTTTAAAATGCAAAAAATTATTTTGACTATAAGGGTACTCATTACTCAGTATGACTGCAGGTGGCAGAAGAAAGGTCAAAGGGAATTATGTTTAATTCATATTATATGCTTAAATCTAAAGTTACACAATTACTTGTATGTGATCCATCTGCCAAAACACGATGCAAAATTCATTCACCCTAACTGTAAAATCCATAAATGGAGAAACATGACACCCTGCAACTTCCCTTCTTGCTTGTAAGAATACATTTAATTGAGTAAACAGTGAGAAACTCTTACTTCAGGTTTAGAGGAAAATGAAACAACAGGGTCTTCTAACCTGAGCTCTTTCTCCACAACAGCCATGCAGCAGGATATTAAAGCTGAATTCAATTCCTACTAAAAAGACAAATGAACTAGCTTTCTAACACCTGGAATCTGACAATAGCAGAGCTAGTCAGCCAGGTTATGAAAAGCTGCCACTGGAAAAAGGGACCATCGGCTAGCATGAAATCTTGGGAACTTTGCATTGCAACTCTGTATTGGCTGAAAATGTATTTAAGAAAACAGGTAAAAAACAAGAAAAAAACCACGAAGACACCTATTATATAGTTAATGCACTCAGCGCTTCACAACATAAATCTTCATGACAAAAATCTGTCATCTTATAATTTACTTCCAAACATGAGCTACATAAAGAATAAAGCACACGCTCTAAAGTACAATATTAAAAAAAATAATCAAAACATTCATGACTCATGAGGAAAAATTACCTAGACTTTTGCTTTGTGGCTGCCAACAAACAAAAGCACAACACAACACCCCCACCCCCCCCGCCTTTGCTGTGTTCAACTGAAATCAACCAGTGCAGCTGTAGAACACTTCCATCAAGAGCCCACTACAGAGATAGCTTTTCTGTACTGTTCATTTTTAAAAACAGACCTGCAGAGCTATACCAGCATTTAAATTATTTTATATAGTCCTATATTCTTCCAAGAGCTGATAATAAAATGCAATTCCGAGAACAAGTGCACTATAATTCTAGTATCCACCTGTGTCTTGGGTAAAGGAAACTGTTTCTTCTGGAACAACTTTTTAAATTAGAATTTAAAAAATCTGAAGTCAATAACACTGAAAGGGTAGTTTTAAATTATCTCTATAGGGGAAACAGATAATTAGATTTTATACTGATTACATGTGCTGAAAAAGAGGGAAAGAAAATTGAGATCTGAAGATTAATGCACAGTTTGTAGCAAGTATTGCTTGTAGGGACACCAAAAGCTCATTTTCCTACCCCAAACTCTCCATTAATTTGATTGTTAAAGATCACAGCAAAATTACATTTGTTTTGAAAAGGATAACATATGCAAACTCAGGTAAGTTTTGGAAAAAAGATCATCAGATTACTGTAATTTATAAGGGAACTAGAAAAGGCACAACACAAAATGCAGTAGATTTTTAAAATAAACCCTGTATCACACTTTCCAATCATCATTCACTAGAATAAATATAGTAACTCTGACAGGAAGATGTGATATCAAATCAAGGTGTGATAAGCAAATTCTTTGAAAGGAAACTTATTGGGACACATAGAACTAGGTAGTGTCATATCTTGAAGGAGAATAGTAAGGTCATCAGACACGAAATAGAATTTCAACAGCAGTTAGTATTCCATTGGCAGAGTCAAACATCACATTTACAACAAATAAATTTCTGAAGCATATATGTAAATGCTTAGAAAAATAAGTTATCTCAACTTGTAAAAAAAAAGATATCACAGGGAGAACTAAGACTTAACACAGCTAATTTAAGGACAAAATCTGTTTTATCAAAAGTTAAAGAAGAAAACTTCCTACATTCTCTATTTTCATGAAAAAGCAACACAGTATATTTACAAGCTGTTCTAACATTTTTGACTTCATAGAGAACAACCCTCATACACTAAAAACATTCCTTTTTGTCATATCACTCTATGAAGATTCATATTATCTTTTTCACAATAAACTAATTTCCTAGAAGATTATTTTATTGATACACAGGAGAACAATGGAACAGAACTAATCATTTCACATCTTTTGCAGATTCATTGAGCTTTTGAGCAGCAGAAAATCCATGCATAGCCATCAATAAATTATTGATGTAGATTACACTGCAGTCTACACATCAAAAGCTTCTATTTCTGTAAGTGATGGTGATGTTCTTACGCAGATCTATACACTGAAAACATAAGAGTTGAAGTTGACTAGCTTTACATGCCATTACTTCAGTGGCCACATCTGTAGTAGGTCAGAGGAGGATCCAGTTCTCCCATTAGCTAAGGGTAACCAAGTTCCCATTACAACAGAAAAGGATTAGTACTCTTTATTCCCGATGATTTTCAATTGTATAGAGGAATGTCTGTGATAGACAGTCTGCAGAGGGGATTGTGGGTTCCAAATTTTCCATTTGCTACAGCTAATCTATTGCTGACACAGCATGAAGCTGGAAACATACCTGAGAAACTTCTGCTTAACAATCACTCATTATTTACATGCATATCATAACAATAACTAAATTATCTAGAAGTTATCCAATTTAATCTCACTAATACACCGTGTTCTGAAAACAATGTTGAGTCTGAAGCTGTTTCTTAATTCTCACAGCTTTAACTATTGTTCCTACTAACACATTTGAGCATCAGCTAAGGACAGTGCAAATGGTCCACTCCCATGCTGGATTATATAATTTTATGAAGACAAGATCAACTCATTTGAACTTTTTTTTTTTTTTTGAAGATTACAATATTACTACAACACACCTAGAACAAGAGCTAGCTGGGGTGATGCAGTTGCTACCTTGCAGAAATTGTTAAATCACAGAATCAGAGTGGTTGAGGTTGGAAGGCACCTCTGGAGGTCATCTAGTCCAACCCCCTGATAAAGGGGGCCACCTAGAGTCACGGTACTCAAGACAGTGTCTAGCGTCCAGATTTTGAATATCTCAAAAAAATCAAGGAGCACAACGTACACCAAACTTTAAAAAAAAGTTTTTGACCGAAAAATGAACTTCATGCCTTCCTGGACCTGACAAACATGTTTCTTAGAACACAAATGTTCTGCAATTGATTTTTTCTAAAGGCACTATCAAGACAGAGAGGTTTTTGTTTGCTATCAGAGCAATTAAGAGCACAATTCATGATGGCAGATGATAATTTCAGAGACTTTATGTTATCAGTAACACTTTTTGCCTATGTGACTTAAAGCAAATCCAACACCAGCAGAACAGAAATGACAGCTCTCTCAGGTCTTGAGGTGACACTGTGTTCTCCCCAGTATTTTTCCAGTTATTTTTAGTTGCCTAAATGAGTGTATCAGAATAAACTACATGCAATTTTTATGCTTTTGCATTAAGTGTAGCAGTGTGTTTTGATGATCAGATAACAACATATGACTCCAAAAATTTGATGCATATATTTTGATCCATATGCCTACACATTTAGCGCCTCATTCATACCACCAAAAACTACCATAAAAATCGTGTCACTAAAGTTTACATCTTCCTAGTCAGAACCTAGGCTTTTGGGAAACTTTCACAATCCCCAAAATCCGACAAAACCAAAAAATCCCAAACAAAACCAACAAATCCTTCCAAAATCCCCAAACTGGAACAATAAATCAAGCTTGCATTGAAAACAAAAGAACAAATGCTGTAGTTCTGTACACATAGTCATCAGAAAAATAGTAACTGCAGTAAGAAATCATTCTAATTGAAATATAAAAAGCAGCTTGAGGGTATGACTTAATTCCAAATAGATGCAAACTTAAATGTTTAAATGACAGATAAAGGACATCTTACTCCAGAAAAACCATTCTTTGTGTGAAATTAGTTAGTAATTTGATGATAAGAGAAGCAAAATTAATCTTTTCTTTTCTTTGATCATATCAAAGGAGACAACTATTTAAAGTTCATGATACTTTCTTCTGATGTTTTTATGTAGGAGAGCTGGGAGCTTAGAGTTTTATACTTATCTATTGCTCTCATCAGTGCTAAGAAGGATTTTACAGTCTTAACAGGACATATATTTTTGCCTGAGTCTTCTCTAAAGTTTTACCTTTTTTTTCTTCTTTCTGTGGAATCTTCTTGGTTTTAGAGACTTTGGAATTCAAAGCAAGATATTATCATGAGGGAATAAAAAAACCCAAGATATAATTACACATAAATATACGATAAAGAATAATAAAACAAGATATCCTCCTGAGGGGAAGCAGAGGAGCATGCACTGAACTCTTCTCTGTGGTGACCAGTGACAGGACCCCAGGGAATGGCCTGAGGCTGTGTCAGGGAAGGTTTAGTTTGGATATCAGAAAAAGGTTCTTCAACCAGAGGGTGGTTGGGCACTGGAACAGGCTCCCCAGAGAAGCATGTCTGAGTTCAAGAAGCATTTGGACAATGCTCTCGGGCACATGGTGAGACTCTTGGTCCCGTGCAAGGCCAGCAGCTGGACTTTGATGATCCTAGTGATTCCCTTCCAACTCAGCACATTCTATGATTCTATGATTATCAGTTTCCATGAAAATTATTCCCCTGACTTAATGAAATACCAATTTAGTCTACCAAATTTCAGATTTTTGTGTAGAACCACTGGAAAATTCCTTCCACATCATTCACAGAAGAGCTAGCAAAAGTAGTAACAGAAAGGTTCATAAAATAATGAGGGTCTCCAGAGTTCACTAATTTAGGAGCAACACAAATACTTGACTCTGTTACATTAGCTTGGAGAACATCGAATTTTCTCAGACAGTTTCTTAGTTACTGGGTGTAAAAACAGTACATGTTTAATTTCTATAAAGAACTCTTAAAAGTTCTTTAATATTAGACAAGTTAAAGCTGTTGTTTATTCTGTAACATGCAGCTGGTATCCTGGATGAACAAAATGGAGACAACCATACCAGGAAGATAAACAAGATTTGGGATTCCCCTGCTGAAACTTACTCTTGTAGGAAAGGAGTGACAGGGAAATCATGGAAGATGAAAGTTCTTCCTTAACACAGAAAAGCAGCAAAATGCTTCATAAGTGCAGTCCTAGGAAGAGGCTGTGCTGAGCCTGTGCCATATTTCCTGTTTCCATAACCCCACAATTAATGCAATGACAAAGCTGGTCAACTCCTGATCAGCTGCTAATACAAGGAAGTATGCAAGAGAAAGCAGCCAACTTTTTGAATAATTCATAAGCACACATTTTCCTCAATTTCTGTCATTATTGAATCTAATTGCAGCTTCCTTCTATTAAGATTTTCTGCTTTGCAGTACTGAAATGACTTACAAGACCTACAAATTTCAAGAATATAAAACCTTTCAATGAGATGCTGTATGAAAGGTTAAGAGAAACGATTTATAACCTCCATAAGCAATCAAAACCTTTAGGTCAGGTTGACCCTCCCCATGTGAATCAGTTGTAGAGCAAGTAAATACAGACATCAAAAAAGAAGTTTAAGGAAAAACACACTCCTTTTTCTGTCTTGGAAGTGCAAGACATAAAATGTGAGATTTTAAAATTATTCCTGGTAACAGCTTATTGCCTCTAAGATAAATACTCTGTGCTTGAATGTCATTGAATATACGTAGAGTTAGAACACCAGAACTCCTTGTACTCTTTCATCAAGACAGTAAAAAAACCCCAAACCAACAAAAAACCCTACACTAAGAAATTTGTGAAGATCTGCAATTCACGTATACAAGCACCATTAAAAGCATCATACTTAGAAATACTTTTCTTGGCATGCTTAAAGGTACTTACAGTAGCTAGTTAGGAAACCTGAAGAAACACACAGGGCTATCAAAGATGAAGTGCATATTCTAGAATATTTTCTAATAAAGAACAACTATGCCATGAGCTACTGACTCCCCCACAAAGTATGTAAAAGCTTACTAGGAAACTTTTTGTGCTTTTTGTAAACTTGCTCTTACTTTGCTTTGAATCCAGAAGAGTGCACTAACAATACTGTAATTCTTGTTCAAACACCCTGTTAAGTATAACCAAAATATTATATAGACTGAGTTCTTCACATAGCATTTCAAAATACTACCCTGGAAATAGAAATTTCTGATTTTTCTATATTAATGAATTATTTTTGTAGAACTACATAGGGCTGCTCATTATTTTCTGCTTCATTTTCTACTTCAACCTATTTCTAATCCCCTGTAATCATAATCAGTATCTTACAGAGACTATAGAACACTGTATTGGCAAGAAAATAAACACACATTTTTCTTCCTAGTGATGTCTCAACTAGCACGCTGTAATTTATACATCCTACAGCCACATGAAGACCCCAAACATGATGCTTATACAATGTTCTCCTGAGCTATATGAATTCATATTTAAAGCACAGTTCTGCTCCATCACATTCTCACTGGAGAACACACAAAAGGACAGAAATACTGTAGTACTTCGTGACATAATTGGGATTTGCAAAAATCACAGTGTTCTTTATCCAGACAAAGTGGGTGGCTGTTCCAAGTAGGAAAGTTAATGCAAAGCTGAAAGTAGGAGGCCACAAAAGCAGTATTTCATATAGAAGTGATGGAAGTCTAGAATAGGTAGTATAAAAGAAAACAGCAGTAGAAAAGTAATGAGACAGCTATCAGGAATACAAGTACAAGACATTTGAAGACAAAAATCTGGGTGAGAAAGTGAGAGAGAAAGCGTTACAAAGACTGCATTGTTAATGGGCAAAATACCAAAGATTGACATTTTTATTAGCACTATTTAAAAAACAGTGATTATGGAAAGAGACAGGGTGATGAAGCTAGGAAGTTGAAGACAAAGAGATAAAGATTAGCAATGAAGCTGAAATGGGATTCAGTTCAACTGAAAATGAGTCTTCTAGACATATTTATTCTTTATTTCTGTTTATTAGTTTCAGGTTCATGTCATAAAAAACAGGCAGATAATTTCCTATTATTTCAGCTTTTGAATTGTTTTCAGTTGGTTTAGTGTTTTGAAGTCTGGTTTTTAGCTTATGATGTAATTTTCTAATCCAAACTTTTATGGGTGAGAAAGAAATACATACACTTAGCAGGAGTGCCAAAGGAAAAAGCCAAAAAGTCTTTGCTATATAAAATGCTTCTTGTCTGATGAGTGATATACTCAAACCTTTTCCCTCACACAATACCTCATGCTTAGGGAAATCTTTCCAGAAATGACAGCAAAACATAACTTGTTTTTTGAGCAAAGTTTAGCACCAGCACACTTTGACTTCTACTTTCTCATGTATCAAACAAGGTGCTTGCATCACATTCTTGTACCCACTCCTCAACCTGCCAGCTTATTGCCTCTGCCAGACAAATTACTGTGGTCTGTGTGCCACTTACCATAATAGGGGGTCTTTGTTCAAACAGTAAGAACACATTAAACTTCAGAAACATGAATTTATAAATGTGAGAAATTTGACTAAAAAAAAAAAAGTATGGAAATCTAACACATTCTTACCTATGCAGCTGTAAATACTCTCTGGGTCTGTTTAAAAGGTGAAGGAATCTGTCAACAACCTTGTTTTTCCCAACACCCTGCAGTAAACAAATATAGCATTAAGATATAATACCGATGTATTTAAGAGTTATAAAGACAGAAAAGATAACTTGCCAAAATGGTTAAAATACTCTCATATTCCTTCATAGGTAAATATAACTTCATTCTATTTCAGAAAATTCAAAACACAAGTTGATTACATGTATTTTATTTTTTATATGGTCACAAACCGCTTCTCTGTCTTACTAGAAATAGGATTGTGTCCCTAGAGTCATGTCACACATGCAGAGCATCCTTTAACTCCCACAAGTTTTTCCAGCCTTTTTATTTCACAAAGGTATTACAATGTTGATGTTAGGAAGTGGTCTTGCACTTAATAGGCAAAGTTAATTCTTGGTGGTCATAGGAAATATCCTTTAACTGTTACATGGAATTTAGGCACAGCCATGGTAATAGCTGCTGATCCCATTCCACTGGAGTTACAAAAAGAGACCCCGATGGAATCAGAATTCAGCCAGAGATAAAAGTGATCTCTAACTCTATTGATGGATGTCTGCATTAGCAAGCTGTGGAAAATGATGACAGTTAATTAGGTGTTGCCAACACCCTAGTGTGTCCTATAAAGCATTTTAGGAATTGGTATTTCAGTCCAGGTCTAACCTGGTCTCAGGGAAGGAATTATCAAAGAGCACATATTAGGTGGGCTGCTGCGGAACATCGTCCACTTCATTCTCATCCTAAGAGAGATGAGTATGTACCAAACTGCAGTAAGGAGATTGCCTTCAAAAGTAAATTCTAGATCTGGTCTGAAATGCCAATGCAGATGCAGACCAAGATGACAACCCGCATGCAGAAACTCTTATCCCTCCTGTGAGGAGGTGGCTGCAGACTTGCAAGGTCAGAATGCAAGTGAGAGTGCTACAGGTTGCAAAGAAAAGGAAAACAGTAGAAAAAAGTTCAATTATAGACCAACCAAAAGATATTTGAGAAGACACTATCCCTCTGCTGAGATTCTCACTCTGACTGCATGAATGTATCTAGTAGTCCACACCAGTGTGAAGAAGATAAACATAACCCAAAGAAAGATTAAAGAGATTAGATTAAGCCAATTTGAGATTCACTAATCTGTTTCACTTGGCCTTGAAACAGATTAGGAGCCTTCAGAACTGCAAGTTACGACATTTATGACTGTAACTTCTAGCTGAGTGATGGTAACTGCCAGCTGCAGAATTGCAAACTGTTTAAGCTTCTTAAAATGAGACCACAGTCTCTCCTTTGACTACATTTTTTAAGAATGGAGACACACATATGTATAATAAAATCACAGAAGGGGAGTTCTCACCATGAGAGCAGAGGAAAAAATACTGCAGAGGAGACAAAAATAGAACTACCTAATTCTGCTGCAGACTTGACTCCCACACAGAAGAGCCAACTCTGTTAGTGCTCTGCCACACGCCTCCTCACAAATCTTCTTCCATCTGATTCTTCAGAAGAATCTACAGCTCTATATAGGTGTAGCAAGAAGCTGCAACACACTTAACGTCTTTCACCAGTAGTTTCTGAAAACTGTCACCTGAAAAAATACTCCACTGCTTGAAAGAGGGTGAAATTGTGCTCACAGATTCTTGCAGGAACTTACAGGACATACCCATTTGGGAAGAAATATGCAAGCTCAGAAATTTTATCAGTGACATTAAAAGTAACCAGAAACAGGCTAAGAATCCCCTAGTGGTGCACACAGATAGTTTTATTCACATATGTTTCCTGCTACTTGCAGTCGGATCATAAATG
The DNA here is from genome assembly GCA_008694505.1 of Cyanoderma ruficeps. Classification (NCBI taxonomy): domain Eukaryota; kingdom Metazoa; phylum Chordata; class Aves; order Passeriformes; family Timaliidae; genus Cyanoderma; species Cyanoderma ruficeps. The sequence goes on along the minus strand of VZDJ01006585.1, from coordinate 5,523,336 downwards.
CATGAATAAACAGGAATATTTCTAAAGTCAAGCACAAAACACCCATGCTGAAAGCAGCTTCCTTTCCCAAGAGAGCTAAAGATGGCTGGGCAGATGTCTGCACACAGTTTCTGTACTGATCCCAAGCAGACTGTGTATCCTGTTTCAGTGCAGAGTGGGACTCCAGCCAGCTGTGGCAAGTACAAAGATGATGAAATAGATCAACATAATCAATGTAAAACATACTTAATATTAAGCAAAGTGGTTACTGTAATTAAAAATAGAAAATCTGTGTTCATCTGCATTAACAGAAAGAGCATGTGGTTTTTATATTTATGATAGATTCTTAGAATTATGCCTGAAAATAATATATTTTTACAACTACAAAATAGTACTGCTAGTGTTTTTTTTTCTTCTCCCATTCCAGTAGAAAGAGGACCAAACAACTGGTTGTGCATATTTGTTGTTACTACCACTAAGTGTATTAAGAGGAGAGCACCTCACTTCTAAGAGCCCTCAGAGGACAAGCATGGTGAAGGGCCACTGCAGAGGAAGGGAAAGAGTTACCAAAGTCACCCAGTGAAGTCAATGGGAGTTGTGCCGTGACCACATCTCACCCTTTCTTCATTTTAACCTGTGCATCTTGCCACACTCTCTGCACATCTCCTTCTATTTAAGTATACTTCAATTTCAGAACATCATACATTTTTAAAAGGTGTATGCAATATGTAAAAGCCAAAAGGCATTCCCACCAGGTTTTTGCTATTATAAACAAGTTAACATTGCCCAACTTCCAGACTGAACTGCTTCAGAGGGTACATTGTGTGCCTTCACAGAGGCTGTGGTGTACCACATAAAATCTTTAGCTGGCAACAGTAGCTGGAGCAAAGTTCACGTCAAAGCTTTTTGATTCCCTCCTTCTACATTCCTGCTTCATGACAAGTTACCATTCCTCTTGGCCTCAGCTACTCCACTGAGAAGTCACAATATAATAGAAAGGAAGGAGGAGAACAAAGATATTCATTAGGCTCTTTAGCACCATTAAGAAACTGCAAAAAACAAGAGCTTGGATGAGTTTGTTCCTTAAGAACTATGCATTAGTGTAAGGCCAAAAAGAGCAGATTTGTTCCAAATTCAGCTGACCTCCATGGGATAAAGAATATGTATAGTAGTCTTCTTCAGGTGAACAACACATGTGGAAAATGCTAACATATTTTGGAAAAAAACCCAACCAAACCAACTCCAGTTACAGGTATTAAAGAAACAAGAAATTACAAAAATGGCAACAAAGTCATCCTCCTTTGCCCTGACTGCCAAAGATCAAGCTGGATCTTCTAGACACCCACACAGCTAGCAGAAAACTATTTAAACAGGAATAACCTGAATTGCCTTTCACATGACCATACTAAAAGACTGATCTGAACTTGGATTGGATTCAGAACATAATCTCATGTAATTTTGCAATCATTGCAGCCTAAGGTAATGTTCAGAGGACAAGCCAGTTTGTCATTAACACTTGCTGTGTGCTATTTATATACACACTACTGCAGTTACTTCATTTAACAGAAATATAAACATATGCTAATTAGAGAAAAAAGAACATCTGTGTTGGTGTTTCAGCTGAACAGAATAAAAATACTTCAGAAAGCAAATATTAGACAATTTTTACTCCATCAGACATACGGGACAACTGAAACAGAAAAAATGGGAAGTAAATATCTGCACTAATGAATAACAAACAAGAAATTATGCAATTAGAAGGCAAAATAATCCCTTAGTTAAAAATCCTTCTTACTGACACTGTAAACACTTGCTAACAAGGATGAAATGGCTTAATTTCCTAGCAGAAGCTGCAGTTTCAAATATAAACAAGGTTGTTATAAGTCCCAGGAGGCATTTTGCAATTCAGGATGCAGACCTGACAGTAGTGGGACAAATTTATCCCCTGCACAGACGAAATAAAGACAAAAAAGCTATAGTCCAAAGGAACTGGACCCAAGTTTTTAAAATTAACAGTCTGTCTCTTAGCAACAAAAAAAAAATTAAAAAATCTAAACCATGCTGCCTCATTTTTATTTTCTTTTAAATGATTTGCAGGTCATACTGAAGCAGCTGAGGAGGTTGCCATATTGTGCTCTTCAGTACTGCCCTTCAGCCGAAACATTGCAATCACACCCTCTCCATATGACAGCACCTTTTATTACAAAAGAATGAAACAAATTTTGAAACTGGCAAAAAAGCAGTTTATCACTTTTTCACCTCAAGAAGTTTCATTATATAATTAATTTTGAAATTGATTATTGGAGAATGAAAGACAAATCTGAGTTAACAATTATAGCACACAGAACCCTCATGTCAGAGTTCTCAGTTTCTAACGTCATAGAAAGTGTTGTATTATCATTATCCCAGAAACTTTTCATTGAACAGTGAAAATAAAGAAAAGGAAAACACTTTTGATAACATGCTTTTTCTAACACTGGGTCTGACACCAAACCACCTTTCAAACCACCACAGCTTGCATGTTTCTGTCAACAAAGACATTTGCAATGCATATATTTTGGCAGAGGCTGCCATTTTTAGACCAGAGGATGTATCTCTGCTTTTCTAAAAAATGCACTATTATCAGCAAACCAACTTGCAGCACCTATGCAGAATTATTTCACACACTCCAGGTGTTGAGAAGCCCTGCTTGGAATAAATGTGAATAATGCATTTTAACAACTGCAGAAAGTGTGCCACCAGCAGACTCTAGATATTGCTACCACTGCAATTGACCCTATCATGGCTACCTTACTTGAATGTTAGCATCAAATTTAAATAGTTGTTCAAAAGCAGTGGTGATTTTAACTCTTTCCCCAGCTGCAATCTACATATTTATCAATTACAAAAGTAGGTGTTCTGTGGTTTAGTACCTCATTTTTTTTATTACAAGTTTATCATCTGGGGCACGCAAATATAGTGACAGCAAAGGAAGAAAATTTCACCATAAGAATCAACTTAATTCCCTGATAGGAATCATGAATGGAATGCTTTGGATACATCTCTGACTGTAGTTCTAGATAAGCTTGTAGAGTTTATGCCTTTTTCTGACTTTAAGTACAATCAGAACCCTTCAACCCAGAGCCCTGTCAGACTAAATACAACAATTTCATTTCCAGTGAGGTAACTATGGTCCAATGGACGGGAGCATACGAAAAGTTTATGACAGAAAGAATCTGTGAGAAGAAATATCTAAAAGAAAAATCAATTAATTGTTTCTTTTTTAAGTCTGGTTCTTCAGTTTAATGTGTAAAGGCAGAAAGCAATACTGTAAGCAGAGACGCATTTAAAAAGCATGTCTATTCTCGTATGTGCACACACTGACTGTACCAAGTCAAAGAGAAATATTTTCTGAGTTTTCCACAACTGTCACTCCTAATTCCCTAGACAAGAAATATCACAGTATTTGGCCCAATTTAGCTCATTTGGAGCTCAGTTTCTCCATGCTCACAATAATGAAAAAATTGTTTTAGGATAGTACATTCTTGACTTGGAGAGGAAACTGTCTATTTTTAAACAAGTTTAAGCAGGAAAACAAGACTTATTTCTAGAAAAGTTGAAGTGCCAAGCATCTGCTATTTCAAGATTTTTGATGACTGATATTATTACACTCTCAGTTTGTACTTCATTCAATTTCACAGTGAGTTAGGAATAAAAATATTATATTAGAAGAAAATATCTAATCAAGCATGTCATTTTAAATATCTTTAAGATAGGCTCAATCATTTGTCCTACTAAATTCTTCAAGAATAAAATAAATTCCCAGTGTGAGCCCAAGAATTCATGTAAGTTGATCTCTCAGTTAAAGAAAGGCAGCAGAAAGGATGAAATTACATTCTGCCAGGGAAATATATTAGCAAATGTACCAGAATGCCATTACATTTCTAAGTTATTTTAATCACAGAATAGTTGGGGTTGGAAGGGACCTCTGGAGATCATCTAGTCCAACTGCCCTGCTAAAGCAGGTTCACCTACAGCAGATTGCACAGGATTGCATTCAGGAGGGTTTTGAGAATCTCCAGAGAAGGAGACTCCACAGCCTCTCTGGGCAGCATGTTCCAATGTTCTTTCACAGTAAAGAAGTTTTTCCTCATATTCAGAAGGAACTTCCTGTATTTCAGTTTGTGTCCATTACCCTTGTCCTATCGCTGAGCATCGCTGAAAAGAACTGGCCCCATGATATCCACCCTTCAGGCATTTGTTTACATTGATAAGATCCCGTTCTCCAAGCTAAACAGGCCCCACTCCCTCAACCTTTCCTCCTAAGAGAGATGCTCCAGTCCACACATCACCTTTGCAGGCTGGACATAGTACTCATAATTCTTGTATTTCTGATAGTCTACTTACTGTGGGTTCACATCAACACTTTTAACAAGTGCTGCCAGAGTTTATTTCAGATTATTTACAACATTTAGCACCTTCATAGAATTTCTTCATTCTGCTTCTGAACAGCTCACACAATATATCATGGGAACAGAATAATGCCAAATAAAATAACTTCAATTTTGCTTAATATGCTGTTGGGTGTTTTAAAATTTCAAGGCAATAAAATAAAACAAATCAGAAGTGAGAGGACTGTGAGTCTTCTCTATCCAGAAAGCCACAGATCCTCTGTCACTATAACTACTATGTTTGGTATCTCCAAAGACAGCTGATGTTTGCCAAGACCTCACCCCTGACTAGAAAGATGAAAACATCCAACACATCTCTTCACATAACCTCCGAATGCAACAATTTGGGAAATATTATATTTAACATTTTAAATTGTGGGACAAAATAAAATCATTTCAGCCAATGCTATTTTCCAATGTTTTTCACATAAACAAATTCTATTATTAACATAGTGTCTCTTGCATTTGCCAAAGAAAATCCAAGGAGAGGGTAAAAGACAGCAACATTTGAAATAACTGGGGGCTCTTGCTGTTCTTTGCCTGCTGGTGTGAGAGTAATATACAGCTTCGTACTCTCAGCCAAAGAAGACGGTGCTTTGAACAACTGTAGATGGTCATAGATGGTCTCATTCATGCTCAGACTACAGGCTCATTCAGGAAGCAACATCAGAACCAATATTTAAGGCACGGGCATGTCCTTTACTTGGAAGTTATTTCATAGCTGAAAATTCATATCTATCCACTGAACTCAAAGAAACCTGTTTGTTTGTATACAAAATGGAAACACACTCCAGTTAACATCCAAAGTAAATCATCAATCACTGTAAACAAATATTTATATTTCATGTAAAACATTTCACATACTGTGAAATCCTGGGCCATATAAGCCCCAGGGAACAAACATGAATGAAGTGTTGTAAAGTAGTTTAGTTTAGAAGCTGAACACTTCTAAAAATATCTATTGGCATCTAACACTTGTCTTCAAACTCTCCTCAGTTTCATTAAGAAAACCAGTCCCTAACATCCACCAAGATAATTTAATAATAATTTACTGATACTAATTGTCAGAGTCTGTATCTTGAAAACAATCTTGTTGAAAGGTCTCTCATCAGTCAGCTCTTAGATTTATAGAAGAAGCCACATTTACAGACTTTGAAAAGACAGAGGCCTTAAGCTAACAGGAATTTTGTGTGTGTACATGTGTTGGGCAAACAAAAGAGGCAAAGGTGGAAAACCACATTTAGTCAACCAACCAAAACCAAGTCCAGACTCTAAAAGAAAGACTACAGGTCAAGCCTTGCATATTAAACCACAGTTGAACGGAGATACTCACTTACACAGTCATCATTTTGAAAGACAAAATTATTTTCTGAGGTAAATGCCAACTCAATTAAATAACTAGGAAATGACACAAATATTCAAAGGGATGTTAGTCTTATGTTTTGAAATACCCAGGTTCAGAGAATTTGAATTTTCAGTTATTACACTGAATTTCCATTCACTAACAATAAGTTTAACAGAAAGGAATTCCAAAGAGTACTTTGTATCTCCTGAAAATAATTTAACTATTTCTTCCAAATGGGAAACACAGGTGCATACTGACGTATATATCAAGGAATCACAAAACCCTAGCTTCTTATAGAGACTGAACTGATAAAAGTAACTGAACAGAAAAAAAAAAAGAACCCTTTTTAAAATCAATTTCTTAACAAAAAATGGATGAAAAGTCTAATATCTTCAATGAGGTATCTGCACGTACCGCATGAAAGCACCATTGATGTAATATGGTTGCTTTTAAAGTACTTGAACATGATTCATCACAAGCTGCACAAATTTACAGTAAAATATTTAAGGAACTAGCCAAGGAATTTCTAATGGTTAGTGATCATTCCCGAGAAATGAAGAATGATTGCTGTGGTTCTGAAAGACTGCAGAATGGCAAATACAGCACTTCAAACTTAAAAAACATTATTTTGAAAGGAAAAAGGCTGTTGGTCTTTTCTTAGTCACACATAAAAACTGTGGAACAAATTCGTAAAGAGTAAACCTGGAAGTACTCAAAAGTATGTTAGCAATTAAAAAAAAAAAACCCAACAACTGTATTGCTGATCTGACAAAGAGAAAGCTCAGCAAATCAATCAATCTTCCAACTTAATGGTATAGCTGAGCTGCTGTCTGGAATCAAAACAACATGTTCCAATACTTCGATCCAGTCTAATCTTCTAATGCTGTCTTCAATTAGAGACTAAAAAGATGGGGGAAAATATGACATGCGTTAAATTATTAGAGATGAGAATATAACTGCTGGAAAAATACCTTATATCCTAATAATTGTACTTGCATAGTCTTCAAAACTTTTCTGCCAAATGAGGCACGTGTCAGAGCTCTGACTACCACTGGTCTACACAAGCTCTTTCCCCACACCTAGGGTTTTACTTGTTGGTGTTAAAGGTCAGCTCTTACATGGTTTTCCCGCTTTGCCGGGGCTCCTTTTGTCCCCCATGTTTTGGGAGCTTCATTTACACTTAAGCCCTTTCCTTGGTTCCTTACCAACCTGCACTTTGGCGATGCCGTGCTTGGCCCTGTATTTTGCTGATCCCAGCTTGGACCTCCTGACTTGACTTCCCAGCTTGATCTCGAACTTGTCTCATTCACCATGGACCTGTCTGGCAGCCACTGAGCACTTGGGTGACCATGGCTGCTCTCCCCAGACCTGCTACTCTTGCTTGGGCAACAAGGGATTGCAAAAGTTGTCACTAAGGACTCTGTCCCTGCCTCCATTTTCCTGTGGTTCAGCCCGTTCCTGCTATTCCTTGACAGCAGGTGCTGCAGGCAATCTGTACTACATAACATTTTCAGTATCAGCTTGGAAGCAGGCATAGACAGCACTGTTTGTGAAAAAAAATAAATAGATCTTGTTTCATTTATGAAATAGATCAATTTCTATTTATGAAGAGATTAAACATTTTGGAGAAGCTGGCATTATCCATCAAAAGTCTACAGAGGTTTCAAATACACCATCTTTGTAAATTCAAGTTGATAACAAGGATGCTAAACAGATGAGACCATACTTCAGTATAGGCACATTAATAATTAGCATTTTATATCAGTTGCCATGTTGGTTAGATCGTTAGTGCTTTGTGTCAGACATTTTTTAAAGACTACTGCAAAACAGAAAGAGAAATATCTGCTAAAAAAATTATTGCATCCTTGCTAAGGGACAGCTAAACTAAAGGGGGATTATTTTTTGGGGGAAAAAACCAACCTCACCAGTAAAGTATTGATTGGCAAAGATACTAGTCAAAGAACTATACAAATCTGTTACTCTTTCAGAGAAAATTAATATTTAGCTACCAATAATATTTAGGTAATACTGAAGTGTCCACCTCTTACCTACCACTGGAGATTTTAAAGGAGTGGTTTGATACATAGTCAAGAAGGATAACCAAAGCCATTAACTGAAGATTTTAGTGATAATGATGTTACATATAGCTATTACTATGTCAGGAGAGGTTTAGATTGGACATCAGAAAAAGGTTTTTCACCCAGAGGGTGTTTGGGCACTGGAACAGGCTCCCAGGGGAATGGCCAGGCCTGACAGAGTTCAAGAAGCATTTGGTCAACACTCAGGCACAGCATGTGATTCTTGAGGATGGTGCTTTGCAGGACCAGGAGCTGTACTTTGGGTCCCTTATGGGTCCCTTCCAGCTCAGAATATTCCATGATTATTACCCTGACTTTTTACTCTGACAGCCATATAAAACACATTTACAGTGTTTACATTTTCCACAAATGTGTGCCCATAAAACCCTCGGACACCGTTAAATAAGGAATTGAAAAATGGGCCAAATACCACAGTAGTAGAAATGAATGCAATTACAAAGAAGCAAAACAGAGATTTAATTTCATTATTGAATAACGAGTTCGTTCCATGCATTGCGAGAAATATTTTACTCACCTGGTTGCCAACTAAAAGAAGATGTTCTCCCAGCAGAAAGTCCTTGAGCATATCTTCCATTACCATCATATGCTAGAGAAACAAAACCACAATTTTCACTTGATTTTATGCTCTCAAGTTTATGCATTCACTAATGACAGTGATAGAACAGAAATCTAACTTCAAGGATCTGGGGCCAAACATTCTTGAACTTTATACTTACAGCTACTTATTTCCTAGCAAGAGCCTCTCAGCCAATAATAGCAGAGGCAATATATCCAGTGACTGGAACAATGAAGCATTTACACCCTCTACTCAAACTCATTTTGGGCACCTGATTTCCCTAAATACATTTAATTCTCTGTAATCATTCCTTGTATGTTTCCTTTTACCCTAGCTGAATGCCTGCCACCCAGAGTATAAGAACTTCCTTTTAGTTTGTGCCAATTTTCCAGCAATATCCTAGCAGAACATTACAGAAAGAGAGAATAAAGGGCATATGTTAATTATACATATGTATTTTATTAAACATTAAACACCAGGTCTAACTTAATAACAAATGTACTTTTTCTGTTCTAATCAAGTTTTATTTTCAAGGAAAATAAAGATAGGAAAATGCATGCTCAAGTCTGAAAGTGTTCATATGTATTACAAGATGTGCCTAACCATTCCATTTTTATTAATTATTAGTCCGTATGTGCCTAATTGAGGCCAAAATGCTGGAGGTATATTTTTATATATATCCAATATAATAAAAGGTAACACACAGTGTACATCATTTAACCTTATCTTGATTCTCACAAATGATTTGTTTAAAAGGATAGAAAGGATTTCAGGATAATGTGGCAATGCAGACTACTTTACTCGCAATGAAGTAGTGTATATTTCTCCACTGTATCTAGTAAAAATAGGTCATCTGTAAGTAGGTCAGTCAACCTACTTAGAGAAATGAATGATTGTCTTTAAATAAACACAGTATCATCTCATCTCTAGTACTTGATTAAAATAAAAATTAAAAATCAGCAGCTTGTTTGTAATTTCTGAGCATAGAAACCCTCAATTTCTGCATGAAGGATATTTTAAATTTCCAAATCTCTCTAGAACACAGGCTGGGGGTGGGGAAAGAAACTCTTGTAAACACAGCTTAATACCATGAAATCCTAACTAGGCATTTCAAAAGACTACTGAATACTCAATACACAATTTTAGGAGAGCACTTCAAGGCAAATTATTCTATTTTTTGGCCTGTGTATACACTAGAAATTTATAACTGAGGAGAATAAATTTGGCCAGATACAGGAGAAATTCTAGGAAGTCAGTTTATGACACACACTGATTACATCTTTAAATTTTATTGCTAAGGTACAAATACATCCTTTTGATGACTTTTTTAACCCTGAATTGAACAAATATGCATACATTATGGTTCCCCTGCAAAGCAGCGTACCCACAAGAAATACTATGTATTGCTACTTCCTTGTTGCTGTTTTTGGGGTTTTTTTGTAGTACCAGGACTTAAATTAGCATGGTATTATGATGCACGCAGGCATTTATAATTAGCTATTTATGCAAAGGTCTTGTAAGTAGAAACATCCATCACCTTTATCAATCCATGTTCCTCAATGCCTTGTTTGAAAATGGCATTTGGCATAATACATAAAAAAATTATTCCCATCCCTATGCCACCTCTTGTGGACCAACAGCAATGTTCTCTGGCAATGTTAAATTTCACTGTAATGTGAATTGTTTCAAGACCAAACACACAAAGGCAAAAATCTATGTGTTTCATTACACTGTGCAGCACTTCAAAGGGCTGAGGACATATCTTTTTCTCTCAGTTTATTTCTGTAGCTTTTAGGTAATGAAGCACTGCACTAAACTCAAATCAAATTTGTTCTGCAGCAGGTTTTGTTAAATGATCATTGTTAAATGATCACTTGAATGACCAAGCTACAAACCAGCAATACAGAAAATAAGAGTAGAATTCACGAAGAAATTGGAACACTTATCCTGACTGGTATTTGGTTGCTGTTTCCTTCAGCGTTTAGCAGACATAGCTATCTATTCAAGGACAGATACAGAGCAGGTCATTCTCTGCAGCAGTTTTAATACAGGTTCCCTGAATAAAAACTGAACATAGTTTTGTCTATGATTTTCTGAAGCTATAAGCAAGAAGGTGAAAAAAGCAATGTGGGTGTTAAGTACTAGGAGAACTCAGGATTTCATTGCCAACAGACACAAATTATACCCTTTATCAAAATGGCAACACAGAACAAAATCTCACATGAAATGTTAATAGGGAAGATGAAGAAGTCTGTCATCTGTTCCCCTAGCATGGCTTGTCATCACCTTTAATAGGTGATACCCATGTAGCATAGTCTTTCTGGGGCAAAATTATGAGTGAGGTATGTAAAAAGACTAGGAAAAGAAACCCATACTAGGCCCCTGAAAGCAAAGCATTTCACAAGATCACGCCATGAATGTTGCCTTTCAGCAGGAAAATATTCTAAAGGTAACCAAGAGAATAAACCTTTTGCTAAGGATACCTTTGTCTGACAGTTTTGAGGGTTCCACACTAGACAGAGAAGAAAGTTGCTCTACAAAAGGGGTGCTGGAGAAACAGAAACCAAAAATCCCACAGTCATAAAGCCCTTTCTTTTCCTTGTATTCACTAACCACTCTTTACTACTACTACAAATTAATTTATACTAATGTCTAATTAATAAGCTAAACTTTTTAAAATAAATAATTAATAACTCAAATAATTAATTTACTAAGTACTATTCCCCTTGCTTTTTAAACATGCAATATTAATTCTAGTGTAAAGAGTGTATTGGGTCTGGCTGAGATGGAGCTGGTTCACAGATTGGGCATGAAGGGTTATAGTGAATGGGGAGACATCAGTCAGTAGTGGGGCTCCATAGGGCTCCAACTTAAGCCCTGTGCTCTTCAACATCTTAAATGACTTGGAATGGATACTAAAGAATGGGAAGGGGTAATAAGCAAGTTGGCAGATGATACAAAACTGGGAGGAGCTGCAGACTCCCTTGAGGACAGGGAGGCCTAGACAAATTAGAGAGATGGGCAATCATCACCCATGTTAAGTTTAACAAGGGCAAGTGCCAGATTCTGCACCTGGGGTGAGACAGCCCTGGATGTACAAGACCACCTGGGGAATGAGAGGCTGAGAGCAGTGCCATGGAAAGGGACCTGGGGGTCCTGGTTGATATCAAGTTGAACAGGTTGTCCCTCCTGGCAGCCAGGAGGGACAACCCTGTCCTGCTCTGCTCTGTGCTGCAGCAGCCTCGCCTCAAGGGCTGTGTGCAGTTTTGGGTACCACAATGTAACGAAGACATTAAACTGTTAGGGAGTGTGCAAAGGAGGGCAAGGACAATGGTGAAGGGCCTTGAGGGGAAGCCCTGTGAGGAGCAGCTGAGGTCACTCGGTCTGTTCAGCCTGGAGGAGACTGAGGGGAGAGCTCACTGCAGTTACAACTTCCTTGTGAGGGGAAGAGGAGGGGCAGGCACTAATCTCTTCTCTGTGGTGACAGTGACAGGACCCGAGGGAATGGCCTGAAGATGCGTCAGGAGAAGTTTAGGTTGGATATCAGGAAAAGGTTCTTGAGGATGGGCACTGAAACAGGCTTCCCAGAAAAGTGGGCACAGCACCAGCCTGACAGAGTTCAAGAAGTGATTGGGCAATGCTCTCTGATATATGATGTTATTCTTGGGAATGGTCCTGTGCAGGGCCAGGACTTGGACTCGATCTTTTTAAGCCCTTTCTAACTCAGCATATTCTATGATTCTGTGAGTTCACTTTCCCCTAGCAGCCATCACAGTGCTGTGCCTTGCACTGATAGCTGGAAAGGTGTTGATAACACACCTTTGGCTCCTGCTGAGCAGGGCTGGCCCAGCCTCAGCACTGTCTTCCTAGCATTTCTCCCCCATCAGTAGTCTGGGGTAGGCAGGATCCTGGGACAGGATACACCAAGGCCAACTGACCCAAAGTAACCACAGGTATATTCCATACCACATGGCATCAGCTCAGATACAAAAGCTAAGAAAAGGAGTAGGAGTGAGGGCATTTGTTATGCTGTATTTTCCTTCCCAAGCAACCACCACATGTGCTGAAGCCCACAGCTTCCTGGGAAGTGAGTAAATACCACTTGCTGATGGGAAGTAGAGAATTAAATTGTTGGGTTTTATTTCTGATTGTGCACACACAAACTTTGGCTTTTGCTTAATAAACTGCCTTATCTCAACCTATGATTTGTTTTCCAGCCTATTTTCTCTCCCCTGTCCAGGGGGAATGATAGAGTGACTTGCTGGGCACCTGAAGTTCAGCCAAGCTCAACCATCCCAGGGATGTAGAACTTTATGCAACAGCCCTGTAAAACACAGTCTCAGGATGCAATCTACATTCCTGCCCTAAGGGTGGATCAGTCCAGCATCAGTAAACATAAATAAAATATTCAACAGAATTGTTATAATCTCTTCACAGGGGAATGAAGACATGTCAGAAATGGCCACCAAATGCTCTGAGAAAAAATTAAGACTAAAGAAATTACTTCAGAAATATATCCTTAAAATTTAGTTAGTACATTATTAATACACATATGAGTATACCCATTATTACCTATTTAACAAACTTCTGTAACTCAGAAGTCAGAGATTTGTACTTACTTGTGCATTTTCATAAAACAAAACATCTGGAACTTTCATTTTCTCAGCTGAGTTATAAATTGGCATGGTCACAGACCCTATCTTCAGAATCCCGTTGTTTATTTCACCTAGTTGTTTTTCAGGAAACAAGCAAATTAATTTCTTACGACATCTTCTAAGCAGACATGCAATCAATACTCAACATTCAAAAGTAACAATTTACAAATTTCAACAATGCCCTGGTATAGGGTAAATTGTTTCTATCTAAAGAAAGAGCACACTGGGAAGAGTACCCATTTACAAAGGGTTGCATTATCATCAATTCAAATTCTCTTTAAAAGTGTAAAGAAGAGTGTAACAATAAATTATGAAAAGGTGATCTTATAGGAAAAGGACCGTAAGAAACACCAGAAGTTGTGACCACTGCCTTGGTCTAATTTCACACTCTCATTGTATTACTGGAACATCACCAGTACTGTTAGGCTACATTTCCTCAATCCACCAGATTTCACACTTCCATTCTTCAGTTGTCTTCCCCTGTCCCACTGTGGAGTGAGGTGTAGAAGTGAGGAAACAAGCAGCTGAGTGGGTGCCCAGTTGAGAGGGGGAACACACCCACTACAACAGTACAGAGCCACAGCTGATCCTCCCTTTCAGCACTGCATAGTTGAAATATCCCTCAACTACAGCTCTGAGAGAAAAAATCCATTAAAAAAATATCTTAGATCAAAAGAACCAAAAATTCAGTAGTTAGGAAAATAACAAATAAATAATAACATATGCAATAAAAATATTTTTTTTTTTTGCTACTGATTTCTTAACCTGGCATGGTATAAAACTGAAAATACCCTTATTTCTAGACAGATGTTTTTAGCTGTTTGCCTTTATGGCATGAAACAGGGAAACACAAAAAATTCAAGGGATGTATCCAGATTAAAAANCAGATTAAAAAAAAAAAAGTAAGCAGGTAGCATCACACAACTGGCAAGAGTTCAAATTATTTTGTATACATAGTTTTATATATATATAAAATGTGACCTAGAGATATAATAATACATAGATGGTTGCAGATATATATGTATACATATGGCTGCATAGATATTTGTATATAGTAACATACACATACAGCATATAATAGAAAATACATATCCATTAATATATCAGTGTCTACATATGTACTTCCATATACACACACATATGAATAAATTCATAAAAATAGAATCCACATGAATTAAAACCAAAGATGTGTTTACCACTGCAAAGATCTAACAGTAAAAATACAGAAATCTAATACATCTCACAACTGGGAACAAATGTGCAGAAGAGCAAGAGCAGAGATAACACTGATGAGGCAGAGGAAAGGAAAAACGTAGTGAATGGAAAACAGCAAATTGCTCACAGTATGCTGCCTGACACAGGATATGAAAAGATATACAGCTAGCATGAAAGGGGGTCATACAGGACTGAGAAAGTAGAAGTAAGAAAAATGGCAGAAGCAGAAATATATGCATAGCCCTGAAGGCTACTACAAATGAGTACAAGTTGGATAAACCAAAGAAACAAAGGCCTGCTCGATAAAAGTGATATGAAACTACTATAGCAATTTAAAGTGAATAAAGAAAATAACAAACAAGTGTGTGCTAGAATAAAAGCAAATGATAGCACAAATATTTTACAACAATCTCAAAAAACAAAGGTGATTTTAACAGGAGAGAAGGAAGCAATGGTAAAAAAACAGAACAGAGAAATGTTAAGATCTAAGGCTCTAACTACACAGAGGACTAGATATCAGTGATGAAATGAAATGAAAAAGCAGTACTAAAAGCCTGAGACCATGGACCTTATAGACTGAGAAACACTGAAACATGATGGAAAACAATATTCCATGAGCATGGAATTCAGCAGACAATACAACATACTGAGAGCAGCAACACATTGTGATAGAACAAAGTCAGAGATATAACTAAAGCACATTACATTTAATTTTGAGGGTAACTAATGCACCTTTAAAGGTCCAGCAAGCTGAATAACATTCATACAGAGCAGGAAGAAAAAATAGCACAAGCTTACATGTGTAATCCTTTCCCTCTAGTTTCTCTGTGTCATCTGGACTTGCTTCAATACCAGAATCCTGCAGATTTTTATGTAAAGCTGATCTGGCGAGGTTTGGTAAAAATCTACAAGAAGGAAAGTAACAGGGAGGTTGTATTTTAAGGGTTTTTCTTTTTAAAGTTTTCAGTATTTTCTGTAATCTAAAAATCTAAATCTAATGTAATGTGTAATCTAAAATCTAAAATGAAGATTCACTTGCACCTCCAAATCCTGAATGTCTATTCCTTCATCTGTCCCCAAGGAGAGGAATTGAACTTCTCTCATAGGCAATGAACTACACTTGTGGCAGTGCACGCTTTTTAAAAGGCTTCTGTGTTATCAAATATTGCAACAGGGTTGTAATGTAGGGTGGTTTAGAACTGGAGGCATGTAATGTCCTCATTCCATTGCAAGTAAGTGCCACAACAGAAACAATTGTCTTTTGGAAATACCTTTTCTCATTATTCAATTCACTTGGATATCAGGTTCCAGAGAGAAAGAATAAGCTCTGAGGTGTCTCAGAACTACACCCTTTCAGTTTTCCAAACCTTTTGGTAACAACTTACTTTCTGTTGAAAAGGGGAAAAAACCCAAAAAAATCCCTGAATCACAAAAGTCCAAACAAACCAAAAGCCACAAACAAAATTCCAAAGCCAACAAAACCCTCATAACTTTTTTAGATACAGCTTTTAGAACTGAAACCAAGTGTCCATGAGACGTAAGTCAAGCTAGACATTAATATGGCTCTGCTTCGAGTGTTTTTAGACAGTGAAGCAATGCTGATAATGGTGACCTAATTTATACAATATAGCGAAGAAACTTCATAAAGATGGGAAAAGTGTACCAAGTCCTTTCTACTTATCTTCCAGGTTTGAGAATATTACAGAAATATTTTTAAAGAAATGACCAACTTCAAGCAATTGCATTATTTACTAAAACACATTAAAAGCTATCTTGCATGTTGGCAGCTGACCATGCAGTTCTTGAACTTCCACCAAAACTAGCAGTTCTACCTGGAAAGGCAGGCTTTATTAACAGCATCATAAAGGCTTTCATCTGGATGTTGTGACAGTCGACGACAAATTCGCAACAGTTGTCGAGTAGATAAAAACGAGGCCAGTGACTGTGCCTGTCAAAAAACACAGGGTAGTTTAATTATTTAATCCGTGTGAGGGATTTAGGGCGAACAAGTCAGGAGAAAAACATAATCCAGAAGGAATTATTTCAACTTTTCTCCTGATTCATAGATGCTTTGTGCCTTCTACAGCAACTTGTGCACTTTAATAGGCAAGCTTGTAATTCTGTATTTTTCGCAGTAAGTCACTGTCATGGAAATCATTATGCCATCAAAAGATTAGCCTTAAAATATCACTTGATAAGCAGCAAGAAGAAAAATGTGCTGTGGACTGAATTTTATGTGCAATATAAACCCTAACATTAAGACCAGCAATAAAAAGCAGGTTAGCTACTGTCAAAGGATCAATGTGCTAAAAACTCATCTGCTCTTCAGAAACTGAACATGAGCTCCACACGTAACACTTTGGCAAAAAGGTCTGGCAGGATTCTTAGACACATAAACAAGACAACAGTGGGCAGCAGTATGGAGATTGTATCACCTCTGCACATGCCTTCTGGGCGGGCCATTACTGGAACACTGTGTCCTTTGCTGTTGTCTGCATGTTAAAACGAATGCTAAAAACTGGATATGATTCAGCAAAGATTTACAGAAATTATTCAATGCTAGGGAAGGCAGACCTCAAACAAAAAGCATAGTTTAAAAAACAAACAAACAGAAGCACAAAACAAGCAATCATGTACTTAAAGAAAGATCCAAAGACTGAGAAAGAAATCATTCTATAATTGTATCTACCGGATGAAGATATCTAATACAAATAGGTTCCTTACTTTAGCAGGAAACACACAACAATGAGTGTGATCTGATAAGTCACACCATGTTTTGCCTGGGTCAAGTGAAATATTTTAATAAGGTCATTTCAAAATGTTTTGTTTGGGTTTATACAAATTTATATAAGGTTTCTAGCTGCATTAAAATTGTCTTAATATATGATGCTGCTTCAATTGGAAAAAAAATCTTGACATTTGAAATCTAGGGGAAAAAATAGAGAAAAACAATGATTAATGAATTTCACAGCCTTTTCTCCCCTTTATTAATTTTTAAGCATGAGAAACATCTTAACATCAATTCCTTCCCTGAAAAACAGCAGTTTTGACAAAAGGCCTTTAAATTAAAGAAAAAATTAAGTCAGTCCTACGAAATCACACAAACTTCTCTCAAATTATGAGAAAAAAAAGAATAATATTTTTAGCTTACCTCTGAGCAATGAAAAAGAATTATTTAGATTGGGCTAACTGAAAAGATTACTACTCTGTTCCTCCTGCTTTCACTGACAGAAGATTGTGAAGTGTCTTCTGAACAACCAGTTTGCAATCCAGCACTGTGGACACCGTGATGTAAATGATGGCATTTCATGTTACTCCCAGACCTACTCAGCTATGACTGAAGCAAAGGCAAGGGGGAAGGGTAAACGTTCTATCCTTACTATCCATAGAGGATAGGATCATTGAGGAAAAGCTGCATTACATCTTCTGAGTACTTCTAACTGGTAGTTGAAAGTATTGTCAACAAAATTTCCTCCTCTCTTATCTGATTTGTTTGGGTTTTTTATATTGAACAGCTGCCAACTCAAATTTGTGTGGGTGACAAATTTTTTTATATGTATCTATGAGGCATCTAATTCAACAGGATCTTGATTGTGGTCTCCAAATTCTATTGTAAATCAAGCAAACAATTACAATGACGCAGACAACGCCCACAGAGTGAACAGTCTACAGGTATTCTATTGTTAAGAAAATCACTTTAAACAATGGTTAATATTTCAGGATAATCTCTGGCAGAGACTTATTTACTTGGACAACTCTATAAATAGCCTAATATACATAAGGCACATGTTTCCTCTCTTTGCACAGGTGTGCTGCTCCCAACATGTCTCATGTCACTGCTGATCTACAAGAACCCTCTTTTGAACCATACTGTGATTCACTTCTCATTCAGTATCACATATTCATTTAGCTATTTCACAATTCTACAGATACCCACAGATTTGGAAAAGATTTTTGTGATGCTCTATTCAGGCACGGTATATCTCCAAGTATGTAAAAACTGATACATTTATACATTAGATGTAGGAAGCTCAATCGATAATTATAACAACTGTCCCAACAGTGTACCTAGAAGTCAATTTTTTACTTACTATTTTAAGCTCAAAAGAACATAACAGCCTCTCTCAGCCTCTTAAAGAGTAAAACTATAAAAACCCTTATCCACGTTAAAATCATGAAGACTAAGGACAACGGATTAAATTTGTGTACCAGTTAAGCTGGTATGGCTGGATTCCATGAAAAATGTTTTACATTTTACTTACAAAGGCATGCTGTGTTTTAGCTGCCATAGCAATAATTTTCTTCTTTTTTCACCATGACTTAACTGTGTATTTTTAAAGAATTTTGTGGTCACTTTTTCAGCAGAACGTGTTTTTCTTGACATTACTTCTTTAATAGAATAGCCTATAGCAACAATGCAGCCAAGAATTCTGGAGCTTTCTATTTTCTCTGCTGCTGCTCATCGTCTTTTTATATTGACTACATAGCTCCTATTGCCCAAAAAGCCCCAATAATTTCAGGTATCATTTTCCACTTCCTAAAGCAATCAAAAGATACCTGAATACACGTGATTACATCCATACACATTAAAAGGCACCTCAGCATGTTTCGCTGTGAGTCACATACCTAAACTCACTGACAACACGTGTTCTGCTCTTGATTCACTGGGATTTGTGCAAATTCCTAAAACTTATGGCGTTTCCAAATACATACACCATAAATCAAAGAAGTTTATAGTATGCAGCAAAGTAATTGCCAGAAATAGCTTTCTGGGGCTGGTTTTCCAATCAGGCTGCCTCTGAAATAACACTATAAGTTAGCACATTTCATTTAGCCTTTGTTAAGACACTCACAGCAGCAGACAGTAAATTCAAAGAGAAAAAGGAAAAAAAAAAGGCTCACAGTGGCATCATTTGTCTCCCGAAGCTTGTGCGTTACTGACAACAACTTTTCCACAGCAACACTGGGTACATTTGGAATCTGATTGAAAGAAAACAGTATCAATCTTACTGCAAGATATCCAAATTCCACATATGGAATAAGCATAGAGCTGCCACAGTCACTTTATGACAAAGAGTATTTTTTATTACAGCAGCATTTAATATTAGAGTAAGAATTATGCCATTAAAAGATAAGCAGGTACATTGCTTTGGTAAGTTTTGCCAATCAGCTCCTTTATGTACACTGAAATAGCAATACATATTATATGTAGAGAATCCTGTTCAGTAAGCAATAGCCAGGAAGTGCCTGAACTACTCAATGCACCTACCATTTGTTTAATAACTTCAATTTCTTCACTCTTGCTTAAAGATCCAACATTATGAAAAAGAAACAGTGTCAGAAACTCTGGACCCAGCCACTGTTGGGTACTACTTCCAATGACAGGAGGTTCTGCTAGGACCACTATTCTGAAAGAAGGATGGATAGGAAAGATAGACCTGCAAAAAAAAAGAGTTTAAAAATGTATTACCTGGTTTAAGGAATGAGTATCAGATTTAATTTTTACAGTAGATGAAAAAAAGAGAAATGATTGTACTGAAACATATCAGTGTATTCAGATCATTTGCAATGCAACTTTTATTTTTTTCAAAAAGAAACAAGCTGCATAAAGTGACTTGAATTTTTTTGGAATTTACACCTTTTTTTATGCTCAGAAGTGTAGCTAAGTCTTCATCTGCAACAGGCCCTGCATGCCTCAAGATGGACAAATATCACCAACTAAGCTACAGTGCTCTATGTCTGAAATGGGCACATCTCACTCATTTCATGGACTTTTACAGAGGCAACTCAGGGACAAAAGAAGACCTACCAGAGCTGCAGTAATGAATAACTTCTTGTACTGAATTAGACTGGCAGAAAGGATGACACTGTAGAGATTTGCCTAGATACTGTGAAGAGTTGAATTTATTAGCAGTTTAGGAACATTCCCTTACAGATGCTCTTTGTGGTCCTTGTCCTATGTCTAACTTGATAACACTCCTGAAAGTTATGCTTCAAAGACCAAACCAATCACTTCACCTCTGCCTCATTTTAGAGCCAGCATGAAGAGACAGGTCTCTCCAGTGGAAGATTAAGATTTACAGGAATTTCAGAATTGCTGTCCTGGCTCTGTAAACCAACCAAGCACAAAAATCTAGTCACAACCAGTAATTTGTCTCTCTCATATTCTTTCAACATCCCCCAACCATAACTTCAAAGACATTACAGGATAGATCTTTATTTGCTTTAATTTCTCTTTGCCCAAATTTTTTTTCTAATACCATTCTGAACTTCCCTTCTTCCTCCTATCTGCCTCCATAGCTTCCTGTGAAAAAAACTGCACTGTTCTCAGCTATAAAAGGTACTTTTATTATTATTGTTTTTTAAATCTTTATGGGACTGACCTTCTAGCTTAAGTCAGTTTTTTTTCCCAGTTCTCACCTGAGGATTTGGTAACTAACAGTCTTGACTCCACTGAAGACAATGGGAACTTGCAACACAAACCTAAATATACAATTTTTAGATGTGTATGTTAGGGCACTAAAAGACTGCTGCCTTGGATTTTGATATCTTTGCCTTCTTCACATCCTTTGTATCCCTTATGTCTGTAATATTTTCACCTCTTCTGACTGGGCACTCATTGGTACTCATTAATCAGCACACCTGCAAGATCACAGCATCTCACACAATCAGTGAATAGTCTGAGCTGAAAGCAATCCAGAAGGATTGTCAAGTCCAACTCTTAAGTAAATGACCCACACAGAGATCAGACCTGTGACCTTGATGCTATTAGCACCATGCTTTGATCAACTGAGATGATCTCCAGAAGCAGCAGAAACAATGGAGTAACATCAGATACAAAAGCCAGTCAAATTTTGTGCAAGAAGGACCTGTTTTTGTCTACTAATTTTGTAGTAATCGTATTAAAATAGAGGATGTTCACTTGGAAAAAGCGAGTGAAATTTGATTAGGCAGTTTATCTTGCTGTTACCAGGTCATTTTCCATACAAGTTGCCAAAGACATAAATTGACAAGCTTACTGCATAGTCAGCTCATCTGTACATCGCAACAATAAACCTGTGATACAACAGGGCAATTACCGCAGTCTCTTGTATCAAAGCAAACAAAGGCAGTAGTATGAGCTATTCTCAGCTGAAAGTCATAAGCCTAGAAGCAACTCCCTGATTGATAAAAATAGAAATAGATGTCTGAAAACATCACATGAAAGAGGAACCAATGGGAATGTCACTGTCACTAAGCATAGAAGAACCTTCCCTATGTTCCCTAAAATGTTACCTTCCCTAACATTACTAAGAAAAACGCAACCCTCCTCCAGACAAAATCGGGCCCTTTTGCAATACCCTAAGAGAACACAAGGAGCCAACTTCTCAGTGGAGTTGTATTTCTTTTGTATCACCTCCTAGTCACTGCCCTCAAAGGGCTTGGTGGGGACAGCCAGGGAGGGCACAGAAAGAAGTGGGAGAAGAGGAGATGCAAAGTCAGGGCAAGCTATCTTGGTGATATCAGCTCACTGATGTACTCTCTAGACTTGGACAACATCACTGCTGCAGGTTTCCAGGTTGTAAACATGAATAAAACTATTTGGCTATTTCAAAAGCCTGTTGTTTGGAGTGATGTTTGCAATGCTGAAAATGTCAGGCTAAGTGTATTATTAAACAAATACCATAAATGACTCACTTCTACAGAGCTCTGTAAGCTCCCATCTTCCATCAGCACAACTGAAGAGCTTCGAAGTTGTTCCATCACATTACAGATCAAGTCTCAAAAAGAATACAATATGGAGAGCTCCTACATGGAGCTGTACTTCATTGAAAAGAAATCTTCAACATGACACGAAATCTTGTGGGTTTTACAGATGAAGACAAAGTAAGTGTATCTTGTTAAAAACTTGGCATCTTTTTAATTAATGAGCCTCAAACACGGTGGGAAGATTTGATGTTAACTGATTCAGGCAAAGAGTCTCTATCCTTCTCTCTATTAAACATTTACTGACAATACAGGCAGCAAGGCACTCTCCTAATAAAATGAGTGTCCTTCTTTTGACATCACTGCTTAATTTCAGCCAAGGATTACCACCATTGCTCTTACAAAGAAAATCACATACATCGATCAGGGTGATTTTAGGGAAAGATTTTCTTGATATTGATCATGGTTCTGAGCAATTGCAGCTTCTCATTAAAAAAACAAGACAAAACAAAATGCAGAATGGCATTTCTAATGCAGCTTTTTGTAAAACCAAACTATTTTTGGTTATCTCTTCCTGCAACATGATTTAATAAATCTTATTCGCTATCTAATTTTGTAAGCTGGGAATTATTGTAACACCAGGACCAAAATCACCTATTGTTATTTTCTTGCTGGTTCTTTTAAATTTCACCATGGTCTAACATATGACTTTATCTTAAAATTCACTAAAATGGAAAAATGCCAAACCCCTAAACAACAAATTAAGTAAAAGCTAAAAATCCTAAGAAATTAAAAATTCTATTACTTGTTAAATTCACTCCCTGCCACACTCCATATTTGTCTATTCTACTGTGCATTCCCTTTCAACCTAACCACATGGAAAAGAATCCACTGTCTGCAAGGCATTAAAAACCACCCATGCATTATGAAAGACTTTTTAGCTTTTGAACTATCCTATTATGTACCTACTCCTAGATTTTCCTATGATAGCTGCCTTTCTGCTTACCACACCAAGAACTCAGCATGTGTGTGTGTTGAGGGGGTACACACAAACAAACAGGTTAAATATCCTTCCCGAGACAAACAAACCCTTCACTGCTTGACCTGTAAAGGCCGTGTGCTGCTTTTACAGTATCTGTCTCGGTGAAGCAATGGATGATTACAGAAGAAATTCTATGCAGAAATCTTGGACATGCACACTACTTGGACACACTTTCTCTTACTCTCTGAACTTGTTCAGGGAGGTGAATCATGCAGTCATTAAATGAGTAAGATATCAGCAGCTATAATTTCCTTCTATGTAAAATATCTTTAAGGACCATCTGTCACTTTCTCAAGGGCAGCTTTTTTCTTATCCTTAAACTCATAAACATGAATTCTTACTTTCCTCAAAGGAGTGAATGTGCTCTATGACCATTTGCAAACTTCACAGCCAAACTAGCATATAAAGAATATAGGAAAAAGGACTCTGTGGCCACCACTAGTTACTTTGTAGCTTAGAGGCTTTCAGGAGGCCAAGGAGTATCCCAAAATGTCCCAAGGGCAATGCACTTGCCACTCCTGAGTACAATCACTATTGTACTCACCAACCTAAGGCCCGTCTTAGAAAAATGAAAATTTTTCTACCGATGTAGAAATATAACTAAATGACAGTGAACATATTACTCAATGACAATAATTAACCTAATTAAAAATCAGAATATACTTTATTAGCTCGTACAAAAGTGATAAAACTGGGAAATGTTGTCCAAAATATAACTTATTCATAATAGTGCTCTAATCTACAAAATTTGAAAACAATCTGAAAACCAAACCATACCTTCCTCTTTGTCCAGCACCTCTAATAATACCATCATGGTTTAAGCACATTCACATTCTCTACTGTAATACTGTTTGCATTTGGACACAGAGGCATGTGATTTCTCTAGATCACAGCATGATCTGAAATACCATCCCTTTCGTAAAAAAACCCAAGGAAACCTCTTGATCCTCTTTCTCTTCTACTACACACGAGTACTCTGACTATTGACGCACTAAAGATTAAAGGCACTAAAAGTGCAGGAACATATTAATATTCTCTTATTGAAAAATTAGGTACACGATGTGTCACCCAAACGTTGCAGATTCAGTCCCAACAAAACCGAGAATGACATCATATATTCCACAGGCCTGGCAAAAAGCAGCTGCACCAAAATTACTTTAGTCAAATCCAGCAAATCAGGATAAGTAAAGCTGTCTTTTATCTTCAGAAATCCAGTTAAGGCCACTAGTCACAGTCACTGGCACGCAGCAAGAGAGATGTCTCTCATCAATATGGAAAGCATCTCTCAGTTGTGATTTAGGTAGGAATTTGCCCAACCAATCTACTAATAAATTCATATTATAATATACTCTATTTAGCTTCTCCAAAGACAAGGAGGCAGAGGAGGGATGGCGAGCACTGCTGTGATTAAAATCTGTGATTAAATCAACTATCAGTACCTCAGATATGATTTGATGGATTAATTTTGCTGGATTCTGCAACACTGGAAGGTAACTACTGCTGAAAAGGATGAGAAGCAAGAACAAATACAGTCCTGGAATCAAACAGCAATTATTGACATTGCATTCTGGAGTCAGTTAAAGGCAGTGATGTTTTCAGAATATGGAAGGCACCAAAACCAGGTGAACTCCTGCGACACCTTCAGTTCCTCATGGTCTGATGAGAACAGTACTCTCACTTATAAAGGAGTTGTCCATGATGCCAAAAAAGCTCAAAGCCAAAACCAAAGTAGCAGTTACATGTTTGCACCACTTTAACCTAGCTTTTTTTATTAAATCATTACAGAAAAAAGGGCAGATTGAACACTTCACCTAGGAGGTGAGGATTCTCAGTGAAATGGACTTCAGACAATTCAGGAGCAAGAATTTTCATCTGCATCCAAGATGGTGCTAAATGGTCACACTGAGCTTCCAGATGTAAGAATGCCTACACAATGGGGTATCTGTTTGTTTCTAAGACCAAGTACTAATCAGAAATGGATTCTTGTCTAGTACAACAGACACCCTTCGCTTATGGATTAGAGAGTGAAAGTTCACTGTCAGTCAAACAGATAATTAAGAGCTTGGCAACTCAGAAGCATTATATTACAAAATATTGAGGTGGTTAGATGAAAGCAGTACACTGAGATCCAAAGGAAAGAGAGACAGCCTTTCAAGGAAAGCAAAAAAAACACCCCAGCTTTTGGAGCCTCCAAAATAGCCAAAAGCAATGCACCATTACCACTGAACAGCTGAACCAAAAGGTTACTCAATGAGGCTGAAAAGGAAAGCAGATACAGAGGTGACACAAAAGAGAAGGGTCTGCAAAACAATCATTAAAGAAGACAGCTTGGACAGTGCTCATGGGTCTAATGGATAATGAAGATTAAAGGGAGCCCACTGACAAAACAGCCATTGTCAGAACAAAAAAGGACGTGCAGGATCCAGATGTGTGTCTCTATTCTTGTGAGAGAGATCTGATCCACTAGGAGTGTCAGCTCTGAAGATGAATGTGTGATAAACTGTCCAGGATTTTGAGTATATTGGCAATGAACTAAAGGGTACTAGGTAAAAGAGGACAGCCACTGCCATTCTGCCTGAAAGCACCTTGGACAAGACCATGAACACAGAGAGCAGACTGGCACAGACATATTTTGTAGTACAAAGTCTGATGCAAAGTTGGGAGACCATCCCAGATGGGCCCTTGGAGCCTTTTTGCTGCTCATTTCAACATCCGTGCTTAAAATCCTGATAAAAAGAACACTTCCCTGATACACAGTTCTTCACTCAATTAAAACAAACGCGGGAAATGACCATCTAGCTAGGTGTATGGCCTCTGCAAACTGGATAGAATTTACAACAAATAGGCTTAGAATGAAGTTTGAGTTTTTTATTGGTTTTGTAGGAGCAGTTCTTGCCTTTTTTTTTTTTTAACCCACTGTATTTTGATTGAAAAGGGAACCAGAAATATGGAAACAACTAGGAAGTAAAAGAAAAGCAGCTTTTCTAAAGTGTGGACTATGGAGGTCAAAGGAAAAAGTCTGATTCAGCAAGACAATTGGGAGGAAACGTGTGGCACATCATGAATGTACCCCTGCCATAAACCAATCAGGCCTCTTCAAAGTTTGGACACATACACACCCTGCAGAATAATATAAGCATGGATGCCTGACATAAAACCACAACTGTCCTTTCAGAGGATAGATCCATCTCAGAATCACAATATGTTTAGCTCCTTATATATTATTGAATATTAGATTGCATTTGTTCTGACACACAACCAACAATATCCCTCCCATTAACTAAAATTGTTCAGCAGTGTTTGATCATGTATCAAGTATGGCCTCAGAGGACTAGGAAACATTCCTGTCTGGGGAATGTTTCTAGCAGACAAGTGGAAGTAAAGGAACAAAAAGAATAAGCATAATGGGTCCCAACCCATCCTTAGGATTTCCTGCCCCATATTAATTGTAAATTAAATACCAGCTTTCTAGCTCATGAGGCAAAAGAAAGTAACAAGTAGTACTTAACTTCAATTTAGCTTTATTTTCCAAGACTTTAAATAAAATGTTCCAAAATTAAGTACTATATAGCTTTATATCTATTTTTGTACCTACATGGAATTTCTCTTCAATTTCTAACCCCTTCTCTTAAAGGATACTGAACATTTTCCTTTTAGTTCAAGCATGCTAAACAGGATATAATTTTGCCATACCACAAAAAGAAATACAGCTCAGGAGGAACCTGATGTTTAAAAGATGTTTCTCTTAGCAATTAGAAGGAATCAGTTTAACAGAAAAGCAGTCTGCATTTTTTTTATTAGACAAAAAAAATTATAAAATTGAAATCTTGTTTGCATTCTATAGTTGTAGCTCATACTTTACCTTTCCTGAAGGTTCTCATCAGAGAGCTGCAATTCCTCTTTTAAGTTTTGGTATCTATCTTCCCTTAACAATCTGGTGCCATCATAGAGAGTCAGTTCTCTGTCATGTATTAGTCTGAAAATAAAAAATAAGCTCTATCTTGCCTTTGATTGATTTTAATAATACATATAACAACTACGAGTGTTTTTAAAAGTTATCTCAGTTAACATACACCTCAGTAAAAAGAAAAAATGATACCAATTCAAAATGCATCCAGGCATGGAGGTAAAATAACATACATACGTATTAGCACAAATTCAGTCAACTTAGTTTAAATTCATATGGTAAGAATATGAAAAATAATCTGTCTTACCAGTGGAGTGTGCATAAATGGCATGAAACTGTTTTTTTTGTTATGCTTGTACCAAGTAACTTACTTTTATTTCTTGAAATGCTATCTTTCAGATGGTTTTAATGACTAACATACATACGGACCCAGCTTTTATTTTGTGATATGCAGAAGTTGATTAGCTATAATGCATGCACATGTCAGAACTAAAAATCAGAAAGGAACACTAAACAGATGAAAAGACAAAAACACAGGCAAGTATAAATCTCTGTTCTGTCCTTCTGCATATATATATAAGAGAAAGAAGAAAATGTTTTTACTACATGCTTTTAAAGCTCATTATGTCCTTTGATTTGCAAAAGGCAGTATATGATGCATGCATATGAAATGGCACAAAAATTTGCAGTATAAATAATTATTACCATAGTATTTGCAATTACTGTGCTCTGCAAAGTTTAATTTTTTATTCAATTATGAAATAATGTCTAGAAAGAGATCTTCGCAATCAATATAAAGTATGCTATGTAACATATTGTAAAACATGCTTGTTTAGAAGCAGAATGTACTCAAAGTGTTTCAGTTGTTTTCTGACATCTTTCATTTTAAAATTGTTGCACAAATATTACTACTCTTTAGATTTAATAATTCTAGAATAAAATCTAGCTCATTCCAAAATTCAGACTTACACTCTATATTTACAACAGGATGAAATTTCCTGTATTATTTTAGGCTTACAAAAAATTCAAGAATTGCTTCTGCTCTTAAGTAAATAATGAGCGCTACATAGTCTATGAAACTTCAATGCTCAGCTTGATCTTTACAGTTCAAAATGAAGTTTCAAAGCCATATTCACCAGCAGGAACGTAAGGTCTCAGCATGCATGCACTGAATACACACATCACATGCACCCAACTTATCCAGGCTCGCATCCTGACCTTTGGAGCACAGCTAGAGTGCCAGGGTTAATTCGATGAATGCCGTCAAGAAGAACGAGCTTTCCTTCCAGAGCTGCGGTGACAAGTGGCGATGGTCTCCAAGCAGTGTCTCCATTGGGAAGAGTGTACCTTTGCTGTAGCAGATCTCTAGCTGTCATATCCTGGAAGTATCAGTCCATCAGAAGAATATATTTATGATCTATTCTCTTAATTTACAAGTACATGCTTTCTCCTTAAAAAACTGCATTCTGTTCTTCCCAAGAATATAGGAATATAGGAAGATTATCAGGAAATCTTCAATTACTTTTCCAATGAGTACACACAAACCTACCCACAAAATGCTAAACAGTATTTGGAAGTTCTAGATCTGCCAGTATCACCTCTTTGAAGCCCTTTTCTCCCCCGCCCCTTTAACAAAACACAAGCATATGACAACTTGTGCAGAGCCCTGTGTACAGAAGGGGGCAGCAATTTACACCTGGAGCAAACAAGAATAATTTCTTTCATATGGAAGCCACCCGAAAGAGCAAAGATTTTATCATTAATCTTGAACACAAACCAGCATGACATTCCACCTCTCAGTAGGAAAACGCAGTGGAAGCTTCAGAGAATAATGAACAGGGTAAGAAAGAAGCCCATAACACAGAATTTATCAAAAGCACATAGCCTATCACAAAATAATGCTCAAGTACTAAAAACCTAAGACAAAATCTACCATATCCTCCAGCACACATATTTTAGATGTTCCATTACAACAGGTAAGCACTAGAGAAACAAGGACAGAATAGTAATTTTGTGACCTGGATGATTAAATTCCTTCCTCAGGCTGTGCTGTGAACACAACTTAAAAATCAGATAAAAACATATTTTCTATTGTAATTGTAGCTTTTGCATATGTCTTTTTCACAACTATAAACCCTTTGAACTTTAAAGAATAAAAATAGAATACATTATGTCATATGGCCTGAACCATTTCCTTTTTCTACATTTCCTTAAAAACCCTAAAATAACAGGACAAAGACTGGTTCCTTCAGTGCTTCCACATTTATCTCATTTAAAGTCTCACGTCCAAATCCACAAAACCATACCATATTTTTGTTGTTGTATTCCTATTGTTTTATTACTGCATTCAAGTTTTTCTATTTTATTAATGAATCAGACATGAAACATTTTTATAAAAGAGAGAGAAAAATGTAGGTCTAGGACTTGCTTAAGAACAGTGTATTCAGCAACTAGTAAATGCTGTAATCAATGTTTAACTAACATACCTTTGGATAGTTCACCTCTAAAGAAATGAAACAACATACTGGATGGCTGGTATGCCATACAGCATGTCCATCTCTAATTCCAACAATGAGAACCATGCATTAATTTTCTGCAGATAAACTCATAAGAGCATTTTGTGCAAAATATTTTCTGAAATATAACATGAATATAAAATTGTGATTTAAATGGTTGAATGAGATTCAATTACAGGATGATTAAAAAAGAATACCATTGCTAACACCTGCACAGTTTTTGTAAGGAACTTATAGTATGGCTAAGTACCTGCCCAGTGATTTATTGTTGTTTTTTATTTACTCTAACCCAATTTTTAATAAATTTTATTCAAATCACTTAATATATGGTATTAAAACTAATCTTATAATACTCTAACATTAAAAAGGCCTCCCTTTGGAGTGGAGGTAACTGAAGTATAAGAATTAATTATTCCTCTTATCTGGGACAAAGCAATGGCAACAATATATTGCCTAGTGAAACAAAAAGCTTATTTTAATTTGTAACAGTCATTACAACTTATGTGTTTTAAATTTCATTGTTTATTTTCTAGAGCAGTTTGTATACAGGAAAAAAAAATATGCTTAGGAGAAAAACCAAGTAGGATAACTTCTGTTGCACTCCCTCTAGCAGCTATAGCAACACGAGCCTCCAACCTAGCCATTTCTCATGGCTCGTAGTACTAATCATGTTTTTGGCAATTATGAGGTGAAGAATCTATGTTTCCTGCTTCTCATGCCAATTTGGACTCATCATTTGGTAGTATTTCTCAAATAAAAAAATGGAAGAATTCAGTAAAAAAAAAATTATGAGGTCAGGCAAAAAAGAAGTCCTAGAAACAAAAACATCACAGTACACAAACACTACTGATGTGCTTACAAAACGGTTCTTGCAAAGGAAGAAAAGGAGCAAGTTGCTGGAAAACTGTTATAACTTCACTTCGACTGTTACTTTTTTTCCCCTCTGAAATTCTGGGAGGAGAAAATATTTTATTTTAAGCAACTTGGAATAGAAGTTCCCTAGCTACAGTCCACAAAGCACTAGCTGACTACTGCTTCTCATTTGCTATTGCTTAACTGCTTTAAGAGACAACTTAAAAACAAACCTTTCCTAATCAGGATGAGTTTCCTTTCTCAGCAATTTACCTACATGGAACTGCATATAATGAGAAATCCATTTAATGATGTCAGATATCATAAATGAGACAGGAACTGCTCTTTCAGCCAACTGTTAGTATAAGAGATGATCTACGTTCCAAAAGGTTTGCTTTAGGTA
The DNA here is from genome assembly GCA_008694505.1 of Cyanoderma ruficeps. Taxonomy (NCBI): domain Eukaryota; kingdom Metazoa; phylum Chordata; class Aves; order Passeriformes; family Timaliidae; genus Cyanoderma; species Cyanoderma ruficeps. The sequence goes on along the minus strand of VZDJ01006585.1, from coordinate 5,492,651 downwards.
AATTTGGTTCTCACTTCACAACATAAAAGCTGTTAGAGTTGTTTTCTCTGTGAAATCAATATAGAAAGATAGACCTTTTCACATTATTAATCAACTTCCGTTGCAAAGAACAATGAAGCAAATATCAAAAGTAAAGACTATGAATATATATATACACACATATATTAAAAAAAAAAAAATCCAAGAATTAATTTCTTCAGTCAGCCTGAGGAGAAGTGGTGCTATTGCTTCAGACCAAGGGTAAATGTCCCTCTAGTGATTTTTGTGCCTGCAAAAATTATAATAAAGTAAATATGGTTCATAAAACAAAGAAAAGCCTCCTTAATTTTAGAAATGGATTCAGGACAGTATGATGTCTCTCTGAAAAAAAACCCCAGAAGACACTTTTTTGAATGAAAGTAGAAAAAAATGCTATCACATTTTTCATAGTCTTCACTGCTGAACTGGTGTATAAATTTACCATTTGTTTCAACCTTAAATTATCCTAACACTCTGCTATGCAAAGCCCCTGATAGGTTATATATTTTAAGAAAAACAAATGCATTCTGAAATTCTATTTATAGCTCAGCTACATTCAATACTATTTTTATACACTGCTGCTTGTAAAAACTTTTGAGTTTACGTAACACATTGTACATTAGGAAACATTTATACGTATAGATACATATGTGGATCTTACCTAGGCTTGGCTACTCAGGAATTTACAGTGAACAGGTAGCTCTCAGTCATTTATTTACTTTATTGATACTATTTTGATATCAACCAAAGCCTTTCTATAAAACCCCTTTGCCCTCTGAGCTTCATCAAACCCTGGTGAAACCAAAAGAAGGGCTCACTTCAGTGGGAAGTATCCTTTCCTAGATTTTATTTTTATAGGAATTAAAGATCACTTTCAAATAAATATGTTTACTAAATATATAGTTTCATTTTCAGCTCTGCTCATGTGACTCCAAAAATGAAGCTTTCTGTTCGTATTCATTGAAGCCATACCAATTAAAGGTAGGAAGTTGAGAAACAAGAGCCATGTTTTTAAGCAAATAATTATCTAATTTTGCTGGTAAATACCAAATATGATATTGTGTGCAGCAATGCAAGAGTCAGGGTGTGCTTGCCCTTAAGCAGGTTTGTCAAGTAGCAGAAGTTATATTTCTGGGATGATTTAAAACTATGTTTACAGTGATAAGTACAGAGAGAAGTATGCAGAGCAGCTGGACACACAGACCTGGCTCAAAAACTACACACCTATTCTAACAGGCCACTATACAAAAGATTGTAGGCACTGCTGGGAATCCAGGAATATTACTATGAACATGACATAACACTGATGAGGATATGTACGCCTGGAACCCAAATCCGCTCACAGTCGGCCACGTTAAAGCATACAAAAAGGGCAGAAGTCATCTGTCTGACTCCAGTTATGCAGACAGTTTCAAAGTCTTCACCCTTATCAGCTTAAGCCACACAGAGCGGGGAAGGAAAAGCAGTGGGATCCTGTCTGGGGAGGTTCTCAACAGTGCAGGAAAACATAAAATGGGCTGTCTTTTTTTCATCATCATTATCAGTGTTTCTCTTTTCTATTTTTCCCTCACTTTTTCAACCCTTCAACCCCACCATCCATCTCTGTCAGAGTTTCTCCCCACATGCTGGTACACTTTCAAATCAGATGCCACTGCCATTTCTTCCTTTCGAGGTCTCCATGCTTTCTGGGAAAAAAATTTAACCAGAAAAGGGATCAAAGAAAGAGACCTTGCATTAAAGAAAGAGAGCAGATTGCATTAAATCTGACACTAATGTCTCCCTGCAGCATTGCCAGTTATCACTTAGAAATGTAAATCCTGTTATACTTGGTGTATTTTGACTCATAAGGTCATGGCAGACCCTTGACTTCATATTTTATTTAAGCACCTTCATTCCTCAGGGTTATGGAGAAAACCTTACACATGTGATCTCTGAGTGAAAAGCTAGCAAATTAATTCATTCTCCTTTTAAATCTTGTAATTTTTCAGCTTATGCCATGAGGTTAAAGTGCACGACAACCTAAGACAGACAATTCTTTCAAGTACTGAGTGACCACTGGCTATAACATTGCTCTTAACCTTGACAGAGCTTGGGGCTTGCAAAAACAGCCAACACCTGTGAGAAAGTTTCTATTTGGGATCCCATTTAAAGCATGACCATCAGCAGATAGTTTCCTTACCTGGTATAGCATGATAGGTTCTATGCTGTATCCCAGTATACCAGCAAACTCCTTCGCAATAACTGTTTTGCCACAGCCCTAAAAAGTTAAAAGATATTAATTAGATGACATTCCAAAGGTCATGGGGAAGAAGGGAGAACAGAAATTTAAATTCTTACTTTTCCTCCAATTAAACACATGTCTTTAACCATATGGGATTGCATCATTTCTGCCAACAATTGATCATGGCTGGAAGTCCTTATGAAAGTATCTGATCGAGAACGATTTTTTAACATTCCAGTTCCAGCTGGAACCTATAAGAAAGAAAAAGTAAATCAAAATGCTAAATAAGTTATACTGTGATAACACTAGCTTCGCATGAACTAAGTTATGCTTGTCCAAAACTACTGTAATATTTTGCTGATAATTGTCATCCATCAAACTTGAAACTGTCGCTATCACAAAATGAAACCACCTAATTTCTAATAGACAAACTCCCTCACCCACTGTTCATGAAAAAGAATTAACAAAATGTGAATCTATACAATTACAGCACTGGGGTATGCAAAGAACTTCAGGCTGTTCATGAAAGAGACAAATAAGAAGTCACCAATATTCACTGCTCATCAGAGAAACACAGAAGAGATAGAGCAATTAGTATTGTGAAAATCTGAAGGAATTACTTTGACCCAAACTTTGGAGAGTTTCAGTGGTTCACCATGTTAAGGCACTTGCTCTACATTTCCACTTCCTGCTCTAGCCTAGAAACTGTTTCATCTGCAAACTTCTTATGCCCTCCTGTTCAGATAGCATAAGAGAGACATTCTGCAGAAGTACTTTCAGAATGTATCACCTACATGTCAAACGAAAACAAAAATCTTTGCTTCAGAAAAGAATTGACTCAAGCTTCTACAGACTGAACTCTTCCTGAAAAATTCCCGTTTGCTGTTATTCCCCTCTTCATTTTGTCATGGTACAAACTCTCTTAGGATATTTCTCACCAATGTTATTATAATCTCTCTGACTCCCACTAATTCACCTTCTTTACAGACTCTCTACACTCTCTAAATCAACATTAACTTCAAGTTCTCGGATCAGCATCTGTTTCCTGATTAAGAACTTATTTCACCACCTAGCAGGTCATAAACTTCATTGGAAGAAACTCAGACTAATCATATTTGATGTGATTACTTTGTTCCATTTTCCCAACATCCTGTGTCGGAACACTACCAAGTACTCATTAGATTTTATTTGAAGTGTAAACAAAGACAGACTATTGTTTTTACAAAAAGAAAAAGGGAAAGCAGCATTAAGAGCATCATAAGTACTCTCTGCTATTCTAATCCAATAAAACAAAAATAAGAAATTAAAAGGTGCTTTTTTTCATCCAAACGGTAATGATTGACATGGAGGAAACGATGAGTCTATCTATAAATATAATCATGTGTATCCATAAACTAACATGCCAGTATCTAAATGTGTGTCCAAAAAATACCATGTGTTATTCTAAAAACAAACAAAAAAAAGTTCAGTGCAAATAAATTTTAGTATCAAGTGTGTCTAATTCTAAAAGGGATGAAAACAAGCCAATGATTTTTAAAAACATATTATAGTTTGATGAATATATAAATTCATACCTGGAATGTCACTTCTTTTTCACCAAATTGGACAGTTACATCAGCCTTGAAGGGTTTGTTTCCATGTACACTTTCTACTCTAGTAATCTTCCTGGGAAACAAGTGTTTTTCTGAATCTTGAAGCTCAAAGCGCTGTAAAATACAGGGGTGAGGAAATTAATTATTAAATACAACTTTCTGTTTCTTAAAACTGTTCCTTCTAAAATAATGCCAGAAGCATATTCATGATCAATTGCTGGTGAAGTTCTAAATCCATTTACTTCAACTTTTACTGCAGACACTTGAGTTCACATTCTTGATGGCCTATATATTTTACATTTAAAACGAAAGCAGAGAGATTGTATACCAACTACTTACTCAGAGTGTAGTGACAGACATAAAGTGCAAATGTTACAGGGTGACTTTGCCAAGTCTTAGCCTGACAGTCTAAAATAACAAAAGAAATCAACCATAGCCTTTAGCATGTGTAATAATATATCACCTGTCTCTGCAGCTCATTATAACTAATTGTAGATTTAAACACCTGACTACCAATAAAAATAACCAGAAAACATTGCATTTACTTAGTTATATAGGTGTTTCATACAATGAAAATTGAGGGCAACCTGTACAAATTAAGCCTTCAGCATGTTCTGGGCATATCAAGGACACAAAACAAGATATATGTTTTCTCTATCCTCTTTCAAGCATTATACTCTTTATTTTTGCTGTACATGGAAAGCATGAAAACCATTTAAAAATGTTCAGTAAGGAGAGTCCTACTGGGGACGTTATGCACAAAAAAAGCTAATACCTGGAACTACTGAATTCATAGAGCCATTTTATTCAACAGAGTGAAAGTTGAGTGAACAAGAGAAAAAGGAGTACTGTCCAACTCCTTAGAATTCTTAGAAAAGAGAGTTTTTTAAACAGAAGTCATTACTGTAAAATCATTCTTAAAGGGCATGTCATATTATTACTACTAGGATTCATAGCACTGCCTATTAAAGTTTAAAAAAAAACTGAGGTGGATTTCTACAAAAGCTTTTTCTCTTCATCACTTTGTAAATTTCCATTCTGGAGCAAAAACCTACAAAAATACTATGTTTAAACATGTATTTAAGATAAATGTGCTTTAGTAAAGGGCTGCACCAAATTACATTTGTACTGCAACAGCTGAGTCTACTTCAGATACCATTAAATTCTTAAACAAGACAGGACAGGAATGTCTACTGAGTACTATCTCCAAGTATGATTCTAAGAAACACTCCAACTATGATTCTGTGAAAGCAACTACCAAATGTTCTCACATAAATAATCTTCATTAATAAACTGCAATATTCTTACTAAGTTAATGGCATTTAGGATAGAGTCAAGGGTGCTTATATACAAAATTGCCAACTGCTTGTACACTAAATTCCTTATCAACAACAGAAAATAACTGTGAGCAAGATTACCTGTACCAGCAGACACTGGATACTGGGTAACAAGGATTTAGAGACAGCAACAGCAGAACTTCTACACAAAGGTCTTGGGAATTTAAACTTTCTAAGGTGTTTTTTTGATTGGTTGGGGATTTTGTGTTTTGGCGAGGTTTTCTTTGTTATTCTTTGTTGTTCTTGAGGGTTCTGCAGCATTTTAGACATTAAGTCAGGGCAGTAAAAGAGGACTGTCTATGTGCAAATTGTTATTGAATTTGCACAAATTCATCCAACTGAATTTGAATTTATCACATGTAATTACATAGTTGCCAAACTGAATACTCTTGTAATTAAACAATCTGACACCACTAGTAAATAACACACTTACACCTAAATAGAAGCAGTAAACAAAACTGCCTGTGGCTTTCAGACCAAGGCAGGTCTCTTTGATGCAGTTCTTCATGTGGAATTGTGATAGGCAGAAATGGAATCAGAGTGGTGTAAAATAGATGTACATCACATTAAACACTTCTGCTGAGCCAGAAACAACTTCCTCTATAAAACGTTCAAGCTGATAGCTGCAAAGGAAAAAATATTTGTGGTTTGAGAGAACAACTACCAAGCCCATGCAGTATCAGAAAATTTAAGAGATACTTGGAGAGCCAGAAGCAGGCAGCCTCATTGACTCAGAGGAAAGCAAAAAGAATAGACAAGTCACCAAAAACCAGGGAAGTGGTCTGGCAGCTCATTATCATCAAGCCACGTTCTGCATGCCTAAGAACACGTGAGAAAAGGCAAACTGTAAAAGTTAGGGGAAAAAGGAAGAGGAATTCTGACCACTTGGAAGCATCTAATGATCAGCAGGATCTCAAAATGGAAAATGCAAAGAATACACCAGTAATCCAGCTGGCCAAAGGAACAGAGATCTTAAATGAGCCATAGCTGCAGATGACCAGTCAGGCAGCTAGGCTATTGAAAAGAGGCATCCAAAGGCTGGAGGATTCTCTGCACGGGAAGGAAAGAGAATTTTCCAAAAAACCAGAGGACTGAATTGCCTCACAAGGAGCAAAATAGGAACTGCAAATGCAAGATGGGATGGATTGATAGATCAAGTCTGACAGATTCCACTACAATGGTATTTATTGGCACTAAGAGCATCTATTAATACAAAACCCCAAAGATTATAAAATACTTTGGAAGGAGTAAGAGAAACAAATCCATCCTTAGAACAAAATTTGCAACAGAAGTATCTTCGAAAAGAATTGTGAAGAATTCTTTCTTGTCTAGACATGAAATAGAATTCCAGTCTTACAAGCATTCTTATGTACTGCTAGGCAAGGAAACAGTTTTCAATGAGGAGGTCAGGTAAGATTAAAGTGGGTGTGCAAGTAATACAAAAATGAGTAAAGGCAACAAAACATTTTTATTTGATATAAGACAAGACAGTAAACACAGAATTAATCAGAGCATGAAGAAAAGAAAAATTCTATGGCTTTAGAGTGAAGGTAAAAAAGGATATATGCTAAAAGTGACTTGCTCATTTGTTAAGACAAATCTGTTCTGTATGTATTTTTCTAAAATCTCATGGAAAGATTCTCCTGATTAGAAGGTTAAAAAAATCCAAACAGTGGGTGTTTCCAACACTGAAGAAAGGCACACAAAAGGCACATGAGAATTAAAAGAATAAACCCAAAACATCCAATGAATCCGGAGTGAAATACGAAAAGTTTATGGGACAATGAAGGAGTAAGTATAGAAAATGTGGAGCCTCTCATTTGCCACCGTGTTCAGCCTAAATGAAGCTAATTAGTTTTATAAAAGCCTCTCAGCTGCATACAGAAAACTCCAGTGCTGTGGGAAACACATCATACAAGCTCAAGCTTACTGTTTGACAATGTTTAACTAAAAGCTGTTCTCCTTGAAATCAGTGAACTCTACATCTCAGTCTTGCAAAGAAAAACCTCAAATACGTTTTTACTTAATTTTTACAATTATATTTCAAATGTTTATCTATCAGTCAAAATAATTTGTCATGCCAGTATTTCATGAAAGTACAGAATAATTTTGAAGGCCAAAATTCTAACCAAGTCTTATTTTCCTTTGTCAGATCTTCTAAGTTAAGGATCATCTTTAAGAATCAGAATACAAATTGATACAGTTGCCAAAGTGAAGAAATTTGAAATAAGGGTAAACAAAAGCACATCATCAGCAAGTTTATGTTGGTACTTCTGTCCTGTCTGTTGCAAGCTAGTGAACTAAAGAATGCTGCCAACTGTAGCACTTGTAGAAATGTTTTTGTATGCTAAGCACCTCTAAAGACTGCTCCTAATGCTGGATTAGTGCACAACCCTAAAATGCCTTTTTTATGCTAACTAGTTGGAAACAAGAACTTACATTCCTATCAAATTAAAAAGTTGATTGATAGATTTTTTTTTCTTCAACATTATTCCAGGTGGGGTCTCACCAGAGAGGAATGGAGGGGCAGAATCCCCTCTCTCAACCTGCTGGCCAAGCTGCTTTTGAGGCAGCCCACAGCACAGCTGGTTTTCTGGGCTCAAAGCTCTCATTGCTAGGTCGGTCACGTCAAGTTTCTTATCCACAAACACTCCCAAGAAACTACCTTCACTCCCAGGAAAGGTGTGAGTCAATAAATCACATTATTCCATTACCGAGAATAAGAATTACAAGTAATGCCTAGATCTTGGTACAGCCTCAGTGAACAAGGTGTGTAAGGAAAGGATTTCTCCAAGTTGAAGATAACATTTGGGAAGACAGTGCTTTAAGAATATGACCTCTTCAGGAAACATGCACAGCATCTAACAGCTGCCAAAACTGCCTGTTTGGCATAACCACTGGTTATCTCACTTCTCAGCTCCAACAGCTGACTGAAGGGAAGATACCCTGAAATTAGGATATGTTATCAGCTGTATTACTACATCTCCATATCGGCCTCTAACACCTAAACTTTACATTCCATTATCTGAAATATGGGGCTTTTTCTTTAAATGTTAGCTGATGTTAAGAAGTGATTGAATAAACAAATTAATTCATTAATGCCAACACACTTCCAGTAGTTTTTTTTCAACTCTTGTTACCACCCAGTTAAGATTAGCATTTTCTTTCACACAGAAAATATTCAGTGGCAGTTGTTACCTGGACACTCTTAGGAAACCCATAGAAAAGAGGAGACTTGCTTCTGCTAGACTCCTCTCCCTCACCATTCTTATAGAATGCAAAAACTGATCTCTAATCAAAATTTATACAGTTCTGGAGCTGCTATTATTTTAACATCATTATAAACAGGCATTCCTCAATACAACCAGTTACTTTCTGTATTTCCTAAGGTTCATTGCTTAACAAGATTTATGGTGTGCAAATAGAATAAAATTCCAAATAAGATTATATGTACAGAAAGAAAATTTTATGAGCCAAATCAATCTCTCTTATACAAGAAGAAAAAACATCCACAACACAAAGAAAAGAAATAGAAAATGAAGCTGATGGCATTGAACACAAAGTCATTCACCATCTGTAACTGAAGGAATAAACAAAATTACAAAATATTTAAAATAAAGGCATATTAAGACAGAAGTGACTGTTACTGCTCTACTAACAGATAAAAGTCTGTTTCCACAGATGATTGTTTTATAGGCAACTTCAATCACTCCAAACTGTGGTGGAAGGAAAGCATGACACAGAACCACAGAATGGGTCAGGTTGGAAGGGATGACAGCGGTCATCTGGTCCAATCTCCCTGCTCAAGCAGGGTCACCTCAAGCAGGTGGCACAGGATTATGTCCATGTGGTTCTAGATTATCTCCAGTGAGAGAGACTCCACAACCTCTCAGGGCATTCTGTTCCAGTGCTGGGTTACCTGCACAGTAAAGCAGTTCTTCCTCATATTCAGATGGAAGTTCCTGTGCAACAGTTGAAGGCAAGTGACAAATGACTTCAGGTCCTGGACTCCAGGCCATATTGGCTTGTGCCGAGGAGTGGTAGGTAGGACCCCACAGGAGTCAGCTTTGACAGTTCAGAAAAGCTAGCAAGTCATTCAGGACAGCCTCCTAATCAAATGCAAGGACTGTCCATCCCAAAACGGAGGAAGACAAGTAGGAGAGCAGCTCAGTTACACAGGGAATACAGGACTGAACTCCAGTGCAAAAAGGAATGGGGAGAAGGGGGAAAGAACATGTCAACACGGATGGGCTGCAAACATTTCCCTGACACACAAGCTTGGTTTCAGGGAAACCAAGTATTCGCTAGTTACGAAGTCGGTTATTTCCAAACATGAATATAGAAATAATACCTAATTTCAGGACTGAAAGAGCTGGTTAAAATGCTTTAATGCTAATTTTCAGCAACATACATAACTCCTACAACATATTAAAAAGTTAAAGAAAGCTGACATTACGCTTATGTTTCAAAAGATGAATTAAATAACCCATCATAATTATAGGCTTTGTAAGATACTATTAAACATGGAAAAACCGACAAAACAGATCTGACCAACCACAAGCAACAAAAAATAGCACAGACCAAATCCAGAGACTAATACAATCCATGATCATGCAATAGTGAATGTACTTTGTGCTTGCGGCACCTACAGTCTTTTTAGATTCTTCTCTTAAACATCAAATGCCAGAGGTATTTTTTAAGCATTTGACTATTTTAACCACACAAGCAACTACTTTCAAATTAATTAACCACTTACTACATCATGAGGGCTTTTCTGTAGTCTTTAACTGAGGTCTAAATACTCCAAAGATCCTAGAGGTTGCACAATTCACTATAATGAAATTAACTAGTTTATGAGGGTTTTTTAAAATACTGCTATGAAAGTTTTAAACATCAGCAATAATGTAGCCATTTAATGTACCTAAGATTTCTGGTTTTATACAGAAATAACTAAGTACCATGCCCTGGACTTTATGATGATGGTGAATTGTATTCCCAGTCATTTGTTTAGCCCAGAAATAAGTTCTGCACCGAGTTTAAAACCAGATCCAAGACCGAAGAGAAGGAGAAGCATTGGTATGCAATTTGTGTGTGCAGAAGCTTCACTTTCACCGGCATTCCTCGCTCTCTCAGTGTGTGCTGTCTGCAGCATGTACTGTGAGAGAGAGCTCTCCTTTGCTTTTAGTTAGTTTTTTAGCTAGCTGAGGCAGAGAAATTCCCCAGACTATGGCTTTTCTTTTTCTTGGAGCTGTTCAGCCCTGCTCTGGACTGAAAACCCAGAAAAACACCAGGAGCTCACACCTGTGGCCCACCATGGCCCAGGACAGCATTTTTCAGTGCCGGAGAAACTGAGTGAGCTGAGCCACATCCCACAACAAGGACGCTCTCTCTGAATTTGTAATCTCTTCAGAACTACGAGAGGTTCCTTTCTCTAATATTATTCATTTTTCCACATTTATGAGAACTTTCCTTGTTAAATAAACAGTTTTTTCCACTTTTCTTGAAGTAGGTTTACCTCCCAAACCAGTTGGAGGAGAGGCTGTTTGAATTTGCTTTCTAGAAAAGACCACTTCTGAAGTCTTCTCCCAAAATTTGCCCTAAACCAGGACATACCATTACTCAGAAAACTATTGCCATAATCCATCACTCCCTGGAATTATAATACAAATACATTGTGCAATACTTACTTTTAACATGTCTTTGACTGCAGTCCTGCCTTCCTTTCCAAGGAAAAGATTATAGGGGTAAAGCCGGTCAACAATATGCTGGACTGACATCATAGGAAAGGAATCCTAATTCAAATTTAAAAGAAAAAGAAAAAAAAAAAGGAAAAAAAATTATTGGCTCATTCTGTCATCAGCCATTAACCCAAAATTCTTCACAGCTTAGAACTTAAAATAACACAGGACCACTTAAAATAACAAAGGACCACTACAAGCAGTATTTGACTAGATGTTGAAACAGGCACTTCTCAGGTGTAATTCATTACAATTTAAATGTTCAAAGTAGATGAAAAGAACTATATCCTAAAAAATATTTTCTTTCCTGTGCATAAATGGAAGCTACAGTGACTGGCTCAGATACCTAAAGACGAATATGCCCAAGAGAGACAAATCCCACCACAGGTAAATGAGTTTCACAGTACTACTAGACAAGAAACCATATGACAAGAAATCTGTATTTCAATAATGATCTACACATTCACAGCAATTTATAGTATTTAATTCTGATTCTATTATATTGTACCAATTCTACTTAAAAAATCAGCTCATAGAAATTTCTGAACAGTTTGATGAAAACTGTTGTGTTTTGAAAAGAATAACTAAGTATGCTTACACTTCCTACAGAAAAAAAACCAACCTTTTTTTTTTACTATCTGCTTGTTAGATTTAAGTATTAACTCTTCTGTCAATTACTGCCTGAACTAGAAAAATATTTGACTTTTTTCTGCAGCAATAAAGACAGAGAAATACATTTATGACTACTGAAGGCCTTATGACTACTATGCATAAAGCCTTTCCTGGCAGAAAAAAATGTGTTTCAAACTCTAAGTTAATCGATTAAGTATTGACTGTTTGCTTCAAAAATGATTTGCAAATTTTTAAGGACTACTTGCCTGTAACACTAGTGAAAAACAGTCATTTGACTGGCACTATCTTTTTAAGCCTTCATCAAAGCAAACAAAACAATTCAAATAAAATTAACTGATTTTCAGTTATACACTTGGATTTACATAAGCACATAACTGAAAGAAGAGCTCCTTGGAAATGAAGCCAGGAGACACATATTTTATGAAATGTGTAATTCAATTTATAAGCAGTAACATTATTTATAATGTTCCACATTTTAAAAAATCAGTAAAATTAAGTAACCATTTACTGCAGTAGAGTAAATGTACAGCTTCAAGGATCAGGGAGCCCTTCATTGCATTTTAAAAGCTCTTCATCTATATATAAGACATACCATGTAATTTTTCCACATTATCTCAAATTAGTAATAATTACAATGGAATGCATAAAATAAGCCTCTTCTGAACAAGACCCTACAAAAAAATTCCCCTTTTGTCAGGCAGGAGTTCTCAAACTAAGAAATTAATGTTTTGGGAATGTGTGACTCTATGACAGAAGATAAGAAACACTCATCACAATGCATTCTCTCCACTTTTAAACAGACTAACTAAATTAGAAGCAGAGTATGGCACTGACCCAGCATACAAAGGAAAAATGATGTAGCTCAAAATCACTGAGCACAGCCTAGAAATCCGAGTGATTAAAACTAATTCTAAAAGAAACAGTTTCCATTTACCTAAAAAAGACACTGTCATACGATGGTAACACTTCACATTCTCTAATGTAAAATAAAATGCTTCCTTCACTCAATAGTTTAGATAATAGCTTAGGGCTCGTTTTTCTTCTGTTACTCTGAAAGTGATCTAGCTTTCATTTAAAAATAATTTTTCACTTTGGGGCTCACGAAATAAAAAGCTGCAAATTGTTTCAAAGTCCAACAATACTTTTTTCCAAAGCCTTACAAATACTACTTCATTTCACTGAACTCGAATTTTCATCACTTCTCAATATCTAATGTAGGACCCTAAATTCAGAAAACGAATTCTGTCTGTAATTATTCAGCACAACTGAGGGGATTGAGCACCACAGTTACACAAGTAAATTACATGCTTTAATGTATACAGTCCAATAAAATATGTAGGAAGTGATCTGCTGCTGACCAGTACTGTAGGTAAAATGACTGCAAATGAGACAACAGAGAACTATCCAGAGTTCCTTCTACAGACACCTGCAACTTGGAAAGTGAGTCTGAGAAACTCTCCTGGTATTTTACCTTCCTGGGTTGACCATATCTTCCTGCATGCAAAAGCACACCAACCCCTCTGTCTTTATACAGATCTCATGTCCCTGACTTTCTTCAGGAGGCATCTTCCATGTTGTCTTTGACTTTTTACCATGTACTTATAAAGTCCAAGGGACAAAGGACCATCCAGGAAAGCTGAAAGACTGACTCAGCTTTAGTCCTGACCTGCCTGACCTGTCACTGTGAACTCCGCAGATATACAATTCCTATTTCCCTCTGGACTTTGCTGTCAGGATGTCACTGCATCTTAGAGAGTGCACTGCCTGCATTTTCACATGATCCTCTATTTCTGTTTATTCTAAATCCACCAGTCAGCCCAAAAACCTAACGTAGGCTTCATGTCATATAATTTAACTGTTTCCTATGCCCACATTTGCTTTGTGTCCTTTAAGATGTCTGTGGAGAGCAATAGGTGTCTTTGTAATGCAATCAATCTGATTTACATGTACAAATTTAAATCCGAAGCACTTTTAGGTTGTGTTTTTTATTTCTCTCCACTCACTACCTCAGTGCCATCAGATAAACTGTAGACGGTCTGAAGTCAGGCAAGGTGATTTACCAGAGGGAGGAAAAATAATAAATTGAACACTAAGATACATTTAGTAACAACACAGATCTTATGACATACCATACTTTGCTCTTCAGTATTATGCTATATGTTCGGTAAAGTATTATCCAGAGATCTCTGACTGAGACTTTTTTCCCTCAAACTATTCTTAGTTTTTTCAGGTTTTTTTTTTTTAATATTCATGCTAATCTTCTTCTAACATGAATAAAGCAGATCTAATTCCGAGAATTTTTAAACCCATACAGTTTCACAGCACGTGTATGCACATACCAAAATCTGAACTGCAGCAGATAAGCTGTCTAAAGGAAAATCTGGAAGTCCCAATGTAGAAGATTCTTGAGAGCACAGAGTTGTAGCAAAAGACAGGAGCTGAGAAATCCTGCATATGAAAAAGCAATTACAGAGTTTTATACATGCTATCTGCATTTAAAATACTAAAGCATAAAAAGTTAAATATAGTAAAAGATGCTGAAACTCCTTCTGAGTGCACACAAGTAAGGTGCGACCGAAGTTCTAAAGCACTAAGGATTCATTATATGAAGGCTGAGTACAAAAAGCTGTGCAAGCATATGCCCACACGTATTATAAATTTCTTCACTTCTAGTCTCTATGCAATAGAGACATAAAAATAGCATGGAATCCTGAAAGGACATAGCTTCTCCTTTCAATTTTGGGTTTTTTAATTATGAAAAATTACCTCTCTGTGGAAATGTTAGATCCAATTGAATATAGTAGCTGAAGATGGTCCTGGAAATAGAACAAAAAATCACAGAGTAAATTACTTTTGGCATCATACTGTGGGTCACAGGTCATGATATGAAGCATTTTCTATCTTTCTCTCTAATTTAAACATGAGGATTCTACTCACTCTTTGACACAGAATTAATTTTATTTAAGAATTAAAAAAGATCAAATTCTTCCTTTTAGGGCTGTGTTATGGAAGTTACTTTCCTGCTGCAGCATTCCATGGCAACTCTATGACTGCAAGTCAGGAATTTATTATGCAATACAAAAATATGAAAAAATGCACTTTAAGATAAATTTCTTACCCAAGAATTCTTTTCAGGTAAGTAAAACATAACATCAGAATATTATCTCTACTCAATACAAATGATCCAGTCTTCTGCTACCCCACTCACCTTGAAGGGCAGATGATAAACATCTCTAGCTTGAAATCGAGAGCGAAGGGGTGGATCCAAAGGGTTACCAGAGTACTTAGGTACTGGCAGGCCCAAGGCTATCACTCGAAAATCTTCACTAACCCGAACAATCTTCCATGCATCTAATTCTGATTTTGTATGCTCCTAAATAAATTAAAACAAAGAATCAGGAAGAAAAAACCCCCCATATTGTGTCATTAAAAACTTATGATGGCTAAGCTCCAGCTCAACTAAAAGACCCAGTCCAGTCCTTCAGCCTAAATGTGGTAATGTTCACAAATGTTCTCGTCTTTCATGCAGAATGACTAGAAAGACTTGAACTGGTCATATCTGTAGATGATAAAACCAAGTTTTTCCAAAATGAACATAGAAAAGAATTATTAATTAGGTATTTCAGACCTGTAGTATTCTGACCAAAATCCTCAGATATGATAGTGCCTGTTGTGATGTTACCTTACATTACATCTTGTGAAAATGTACAAATACAATATTCTCTTTAGAAAGAACAGAAAATAAACTGACCACAACATATATTTTAAAACATTAGAAGTGGGTTACAATGAACAGGTTTTTTTCTTTTTTTCCCCTCTCTTAAAAGTGCAAAGGCAACTAAAATCTCCATTTCGGAAGCTACATTCACAACTTGTACTTTATTATATGAAATAATACAGAACTAGTCTCCTTCATGAGGACATTAAATGTTGTATTAGTCAAGCAAAGGATTCTTTGCATACAAAAATGCTCTCCGTCTGTCCACATCACATTTAAGTCCTCCCTGAAACTATACCTGAATACATTTCCTTCAGACCTAAATGCACAGTAATTATTCACACATGAGAAGCAAAATTGAACATTAGTTTATATAATACAATAGTCCCCAAACAACAAAGCAACAATATTAGATTTAGTACTGTAGCAAGAGATTTAATTCATATACTATTATCAGTGTGCCTGAGGCACTTGTTTTGAAATATTTAATCATTAGGAAAGTGTTTAAAAGAAAGAGAGACGTTTTACAACCAAACCTAAGTTGAAATCTCATTTTAATTCTTTAAATACAATTACATTTTAAAAGCTTGTTTTTGAAATATAATAATAATGCTTCTAGTAACTGTGTCTACTAATTAAATACCACAAAGAAGTTTTGAAAAGGCATGGATCAGAGGAATTTTAACCACAGATGAAAGGCGTATGAAATATTCATGTATTTTCAGAAATTCACTATGGTACTTCAGCACAGCTGGCAACTACATCAGTGACTGAAGGTTTATTGCAAATTTCCTTGCTGTGCCACATGGGATCGAACCATACACCTAACCGCAGGTGTGAAAGAGAAACATGAGCAAGCAGGTGAGCAAGCAGGTGTCAGACTGACAGGTATGTGACTGGAAACTACAGTACATGGAAGTAGAGATGCAAAGTACTACTGAAACTGTCAAAANAAAAAAAAAAAAAAAAAAAAGCCTGGAGAGCATCCACCCAAGCAGTGGGACTCAAAGCCCAAAGAAATGAAAATGGCTTAAGCCGTAATGACAACAGACACTGAAATCCCATTTCCTCTCAAAGGAAAAGCCTCTAACCATTTTCTATAGTTTAGATTGCTGTTTACATACACTTCTGTAAATTAAAGGCAAAACAGCACCAATATATATAGTGACTGAACACAGATACTCATCTTGACCTCACTCTTTTGGTATCCTAATATTTTAAAAGCTTAGCAACAAGGCTATTGCCATGCTGAAGCATTATCTAAACTTC
The DNA here is from genome assembly GCA_008694505.1 of Cyanoderma ruficeps. Taxonomy (NCBI): domain Eukaryota; kingdom Metazoa; phylum Chordata; class Aves; order Passeriformes; family Timaliidae; genus Cyanoderma; species Cyanoderma ruficeps. The sequence goes on along the minus strand of VZDJ01006585.1, from coordinate 5,476,125 downwards.
ATGGCAACAATTTCAACCTAAACATCTTTTCACAAGGACATTTCAGTTATTCTCACATTGTGGTTTTCACATTTTAGAAACATACAGGCATCATACAAGTTAACGTGGACTACTCATTTTCATATGTAGACAATATGGAAATTAAAAAAAATTATGAAACCTTGGTGAGATTTCCCCCATTTAACTCCTAAGTACTCTCTCCTTCACAACAATATTTCAGCACTACCAGGAAGAGAAGGGAAAAAATGAAACCAAGAAAATCCAAACAGCATTTCCATACCTGCAAAAGTTTGTCATAACGATCTGCAGACATAAGAAAACGACCATCTTCAAGCTGCATTTCCCTGTTCTCCAGTAAATTGTTTAACACTGGGAGGACATTCCGCTCAGCCTTCTCCAAGCCTTCCAGAATAAGGATTCTGCCTTCAGTAGCTGCACGAACTGCACACTTTTTAAAAAAAACAAAGCAACATTTTAATAGAAATAAACTTTGCATGATTAATTCAATCCTGTTTAAAAAGAACCTCCAAGTTCTTCCAAGAACCTTCCCAAAACAATATTTATTTCTGTAAGAATCAACATGAGTCGTATGAGTAGTGATCAGGAAAGGTGACATCTGACCACCTTTAACAGTGGTGTTAAAGACATTCATGAGCTGGCGTTTTACTGCCTAAGTACTATGGGGACTGACAGAAGTAAGTTCCAGCATTTTGTAACAACAGAAAAAGATACAAAACATTGCAAAATTATACACTGAGCACAGTATATATAAATATATGTAACATCCTTTCTTTTTGATGTCACATAATATTCTGCATTTTTGGGTATTTTAACACCACCAAACAATTCTAAGATAGCATTTTTAACAGAAAACATACAATCAAAGGGGTTTTACTTATTTACAATTATATTAAGACCATTAGAAAAAAGTCCAGTATTCCTTTATATTTTTCTGAATATGCACCAGCATAATTCATCCTTAGTATATCATTTTAGTTTGACTAGAATGTAAGTCTGTTGAAACTAAACAGGGATGAAAGTAAAATAATAGAATTTTCAAAAGAGCAATAGAATTAAAAGGATTAATTTAGTTTAAAATTATATTCCCTGACTGAATACCGTCTTCTACAAATCTAGAATAAAAATGCAGCCATTAACTTGATAATCCCTTGGAGATTTATGGTTTCTTTTCTATTTTCTTGGTTGTTTATATACGGCTGCTTCTTAAAGTGGAGTCAAAATGTAAAACTAACCTCTGGTGCTGATGGTTTTGTGCAGCTTTGCTACAATGACATTAACTCAGGTACATTAAGTACACTTGATATCTAATATTCATAATTACTGCCCAGTAAAAGACTCTGAAATACAATGCATTCTTGCCTTCTTCCAATTTGCAGAAGTTTAAGCTGATAATAATGTGGCAGGTTTGGGTACAGGCAACATTTAGAGGCACCAGAGTCTTTCTTTGCATTCCTATCACATTTGAACACAATTTTAGACACAAGCAGAGTTGCAAAGGGAGAACAAATGAAATCTTTTCTCAGCATGTCTTCTATAAACTCCTACAGAAGAACCTGTCATATAACGCTAGATGGAAATCTCTGATGAATACAATAGATGTCAAAAAAATAGGTCAGAGAGAAAGAAAAGACGAGAATAATGAAGAAGCACCAGAATAGAAAAATAACCCACCAAAAAATTACATATGAAAGCAGACATATAAAAGACAAATACATGCGGATAGAGTAGAAACAAAGATGAGATCATCGCAACAAACTAATTGTTGGATGGGTTTAAAGCACACAGCTGACTCAGACACTCACCTGAGGAGACACAGAAGACACTTGCCCTGGTTTCAGAGAGGGGTCAGAGCTCAGGGCCACATGGGCATGGGCGGGCTGCTGTTCTATAGGACACAGGTCATCATGGGGTGTGGCTTCAGGGAAAGCCAAGGGCGAGCACACACCACCACCAGTGGGACAGTTTCCATTCTCTCTCTCCCGGAGAGGCTGCCAGGACCAGCCGTGTGGACCCTGCCCTCCCTCACACCTTCCCATCCCTTCCCATCCCTCAGGAGAGTGTGGCTCTGGGTGATGAAAGCAGCTGAGCCCAATGGAGCCTGTCAAAGCAGTTTGGAGCACAGAGTCAAACCTCAGCAGAGCCAGCATGGCATGGTGCCAGTGTGGGAAATGGCCAAGGGGAATGAAGTGGCAGCAAAACCAGAACAAGAGGAGCTCAGCCCAAACCATGCCCCAGAGGGACAGAGTGGTCAAAAGCAGTAGTGCCACATGGAACAGTCCCAGCAGAGCTGTCCAGAAACAGGTGGCATGATGCAATGTGACCTGGTTTTCAGGGGGTTGTCCATCAGTGCTTTTCACTGTCTCAGAGCTAGGGATGGCAGGATAAGCACCGATTGTGAGAGCACCCACCATCTTGTCTTTGTCTGGGGAAGCCAGAACTAAGCTGAGGTGGTGAACACCTTTTGTGTATAAAACACCTTTTTTTTTTTTGTATACTTTTCTTGTTAATATTGCTACTTTTACTGTGCGTTTCTTATTCCATTGCTGTTTGCTTTCAATAAATTGCTATCTCATCCCATATCTCAGACTTTATTCCTGTTTCACCAGAGGGGGAAGGGGGGAAGGGGAGAGGCTTATTTGCAGTTTAATTTCTGGCTGGTGTTAAACCACCACAACATTAAACAATAAGACTAATTAAGATGCTTCTGTGCAATTTAGAAGCATAACTAAGAACTAGCAAATTAGCCACAGAGTAAACTTTTCACATCACTATCAAGATGAAAACAATTCCAAATTACTAATGTATTTAATCTGGACTCAGGCAAACATTACTGACAAAAAAGTACTCGTAAATTCTGCTACAGATCTCCAGATCAAGTCCCTTCTTAAAAAGGCAACATTTTTATATCCAGCCTCATAATCAGTATCAGAGGAACCTGGAATAAGCTCCTTAAACAAGGACTAAACCTCAGATTATTTCTCTTCCACTGAAACATTAATTCTTAAAAAAAAAGCAATGAACTTTTTTCTTCATTCAGGACATCATAACAGGCAACATAAAATACCTCTCTCCCCATCTCATAAAATGTGTACAAAAACCAAATTTTCTACTAACATTCTTCCCCAGGAAGGTCATTGGTCATGTCAAAAATCTGATCCAACCTGCTTGAATAGAAAACCTGAGTCTCCAGCAGACAGTCCAATACCTGGCATGAACCAAATGCTATTTTGTCTAAATGCAGCTTGGAGACACAGCCAGAACTTGCTTTAACAAATAATTTATTTGCCAAGCTGGTTGGATTCTGCATATTATAAGTCTATGAAGACTTTATGACTGATTTTTACTAGCCAGAGGAAAATACACATTCTGTTCATATGGTTTCAAAATATTTTGAGTATCCATAGAATCTTGTTGACTCGTGTTGAGACACACACACTATGGATGTGCTGAAGTAATAGGCTTCCAGTACCAACAAAAACCTCTCTCTTGAAAGGGTATATGAAGAAAATGTGCTGTAGGGGTAGACAGCAAATATTAGGAAGTATATAAAACTCATTAATTTCGAGAAAGAGAATGCCCTCCATAAGTAATGCAACCCTGAGAAGCAGCTTACTACATACACTGTGCTAACTGCTGATCATCAGCTTACAGGATCAAAATTTTAAAAGTACAGAAATTGGAAATGGTTTGAAGTTTTTACTCAAAATTCTATTTCTCAGGAAAATAAAATTTCAAAATATCTTTGCCTACCTATATGCACCTTTTACAATCAGATTCAGGAAAGGCTGAAAGACATGTTGTAATAGTGATACCATCACTGCCATCACCACCCCCTGGGCACTAATTTATTCTGATGTGCTTTCTTCCATCTTCAAAGCATACCTGAATATTGGAAATTGTTCTCTAGAATACAATGAAGTAAGTGCACACTTACTAAAGTTCCTGTATTAAGTAGCATAAAGTCTGCTCTTAAGACCACACAGCTGAAACATCTCTTGCTGAATTATGCTATTTCTGCATCCTGACTGGTAATCAGTAGTAAGTTTTTCCAATAAGCTAGGCATACTACAAGGCATCCTCTGAAAGCATTGGTTTTAGCTGTGTATTGATGGATTGGTATGGAAGGTAAAATGCATTTAAAAAATCAGAGGAAGGAAATTAAGTTTGCAGTCTGTCGCTGAAAATAATTTTAAAGAATGCTTCCAAGAAAAAAATCTTCGTAACTCTATAATGAGAGTTGCACTGACACTCCTTTCTCATTAGTTTTGTTCACTCTAAATGTCTAAGATAAACCACAAATTTATTGGGGGTTTATATCATATAACCTTGTCCCTAAATGTGAGATTAAACATATTAACTCTTGTTAAAAGGCTAAGAAGGATTTGTTAAATGTTTAACTTTCAGATTTATTGTCACTGCAGCAAGGGGAGTATTTTGCTCATCAAAGGACAGATGCTGCTGCCTCCCACCTGTGCTCCCAGAGCTCTGGAAGGATGGTAACCTGGATACCTGCTCCAGGGAATACCTGCAGCTACCAGAGGCTGGGAGCAGAAACACTTCTCACAGCACTGCTCTCATTGTAGTGGCTTTATGTAACACATACATTACACAGAATGCTTACAAATGGTTTCACACTGCATCTACAAAAAAATAAATTTTGTCTTTAAAACAAAGGCAAAAACACCTTAGGAATAAGACAACCTTAGGCAGCCTTTCACTGACTTTTCTGTAGCTGAACCATGCGAGCACTGCAAAATACGACAAATGCACGAAGCTGTAAACCCCAATTTTGATATAAATCACAGTGTATAGGCATATGGATGAAGTTACATAGTGTCAGAACAGGAAGGACAGAAAAAAAGCTCACCACAATGCACATACTGAAATGGAAAAACATTGGAGAAAGGAAGATATTTTTATATAGCTTACCAAAATAGTCTGTAAAGCCACAAGAATTTAAGCAGTATAGTTTTCACATACCAGAACTGAAGTTCTTTTCTCTCAGGAAAATGCTTATGGAACACCAGAAAAATCTGGTTGTCCTGAAATCTAGGAGGAAGGTTCTTGGGGAACTCCAAAGGACTTTCTTCAAATCTGCCTACCATTCAGAACATGATGGACAGGCTACATTTCAGAACTGTTTTATAATTGAAAGGCTAGAAATTGCTCAACAGCAGTCAGTAACAGTGTCTTTTACAGGAGCTACCTCAAGGTACACTTAAGCACTTAAGGGGTTTTCTAGATGATGACTTGCCCCTACTCTGAAAACTGGATCCCTATAATGACATCTCAAGCACAGCAACCATAAGAACGTAGAAAAACAACAATACAAGCAACTCTGTTAACATGAAAACTAGTGAGGTAAGGATTGTCTACATCTGCAGTCTACGTTTCACATGGCCCTTCCAATGCAATATCTTGTTCCCACCACCCGCACAATATCCCACACAAACTCATCCACCCAATTCTTTCCACTCATTTCTGTATCTCATAAACATCACAACAATGTAACATCCAGATGTCACTTATGATGAAAAGAGATCCTGAACAACCATCTGGTAAAGACAACACAAAACTTTTGCTGGTTTTGCTGGTTTTAACATAATGCTGACTGGCTGCAGCAGGCTGACAAAACTTGAACTGTTAAATACATGGTAAAGTCTGTCTTCCATAGATGAGAGGTTTGAGTCCCCATAACCTAGCATGCTAACAAATAGCACAAAACTCAGAGGAAATTGGTGTTTTCTAAATTCATTTCCATGAGTCAAATATAAGTAATCGAACCTTTAAAATTTAAATTGTTAAAACTACCCAACAAGTAAAAGATAACAGAAAAAGAAATGGCAGAGAAGCAGAATGGAATATTAGGAGCTTTTACTGTCTCCTACTGGGGAAACTACTTTGTTAGACTTTCAACATATGTGTAAAAGACATGTCTAATGGTATGTCTCTACCAAAGACTATATTTCAAGGTATTTGTTCAGCTTTAAGGCCTAATTCCCTAGCTATTGTTTTCCCTCGTGAGTTGAGCAAACTAGAAACCCGCTGAGCCGCACTAAAATAGACGACTCCTTACTGGACTGAAGTAATAGAATCCTACAATCACAAATTTGCTCTGTTCTTAGAGACAGGTGTCACATCTGCCAATATCCAGTCACCTGGGACTTCACAGTTGACAAGGACTGCTGGTAAATGACTGAACATGAGAACAGGCTTTCTCAAAAATAAAAGTATCAGCAAAAACTGCATAGTAAGATAGAGTCCTCCTAAAGCCACATTCAGCCATGTTAAAAGCTAAAACGTCACCTTTTAATGAAAGCTTAATGTTATCTTTTGTGGTAAAGCATCTTCCACCCCCAAGTGGGCATCTCTGTATAAGGAAAGAGTTTCAGTTTACCTTTAGACACTTCAAGAAGCTTAACTAGAAAGTTCTGTGCCCTTCTCATTGTAATTGGCTCAGTGCCAAGAGAGAAGCATTTGTTGGACCTTGTCACTGTTCTTCAAATCCTGTACCTCTCCCTATTGGCAGCAAGCCAAACTGTCCCTCCTAAAACATTAAGTATTTAGGAAGGAGCACTAAGGAACTAGGGGGGCTTTTTAGAGTGTTTCTAGCAGGGTGTCAGAGGTTCTCTCGGACACCTGTGTGTGGCTTTTCTTTTGTTTTCTGTAACGTTTGTTATTTTTCATTTATTAAACTTTCTGCTTTACAAAACACCTCTGAAGAGCAGTCTTGCCAAGATTATTTTAAAGCCAATCTGTAAGGGCTGGACCCCCAGAGATTGATACACTTACACGTGGCTCATAACACTCTGGCCACCTGTTAAACTGTTTCAATCTTTTTCCTTAAATATTTTCAAAATCTTATGCTAGTTGTTTAAAATAAAATATATTTAATAAAAAAGTTATGAATGTATAATGCCATTCCCAGATGAGATGACAAACAGGCCTATTATTCATCAAAAATCTGTATCCTATCTTTTGTTATGAAATTTTTCATTTTATAGATGATCATAAGCTTCAGGTTTGCATTTTTCAACTTAGGCCAAAATATACTGAGTTACACATATTCCAAATTAAAAAGGTAACTTAAGAACTAATTCAACCATTTTCTCCCTCTGTAATGGAGCAGAGGGCTACATCTCCACTATTCACCCTACCCCCCCAACTGAGTTAATCAAGTGTTTTCTGGGTATGCTTTATAGCTCTTTTTCCTCCTGTGAGTTTGGCAAAATTACACAGTAGATACTGTTATCCACTCCTGTTTTAATTTAGAAACCCATAAAAGACAGAGAAACTGCAGTATACCAGAGTACTGTCAGCTAGGCTAGCCAGTATCTAAAGAGGGAATCCAACTGTCTGCAGCAGTTAGTGTTTCAGGGAGGATGAATGGCCTGAACTAGTGAGCATCTATTTCATGATGCTATACCATGGCACAGAATGAAAAGCAACTAAAGAAATAAACTCCTGAATTTATTAGAGGTTCAAATCAGAAAACTCGGCTAGAAAAATTTAACCTAGGAAGTGAATGAAGGAATGAATAAATCTCATATTTATGAGAACATAAATATGCAAATGTAACAAGAACTGGAACAGTCCTTCATTTCAGTCCTTGATTTTTTCTTCACCAGTCACTGACTTCACCTTCCTCCACACAGTTTTATTTTCCATATCTGAAGTACCACACATCAAGTGATCTGTTTTTACATCCATTACCCCTTACCCTAACACGCCAGTCAGGTGTTTTTGCAACAGTGCCTGCAAACTGTATTTACAAGAAATTATGTCCCTGCCTTGGCAGGTTCCAGCTATTTTAGCTGCTTTACACCAAGTATCAGCATGAGAGCACAGTTATATCAGATACATGAAACATTTTGCCTCGTGGCCAGAAACCAGGCCCAGCAGAAATCAAACTGGGATTCTTAACATATTTATTACTAAAAATACCTACAAAGAAATAAACCTAGGCAAGGTTTATCTTCCATACAGGAATAAGGGAGAAGGGCAATTTAAATTTTTCTTCCTGATGAGTAGCAAAATAAAAAGAAAATTAAATACTTGACAGATAATTAAAAATTAGGAAATTAGTTATCACTCTTAAATCACTTTGACTCAGAGCACTATCCATCAAGTCCATACTGCCTATGGATGATCCCACATATTACAAAGTATTGCTCCTTTCCCCATAGTAGGAAATAACAGCTGAAAAGGAAGTGGAATACACGTGTAACAGACACAAACATATGAAAAAAAGAATCTCACACTTTTTAGAGGGAATTATAAATATATGAGTCTAATATTCCTCACATTACATGACAGACATTCATCTATATGTCCTGTACATCAAAACAAGATACCAGAGTCTGAGCTGCTAGCCTAACAAATCCAGTTAAATGCTGACACTTTAGGAAGCATGAATGAAGTATTCATTCAAATTATTAAACCAAAATCACTTCTACGAGTTAAGAGGCTACCATATAGGGGTTCTTAGCATGCATTTTTCTTTTGGGTTAAAGATACATTATGTCAACATCAACAAAGATAAATTTCATCCAAATACTGTTGATTTCTACCTGTTGCAAGAGGACCCGAAAAGAACTACACTCACTCGTCAGGATGTGAGATGAAAAGGGAACTTCATTTGGGAATCTTAACTTATATAGTTTTTGGGATTTGGGCAAGGATTGGGGGACAAGAGGAACACCCTTCTGACCCCAGTAGTCAACTCAGAAGTCTATCAATATGTCCTTCCCCCTCGAAAGGAATGTATTTACCAAACATCAGTTTTTGTTTTTGTTACAATGCGTGGGAACTTTCCAGTCCAGGAATGAAAACATCCGAAGGCTGAAAAATCAGAGTGACATCTACCTAATATTTCCCTCTTTGTTTCCAATGTAGGAGAAAAAAAGAAAATGAATAAGAACATCCACACTTTTGGAGTGCACCGCTTGTCTCTTGTTTCTACAGACTTCACCATCTCACTTCTTGCTCTAGGTACACAGATACTGCAGTGTTAGTCCATGAAGTTACACTTTGTGACAATGTGGCTGTGGCTAACTTATCAGCACATCAAAAACCCACTGTCACCTCCAAGGCAGTAAGTTAGTAGATCACAGAATCACACAATTTCAACTCAGTGGTTAATTTTTGTTAAAAGCCTAATCATTCTTACACATCTCTTTAGGAAGATATAGGAAGCTCTTTATTTGTATACACAAACTTACATACATAGGTGTATGTGCACACACTCTCAAATATTATAATCTCACTCTCCAGTATGATTATAATTTCATTCAATTAATCTCACATTTTATTTTATAATTCCCTTTCTAATCTGCTTTGATTAAAAGAAGCCAAACTCAAGTCTGCGTAGTGCTATCCAGGGGACTTCATGTTACATTAATTTTAAAGACAGGATAGTTTAAGCTGTCATTTCTGTCACTTTGGGTGTTTGTTTACCACATTAAGTGTTTCAAGCCATGCCAGAAGATTATTCTTCTGGTATCTTGACAATCAATTTTACATTTTACCATTGTATAACTCATGATGCTGATGCAGAGAGATGTAAAAGTATTGTATTAAAATGAGTATGTTCACATAGTTCAAAGACACTGCAAAACAGTCTAATTTTGTACAGACAAATGACAGTGATATACATATGTATCTGCTCAGTGAATGCAGCTTAATCAGCAAATCTTAAAAAACGACATCATATTTTCAATTTTTCAGCACATAACCATATGACAACTTTCTACTTGCTCCAGTCTCAATTTGATTGTCTTGAACAGAAAAGACTGTACACTTTATTACATGGTTTGTGTTTGGGAAGCTTCCTTCTTTTAATGTAAATGCTGGAAGATAAAGGGTAAACAAAAACGGGCATTCTGGACAATGTGGTTTGCAACGCAATCCTGGAGCAATACACCTCTCAAGCACTTAACAAAGTGGCTTAGCTGCTCTCCCAGATTCACCTGCTACATTAAAATAATGTAGGATTTCCTTGGCTGCAATAATTATTAATATAAGAGGCTGTAGTAATAAGAGTTTAGACCAGGGATGTGATTTATACAGCTGTACACACAAAAACCAAAACTACATCAAAAATGGGGGGGGAAAAAGACCAAAAAAAATCAAATCTAATTCCCTAATTTTTGGAAATATAATAGGCTGTTAGAATCTTCTACTGGTTCAATGAAGTTGACAGCTTAACTGTCAGAGTTATAGAAGCACAAAACCACTTTGCAAGACAAGCTCTTCTACCAATAAAAGCAAAATCTGATGGTGCCATTGGAATATTTATGTAATATAAATTAATTCTAAGTAATTACTTGATATACAATATAATTAACCCATGCAATAAATTAGGGAATAAAACCAAGAAGTAACTTAATTAGCTCAGTAACAGCAATAATGACATTTTTGAGGCTTTTAACAGTGAATTAACAGCTGAAAGCCAAAATTAATGGCCCAAAGTAAAGACAAAAAAGCAAAATTTTCTGCTGTCAGTACATGAATTGAAACAAATAATTCACCATTACCTCATCATAAGTTCCTTATTTTACATTATTTTAACTGGCAGTGAATTTGACAATTCAATGTTTACCTTTATTTTAATGATCTATTTCTGAGGTAAATAAACCCCTTTCTTTTCTGCCTTCATCAAATATCTCTTCTAACTACCTAACTCAAACTCTCCCACTTGATTCACTCTACTACTAAGAAATGCTGATAGGCAAGAATATTTGATATGCTAGCCCTTCATATATATATATATATATGTCAATATAGAATTTCAATAACTGCTTCCAAATCACCACCTCTCAAAAATATTTTAAATTAGTAACTGCAAATCTTATTCTGTAACTTCATATTAAAATATAGCAGATGTTTTGAAACCTCTGAGATAATAATTTACAGAATTTAACCTGTCACTATTAAACGTGGAGCTATAAACAACTACAATATCTTGACAGTCACTCAGAGACAACTTCGCAAAACATTTCTGTGCCTGCAAACCTGATAATCCACTAAATTAACATTCTTTCTGGTCACAAGATGCCAGGTTTTGTTACAGTATATTATTATTCAAAGTGTAAAATAATTACATTACTGTATTATGACTTGCTTACAAAGAGCCTCATATATCTTAAACAATAGGTAAGTTTTATTGAACCCATAGAATGCAGAAACAGGATGTTCTGGAAACCAGACTTTTGAACTCTGCTGTCTTCTCTTGGGTGACATGAAAGGCAAACATGAGATTCTACAGGAAAGGAAATGGTACAAAAATCTGAAAAGTAGAGTCTACTATCTTCAGTCCCTCACATGAATTCACCTTCTCCTTGCATCAGCTATAGCAACTGGAGCAACCCAAGCTCTGTAAGGAATATTTTGTTAAGGCTCCCTACTGATGCCTTTCTCAGTTAATGGTTTGTAGTTTAAAGAAGAGTAGTGTCTGGCTTCTGTAATGCTCTGAATTAGTACTGCATCTGCAAACCACAAATCATTAAATGAACTCATTGAAATTCAGGCAACAGTGTAATCTGCAAAACTTTATAGCTCAATAATAGAATGAAATAATTTCATCTATGATGGTTCTAAACATAACTATGTACCACATTTTATGCATCTTTAATCAAAATGCAGGATGAGAAAACTTCAGCTGGAACATCACTATCTATGAGACTCATCTTTCACGTTTCCAGTATTTTAGAAATGTTCATCTAAATACCACAGATTTGTTTTCCTAAACATACATTGGTTATAAACACGATGAGTAAAACGTGAGCTCAGGAAAGACACAGTGATTCCAACTGATTTTACTACTTTGGTATCTCGCTAAAGGAAAGCCTTGGTCTGAAGTACTGCTGTGCTGGCTTCTGGCAAAAACCTTTCAACTATTTTAGAAATAGCTAGAAAATTTCTAACTCACTGAGGAAGGTGGTCATCTTAGACCTTGATCTTAAGAAGCTAATCTTCCCAGACCATTCATGCTGGAGTGAGAGGACTCAAAATAGACTGTACAAAGTGAAACTGTCTCATAATTACACCAGTATCAAAGTCTACAGACAAATACAGATGTAACAGACCATCTCACATCTTAGAGTTCTTGATACCGTGGTTCTTACAAATGCTAGTTAATTAACCCTCTTACACCATGGGGCAATTACCTTGACTATCCTGTAGCAAGTGTGAGGATAAGGCTGTCCTTAACAGCAGACAGGTGTGGAACTGACATTAGTCCCTAAATTAATCCCACAGCCTACACAAATGCTCTTATCCTCTGGTAAATGAGAAGCCATTTACAGTCCTAATACACAGGACAGTGCTTCAAATTAACTCCTATTGTACAATCCTCACATTTCCATGTAAGCATGAAATAATTTGAAATCCTAGAAGTAACTAAAATAAAATATATTTAGATTAACTGTTGATTCTTCAATCTGAGGATCTTCCACTGCTAAAAGCCATTTATTGTGGTTTCAAGAAAATATACTCAAAGGTTTCTTGAAAGTTTGGAGGCTGAAAAAGAGATAATTGAGAATTTTAAAAAAAATGAAAGGAAACATCTCTCTTTAAAAGAGAGAACAAAGCTTTCCAGCTTTTGCTCACCAAACACCCATATGATAGTGATATCATTAACCTCTATAGAATCACCAACCAAAAACTGTTTTAGATAACTCCTTTGAGTTCATACTACATCACAGGAACTCACTCACCCCATAAAACCAGAAACCTAACTTCCGTAAAAATTGTAGGTATCTGGGAAAACAGACATTTCACATGAAGTGTGTATTTTACCTGCAGAATCAGAAAGAAAACACGCCACTGATAACTTACGAAGAGAAATCTCACCTAACCAAGTCACTCTATGGCTGTGCTAAATCAGGTACTGCTCTGGGGCAATATGGATGGCAGGAGTTTAAATCACTATTTTATTCCAGATCATCAGTGAGCTTTCAAACCAAACCTCTCAATTGTCTCCCTTTACTGTGCTTGGGTTTCACAACACAGAGCAGTCATAAAACACATGAACTAGACACATTTACAATTAAACTGGATCAGAAGATTCATTTCAGGAATACATCTAATGTGCTGCAAGTGTTGAGGAAGAGACATAGCAAGGGTAGGGCTGATCTAACTTGCACAGAATGGATCTTACTCTTATCAAAAACAGTCTGTCTAAATCAACCCTGTAGTAGTCTTAAGAGACAGCGTAATCTTAGATTTGGATAAAGATAACATTTATGATAATAATGAGATCATTGTGCAAGAGACTTTCAACTTGGATTAGAACCACGTCAATCCACATACTGATTTTTCATAATATAAACCATGTCTTCCTTCAAACTACTTGTGATTAATGACTAGGTGGTGTGTGACTGCAACTTGCCTGGTCAAGATAAAAAGCACTTCCATCTCGGATCTCTCGTCGCTGTTTGAGGTCAGTTTCTGTGGTGTCCCTTGACAGTGCTATATATTCAACCTCCCTCTTTGTCAGCTCCTGTGGACAACAGTCTAAAGTTATTGCAAAAATAACACTATAACCCGAGTGACTGAACTTTAAGAATATGCCTAATGGTATAATTGTACAAAAAAGCTCTAGGCAGCAGCACAGTAATCTGAAATAACTCCGAACAAAATCTAATCTCTTTTATTTTTACAATGTTAACAGAGTGTTCTGCCTCAAACAAAATGGTTTGAGTTTCTGCTCAATAAACTTTTACTTTCCCCAAATCTATTCTAAAAACATAATAACCAGCTATATACGCTTTCCATTGAACATCTGTAACATCCTGTAGATTAATCTTCTGGCTCCAGACTCTTAAAAAAGAGCCAGCCTCTACAAATCACAAAATAAAAATCAGAGGTTTTCTGTAAAAGACTGAAACGTTGAACTCTCACAGTTCACTAACACTTATACTGTGATGCAGCTGTGATTATTACCTGCACATGCTCTGCCAGTACACTGATGGACTATATTATTCTTATCCTCTCCTCCTTGGTTGTCATGAGATGCACTCTGCATCTGTAAAACTACAGACTATTTAAAACAGGAGAACCCTGTTATTGTTTTCCTTATTTTGATTCAATATGAGATATACTTAGAGTATGCTACCTTAAAGGAATAAAACAATTCCCCCATGTATTTGTAACAGATATTTCTACTGCTTCCATATCTGGGTTATCATGCATTCTGCTTAGGAAACAGAGTCATAATGAAGTGCTCTTAGCCCTTATGCCTCAATTAAAGATGTCATTGATTTAACAGACCTCTCTTAAAAGGCAGCTTTTAACTACAGTGGTATGAAAAAAATAAAGCAAAGATATAAAACCCAATTAAAACTATTTTCCTTCCACTTTTGCAGTGCCTATTGCGCTACAAAGTGAACAATTCCTTTATGTTGCAGGTAGATATAGTTGCACTTTCTTTTAATTAAAAGGGGGGGAAAGAGTGTTTTTCAACAATCAGCCCCGTGTAGGAATGCACAGTAGCTTTCAGCAACAGCAAATAGAAGTTTTCCAGGTTTTTATATATTTTCATTAAAGGCATCACAGCATGTATCAGCTCACATGGAAAGACTGGCATTCACATAATTTTTTGGCATGACATTGAATCAATAAGCCGCAGCCTTTCTAATAGACCTCAAGTGCATACAGTCTGTGGCATAAACAACAAGGAACATTCTATATCCTATGCCTGGATATCAGGTGTTTTTCCAAGTCCTCTTTTTAGGTTATACCAAAGTCTTATTATTTATTTTAAGGAATACATCAAACAGTCAAATAGCACATCTGGTTTGCTGAATTAAAAAAGTCTTTTCTCTCCTTTACAAAGTTCAAAATCTTGAAGCTTTCTCTTCTCTGCTTTACCTCAGAGACCTAGTCTTTGAATTAGCATCTTTTGATTTTTAAAGGAATGTCTTATCTTTTTAACAACTGCTTATACGCCTCCATTTGTGATTCCTCTGCTCAACCAGATTCCAGATACAGCTCATAGCAGACCAAGTCCTACCCACATCAGTTTTTGGGGCAGACATCCCTCTCCTCCTGCTCATTTAAGGGCACTGACTTTTTAAACACGAAATTTTGTACGTGGGGCTGCCATGGTTCATGCAGATGGCTGTAGGCACGTCCTTCCCACATTCCAAGAGAGGATCATACACGCATCCACTCTTTCTAATCACTCAGAATAACTGTTCCCAAATGTTACTCAGAACACTTCTCTCCCAAATCCTTTCCTTCATTTCTTTTTTTATGTAATGAAGCAAAAACGATTTGTTGTCTGTAGCACTAGGCGGATATCTTAATCTTCTAAACATACATAATGCTGAGAACAAACTGTTTCTCCATTTGTGATAGCATATGGTAACACAGTTTTCCAACTCTTCTTTTTCCCCTGGAGTTTAAGCAGAAAAACATGTATTAAAATGTCTGTAGTTTCTATTTGTCTATAACAAAAACTAAGCTTTGGAAAGCACATTTATGAAAAAAACTTATTTACTTCCTAAGTAGCTTGCAGTAAGATTTTTTAGGACTACCTTTTACCATTTGTCTAGTATAAGAATGACTGACATTAATAATGATGTCTCCAACACATTTAAACCAACACACTCACCAGATACTGCATGGCAATAGATCGCCGGAGGGGCCCAGGAGGCCCAATAAGAAAGACATCTTGGCCAAGAAGATCTTTCTGCATTATCCATCTTAAATGGTGGACTACAGACTGGGCCAGAGACTCTGTCACTTGTAAACACAAAGATAAGAACACGTTATTAAATTTTGGGAAGTGTTAGATATCTGGCCATTCAACACTTTCTTTGAGCTTATCTCCAAAATGAAAATACACAAAGCTGTACTGCCCTAATCTGGACAGCTGAAAAACAGACAATTCCACACAGAGTTTATATAAGACCACTTAACTTGCACATAAAAGTTAATACATCTATCTTACCGATTGCTTTTTCTCTGCACAACTTCACCCTTTCAAAAAACAACAACCGACATAAACCAGAAAAAAAGTTGTGGATTTGTATTTCACATTAAACAGATCAACATAAAGACTGGTTTTTGTTACTCAATGTTGAGTGGACTCCCCAGTATCAGTTAATACAATATAAATGCATTCTATATTTATATAATATATTTACAAGATATAATTTGTAAAATATTTATCCAGCCTATATCCTAATGCTTCTGTGAATCATGAAGCTCAAATAAACCCCAAAAAACTGATTGCACCCGACTAAGATTAGTGTTCAGGGACAACCTGAATTTGTTACTTTTTTAAAAGACAAGTACATTCTTGTTTATATTTTAACAGAATAAACCACGGAATTTAATTTTTAAGAAAATCCAAACTTTGCCCTATCACTACATTTATACCATACAGCTTCCAAAATCACAATAAGAAAACAAATCAAAGCAGATCTATTTACTTCTATTAAGAAACATCATATGCATTAATTTAAAAAGCAATAACCTGATGATAATTAAACTAAAACTTTTACCACACGTATACAAACACTGGAGCAGCACTGGAAAGCATCATGCAGAAACAGCACGCTGAAGGAGCCATACATTGCCCTGCCCCCAGAAAAGTCCTTCACATACCCCGCCAGCAAAGCGGGGCTCATTCTCAGCCACAAGCAAAAAGCACTTGGACAGGAGGAGAAGGCGAACATAAGCACATCAGGAGGGAGATTTATGGATGCATGTATGTGTATGGCTGCTTTCAGAACAGTCTGACAAGACCAATGATGAGGTTTGAAGCTGGAGGCTGAAGGGCAGCGACTGAGATGCTGAAGTGCAGTAAGAAAGGAGCAAGAGGCCATGAAATCTCCAAACTAATACTTGGTTATTTACCTTTTTTCAGTGTGATTACTGGGTGCAATTAGAAGCCAACATTTACAAAAACAAGCCCTGGTGTTATATCTGATACAGGGTACCAGTATATGCAGGGCAGAGTTAAGGACAGCAGGCAATAGTGCCACTCAGTTCTGAAGGGGTTCAGTTCACTACTGAATCTTTGCAAACCAGAATTAAAATCCATTTTTGTAAGACCATAGAAACAGCATTAAATGACTGTGTGAGAATTAAGGAAGATTTTTCAAGCATAAGGGGAAAATTTTAACAAAAACTAACTGAAGGCTTTGGTCTTTGGTCTGGCACTCAGAGAATCCTTTTGAAATCATCTACTTCCAGAGAAATTTACAATATCCTTACTACCAATGTGAACAGAAACAGTATACACATGCAGGTGAGCAATCTATGCATTAGGATTATCAGATTAATTGTAAACAAGCATTTCAGGTTTGCCTTGTCTAGTTTTGTTTTCTGAACAACTGTGTGAACATCAGTGTGTCCAGGATTAGCTTTCATATATGGTGTGGTAAGATCATATGAATGTAAAATGTTTTCCTCTTCCTCGCTGAAATACTGTATTCCAAAAGCAATGCACATTGTACTACACACAGCTGGCCAAGTACAAATCAATTCCTCAGAGAGAATAACATGTTCCTTTCTAGAAGATTTTCAAGGAAATTAGGGAAGTTCTTGCTAGATATATTCTTTGGGAAATAAAGGGTAATACATCAGACCAGAATAACTGCTGTGTTCAAACTTAACTACTGGACAGGTATGGAAATTTGAAAAGCACCACACAAAGAAAAAGTATTATCTTAAATGTAAGATCAAAATTATAGGACAGATCTCACATTCATTATTACTTCTACCTGGATGAAGTCAATATGCCTCTAGTGTATTTCTACAATAGCTGTTCTCAACAGAAGAAAAGTACTTCGCTTGCAGTGGAAAAATAAGCTTGGAACTCCTTCATGTCAAAATTAATGCATCAGAAGCACAGAAAAACCACCTTTGACACAACCTGACTACAAATGCCACTGGGATAATTCTCATTAATATGTGTGTAGATATCTTTTTCATTTTTAGGATGGTCTCAAGAAAAAACTTGGAGCACACTTCAAAACAGCACCATAAATAGCAACAGCACTTTAGAATGTTCAGCAGCATCTGTAAGAAAAACTGTCGTGTAAAAGAGAACACGAGCGTACAGCATTCAAAAAAATGTAAAGTCTTAGAATGTGATCCCCATGAAAACCTTAAGGAATTTAGGGGAACTTATATTATCATTATTGTGTCCAAATGTACTCTGAAATAGCAATATAAAAAAATACAACTTACTGTCTGAGAATTTCCTGCTTTTTTTGAGAAAAGGTCACAAAAGACAATTCCTTATTGATACATTTTTTAGAAAAAGGTTTCATTGCTTCCCCATTCACATCATTCTCCTCACAAACAGATCACATCTAGATCAATTCTAACGCATGTTTTCAATCACAAAGTAGCACACTGACATCTGCAAACTCACTCAAAGGAAGCCTGTTACAAATGATGCCAACAATTCCAAGCTAGGATTCCCTAAGGTGAACTGCCAAGAGAGCAGCTTCCACTTGTCAGTTCCTTCAGTTCTAACATGTAGTATCTTTACATTGTTCAGATACTAAACCCATTTCACCTTCCCAGCTGTCTTTTTAAAATTAGAATAATGTAACATTTTCTTGTACATGCAATCTGTGCTGCAGAGTTTCCAAAGCACAGTATGCTTTACAAAAGCAACCTCAGATGTACACACACAGTATCTTGTATATCATTTATATAATTTTAGACTTCTTGTACTGTGTTCTCTGCATTGCAAGACTTTTAGGTTTTCTCTAATATGACTTGGGAAAAAAAAAAACTTCTCTATTCAAGAGCTGTATATCAACGTTACCACAAATACCATATAATAGTTTTCCATGACATTTAGAAGACAGGGCAAATTCACTGAGGAAAGCATCAGCAAGCACATTACAGCAACTTTTATTAATTACCTGATGAGTCAGATAGCATCTAACGCAAACTGGGATTGCACAATCTGTTTAGTGGCACTCTGCTGATTTGCAGCAGTTAAATAGTAGGCCCTATATTCTTAATCTGCAGGATGGTGCATAGCAAGCCTCTGCAATGTATTCTCTAAGACACCATCTGGCACTTGCAGGAGAGTAGTTGGTGCTACAATTTGCTATTTCTGTGTACCAAGGACAGACAGCCAAAGAAATTGCATTCTATTGATTGGTAATAAGTGATAAGTAGAACAGCACCTAGCAGAATCTGCACAAACATTCTGTAAAGTGAGCAGCTAAAGATGAACAGAGAAATCCCCAAATAAGAAAAGTAGAAAATGTTTTAGATAGATTTTGAAGCAAACACAGCAGCTGCTCTTGTTTGATCCACAAATCAGCTTTTGATAAAGCCAAGACTGAAATGGCTATGCTAGCCTCAGAAATATCCCAGTTCACTCATAGTTGAATTTTTGGCACACCCACTAAAGCCATAAGATTCATTGGAGATACCAGACAGTATCTGCTGGCAAGTCCTTGTGTCCCACCTACAGAAGAAATCCCATAAATGAATGAGATGTGTAACTCTTCCCACTGTTCAGACAGTAAGGTAAACTGATTCCCAAGAATACCTATTCCAGATGCAGTACAAAATACAGCAGAACTCCTGTCCCTGTATGACTCTGGTCTATCACATTATAACCAACAGGCACTTGGAAGACATCAATATACATAATTTCAGAAGAATAAAAAAAGACCTCTGCATACCCTGAACCTTCACTACAAGGCATGCTCAGAATCTGAAAATGGCTTCTTGTTTCAGGAGAGCTAAAAATTAATGACAGGAACAAGATGTCCCTCCCATCTGAATACCTGTGGCTGTCCATGGCTGTCTGTAGCACAACCAACACAGGGAGCAGCAGGCGTAAAATACAGCTAAGGGAGAAGGGACAAGGAAGGAGGCCTCTGTCTGAAAACGTAAGACATTTCCAAAAGGGAATTTTTATTTCACTTTTTAAATGAGCTCGCTGAGACTTACTTCACAACTTGTTCAGGTTGGGGGACAATGAGGAAAGAGAGTGAGTTGGCCAGGACAGGGTGAAGGAGGCAGCATGGCCAAGGTAGAGAGGGAGGCACTCCTGTGTGGTCTGCTTTCAGCTGCTGCCATTCAGCAAATAAAACATCGCTGCTCTTCCCATTTTATGCTGATGCACAGAACCCAAAGAGTTTTCAGTCCCATAACGTGGTTACATCACAGACATTACATTCCAGTTTTCACTGGAATACTATTTTTCGTCATAAATTTTTCATGGGAACACTCTTCATTCCAAAAATTTTTGGTCTTGCGGTGTTAAGGAAACAAGTTGCAAGTTTTTGCAGGGGCTTAGAAAGGGGGAAGTTACTTCTTGGATGAGACCATAAACTCATTTACCAACTCCTCTGAGTTGATTACTTCACAGGAAGGTATTAGTTCTACACAGATAAATCATATTTCTCCATGTGAGTAAAAATTAAAAGATAATATAAAGGAAACATGTAAAACCTAATAGCTTTCTGGAAGAAATCCTGAAGGGGATTCTGAAGACTATGTTTCTCCCTGTGACACAAACATGGAATAAGTGAAACTATCCCTAGCTGGATGTACTACTCAGAAAAATACATAGTAAGAGCAGTTATCCATAGCTCAGACTCCAACTGGAGGGACATAGTATGTCTGCCTCTGAGCACAATAGCTAAGGCCAGCACCAAAAAGTACGAGAGAATCTAAGATTAAAAAAAAAGGAAAATTATAAGCTATTTGAATTGAGTCTAGAAATAAGTAACTGGCTTCCAATATGCAAGACAGAAGTACCACTAAGAAAAAAAATTCTCTGCATTAAGGTTGTGCTAAATAGAATAAATCCCTGGCAACTAAAAGTATGCCCAAAAAAACTTAAATGAAGCATTCCAACAAGCTTTTGTCACAAAAGAATCTTTAATTACTGGAGGAAAGTGTGCAGAGAAGTTCTTAAATCTTTATCACGAGTACATTTTAAGAACAAGGAGGACAAATATCTCTCAGGAGTGGTTCAGATTCAGCTGGCCTTGAGCACAAGGAACAGTGCAGACAACTCCGTGATCTCCATCCAGACCTTCTCTGTAAGTTTCCATGTCCTCATGTATGCCTGTGCCTCACTTTCAGTACAGACAAAATGGGGATAATGATGTAAAATATCCAGAGCTCTACTGACAAAAAGCCCACTATTTCAGATTCTGGATGAGGTGGCAACACCCAAATAACAGAACAGTTGGAAGCCTACATGAAAACTCAAACTGTTGAAATAATCATCATCTCTGAATGCAGACACCTTCCCTGAGACTAGGAATGAAGAAATGTAATGACTGAAGTGTTTGTTAGCATGAAATTACAGTCACCCTGCAACATGACCTGTCTCTAGAAAGTGTTACACTCTGACACTCAGATGTAAAGTTAACACAAAAAAGAATGAGCACACATTCCAATGAAAACCTGAGCCTACTTAGAACAAACACCAAATATACACCAGTCCCAGCTTCAATACATGGCACATACCATTCTGTGAGGAGACAGAGATCATTACATGCCCAAACACTCTGTTTGGATTCATCACAATAATTACTGTTTCATATATTTCAACTGAAAAAAACCCCTAACAAAATCCATCACTTAATCCCTTGTATGCACACGTCACTTCTGATCACACACTGAGGGTGGTGCTCAGATTGAAGACATCTGGCAAAAATGACACTTTGAAGTTAATCTTGTACAATTCAACGCAGTTGCATGTAAACTCTCTCAAATGCACATCTACAGAGCAGCAAAGCCCTATTGAAAAAGAACATCCCTTTTCCTGCCCTAATGAGGATTTGCCCTCATTGAACAAAATGTCCTAAAGGAGCTGTGTTAGGAGTCGTTTTGTCAAGATTAATGAATAGCTAAAATGTCAAGTACATTGTCATTTTCATAACATTTCCAGAAACCATTAAGGAAAGCAGTACACTGTCATGAACCCAAAAAAAAAAAAGAGTGCATTCTTGCGATTCAATTTTAGATCTAAACTATCACAGAAAGTCATACAAAGTTTCTCCAAAGTATAATTAAAGAAATAATCGTGCTTTCAGACATGGTGAGACTTTAAAAATGTAGAGCTTATTTTTACTGATAAAAGAACAAGCAGTGCAAAAATAAGTGCCCTCTTTCTAGAATGTGTCAGACACAGTCATGATAGAAATCCCATTAATAAAATTCCCTTGTGCATGACTCATTTTTACTTCTCACTTGCAAAAAGAACTCACATTTTATGTAACTTTAATTATCGTCTTCCAAGAAAAAGCCATTTGCCAACAACAGCAAAACAAATTAATATTTCACATGAACACACTGAATGGAGCATTTCATAGAGAACTTGCTAGGGACCTAGCAAAAAACCTGAAAAGCAAAAGACATGGAAACATAGGGCAAGCAGCAATACCTACCCTATCTATCATTTCTTCAAAACGTAATAAGGGGCAATAAAGGAGTTAAAAATCAGTCTTATTTGGTACCACAAAGAAATATATTGGTATCAGTTATGTGACAAAATGACAAATGTAAAGTTTTGTAGGTACTTAATACATTTACATTCTTTACTGTGTCACGACTTTTCAGATTTTTAAGGCTATTTTTAAGCCTAGAAAACAATGCTGAGTTTAGAGTATATTATAATATACCCAAAATTTGCTGCAAGTTATAGATATGCACTTTCAACATCACCACATTTTAACATGGCTTTTACTTGGCAGAAGAACAAAAAGAAAGCAGAAACTTTCTACTTTACACAAATGATGAGCTAGAAAAAAATATCATATGCAATACTAGTAAACTAACTGCAATTGCTTCAATTCCCTCCTACTAGTTCTTACTCCACTACAAACATTACAATGTCAGAGACCTTCTCAGGGGTATTTCCCACATAAGCCAATGATCTAATTATTTCTAGTCTTAGTTTAAAAGAAATCAGATAAGTACACCTTTCATTTAAATTTAATATTAATTCAAAAATTAATTTTCAAAATATATGATGTTTTAGTTTATGAATTAGTATAAACATGCAATTACTTCCATTTGGTTTACACTAAAACAACTTGTATCTACAGCAATCATTCACCCAGCAAAAATAGAAGTACTCTTAAAAGAAGAAAAAAATATGTTAACTAATGCACATACATTCTCTAAATATCTCACAACAAGATGATAATCAACATGAGGTCAATGCAATCTACTTAACCCCACTACAGGAATACATTTTTGTTCTCGACAGTAAGATAACCAAAGACCTTAAATCAGGAATCAGAAACAGAATGGTTGAGATTGGAAGGGACCTCTTGATGTCAGCTTGTCCAACCTTCCTGCTCAAGCAGGACCAGCTAAAGACTGTCTGATGAATTGCAGCACTGCTGCCTAAGAAAACAATATAAACCTTTCATATTGCCAGCTGTGCAACGGCCAGTCTATTGTTGATATTATCAATGCCATTCTTCTAAAACAAACTAAACAAAAAGGAGTTTTCTTGATTCAAAATGCCATGGAATGAATTTAGACATGCTCCTGGAAAGAACAGTCAGGAAGCAAGGATGGCTGCAGACCAGTGATGCCTGTAATAAGGCATCAAAAGATAATGTGAATCAATTTTAGGTACATGTGTGCGCATTGTTAATGCACATAACTGGCTGTGTATTTTCCATTTGACAGCATTTTTCATGACTATGCAACTGACTTATTAACCTGATGGATCGCAAAGATCTGTATGTTTGACAACAGTTATGTGATAACTGGGAATACTAAATATCACAGTAGAAAACCACCCCACATCCGCAAACTCCTGGGGCATATAATCGTATCGCAATTGAACGATAATTCTAAACAGCCACAGTTTTATGACCAAACAATTTGAGATTATTTTTAGAAGCAATCCCTGGATAAGAACCCTTTTGAACAAAATGATTAAACATACATAAATGATTCTCTTACTGTCCAATTGCCCAATGGGACAAGTTACATCCAAAGTTAAGATTCCTGCGGAACCAGAGATATAGTAATGAACTAAGCAAAGACAGCCTCTCCCAAACTGCATGCTTCTTCAAAATATATTTCTTACATCATTTCAGTTAAGTCAGTGAAGTGACTGAGTAAGTACAAATTTTTTGAATAAACTTAAAAAGGAAAGCAAATCCTTACTGTAGTTCTGTGGAACAAGTTCTGGGTTCTTCGGTGTTTTGAGCTTAAAAGACACATCTCCAATAGTGACAGTATCACCTAAAATAAAGAAAATAAGTCTTTTAGTTCTTACATACTTAGACATTTTAAATTATTTAAAATCCTTACAATTTAAATCATAGGCCTGGTGTGGTGAGGCTGACTATGTGTTCACAAAGCAGCCTCTAATGTGTTTGTGTTTACTTAATTAGGCTCTGCTGCTTTTCAGTAGATCAGGTACCTGGAAAATTTACATTTAATTAATATTACTTTTTCCTGTTTTTTTCTTTTATTGCTGCTCTTAGAACCTTAAACTGTTGGGAGGTATGGAAATCAAGCCCAGCGTAGAACGCAATTCCAGCTACCATTGTTGCCTTACTGAAATTAAAACTTTAGCATGTTTGCCTGTAGAGCTATCAGCAACAAACACTTGTAGGGGCGATGATTTTCCTGAGTTTTCAAGTTGCCTGGAACAATATCTGTTGGAGATACAAAATGACATATTCATGCCAGTGGACCTTTCCTACACCCCCGACTATATTGTTACAGAATCTGGCACCTTTCCAAAGTTTGAGTGGTCCCAAACACTTCTTGGTCGGGGGTTCAGTAAACTTAAAGCATCTGGCCATTTTACTTAATGGTCTCTGCACTAGGACCTGCCTGTCTTACCTATCTTTCTATGACCACAGGCTTGAATTAAATTGCAGGGCAAGCCCTGTGCACTTTCTCATGGAAGACAAAAGTGAAATCTAGCTTGCAGTATGGAAATGGGCAAGCACCAATGCAGCAGCAGTCACACTGGAAAACAGCACAACGCCCAAAACCCAGGAAAATGATGTTTGGACTAGTAAGAACATCAAAGTTTATCTTCTTTCACTAGTTTGGGCCCCACAAATGAGTTCACAAGTATTAAGACCCTGAAACTAAGATGACTCTAGCAAAATGACATTTTCCCCATTACTGTTGCTAAAGATAACACCACCTCCACTGCGCTGTAGCTCGTGCGTGAGGATGGAGAGGACTGCAGGAGTAAGACTGCTGCACAGGAGTACAGTTTTGCCACAGCACTCAATTACACCTCCTTTTCACGAACTGAAGCCAAGGTTTGGAACTGCCTCATGTGTTTATACTTTTCTCAGAAGTGAGATACAGAAAGTATAGAGCCCACAAACAAGGATCCAACCCTCTTGTAGACCTGCTCCTTGTCCTATACCATCCAAGAGGAGCCAGTCTACAGTTGCCTATCTCCAGCATCATGAAAGACACCAAAGAGTTTGGAAGACCAATGTTAGAACCAGAAAAGATGCTGGAGAAGCACCTTGCCCAAATTAAAAGCGGTAACTAAACCTCCTCCCACACATGCAGTAGCTCTCCTTTCAGTCAGCCATGACTCTAGGTTTGCACTCAAACGCAACTCTCTTCCAGCATACCCAGATATTCCTGCTCATCTCACAGGACCAAGAATCCCTAGGTTCTGACATGGCTCACACAATCCATGGGAAAGGACTAGATTCATAACAGCCAGAGTAGAATCACCTACAGTAACAAACAGGAAGCAGTGAAGAAAGGATTAGCTGATTTCCTGCTAAATTGAAGGGCTTGACTAGAATGCAGAGACTGGGATTCACAGCCTGACATACATGCCTGTGCATGGGTCTTTATGTTGCTTCTGGAATCAGCCCTCCATCCTTCCCTAAAATATTGGGAAAAGGTAGTAAGCTGGTGGTGACTGTTCCCACATTTTATGCAATACAACATAATACATTTTATGCAAGAATACACTTGGAGCAATACAGTACTCCAATAGCTTGCCAGAAAGTGGGACACAGGCAACAGCAGTACTGCCACATAAAAGGCAGACAAGTATTCATCCCTGGTTCTCAGGGCAAACAGAACCAAGTGGCTTCCACTCACCATGCTAGAACTAAGCACCCTCCTTTGATTGTGCAAGAGCCCAGAAGTGGAATGGTTCCAAAGAGAGGTGGACTAAGCTAAGATTTAGGTAGCTGTTTAGGGTTTTAGCTCCTTTTCTGGCCCTGGCTGAATTTTCCTTTCAAATGCACCAGAGAGACTGTGCCCTCTCCAGCCTGAAGCATTCAAACACAGTCCAAAAGAAAGACCTGCAATAATAGCTTAGAGCCCTGGTCCTGACTCTGGGAACTCTTACATAAATTAAAGTCACTGAACAACAGACACAGGTACTGCAGGGACTAAAATCTAGCCTTTGGCTATCCCAGTGTTTTGCCCATTTCTTTGAGTTTTAAAGTAAGATTAACTATTTTACTGACTAAGCATCATCTCCCTTTCCCTTTCTTCTACTGCGGTTCCAACCTCACCCTTTCTCATGTGGAACAGCTAATAGGGATCATAGCAGGGCACAAACATTTTGCCACCACATCTATTTAATCTGGGCTACCCGTGGTGATAGGATGAGAGGGAGCCACATAGAGAGTGGCTGAGGTCACATGACTTGCTCAGCCTGGAGAAAAAGAGAGAGGAGACCTCATTGCAGTCTGCAGCTTCCTTGTGAGGGAAGGGCAGGGGTAAGAACTGATCTCTCCTCTCCAGTGATCAGGGAGGCATGAAGCTGTGTCAGGGGAGGCTTTTCCTAAACCTCTTCAACCCAGAGTATGGTTGGACACTGGAACAGGCTCCCCAGGAAGTGGTCACAGCCTGACAAAACTCAGGAACTGTATTTGGATAATGCTCTCAAGCACATGGTGGGATTCTTGGGGCAAATTCCTGTGCAGGGCCAGGAGTTGATGATCTGTGTGGGTTCCTTCCAGCTCAGGATATTCTATTGATCTATGGCTCTATGAAAATGCCTCCAAGTTGATGAAAACACTCTAGAAGCTGCTTCCTCCAAAAGTTGACATCTCTCTCATTAACTCAGCCTGGAACAACTTTAACATTCTAAAAAGAGCAGGTTACCTTACATGTCCCTAAGAAATTAGTGCCAGTTTATTTTCTCAGAATTCCCCAGCCAACATGCAATGAGACAAGTATATGATTAATGAGCTCCTAGCGGAAATCACTTCAGCTCAATAGTAAATACTATTTCATGCTTACACAGTCTTCCAAAACGCAGTAGGACCAAGATGCCAAAACAACAAGATGTCAAACTTTTTCGACACGTTGGGATGATAATATCATCTACAGGATAGAATTCCAATTACCTAGTTTATTAGCACAGTATTTAAAAGCCTTAGTTGATTTCCTACACTACCTTAAAAAAAAATCAAAACCGAGTTTTGTCTAGGTGAAAAATGAAAAATGCATCACTTCTGGTAGTATTAATGTCAGTCCATACCACGCTAACCCTTGATCAACATATCTAACCATGTTCAAAAATCCCACAAGTATTCCAGACATCAATGGACTCTACAAGCTTTCATGAAAAATGGGAGAGAACTATATGTAAGATGTGGTGAGAGCTGAGCACACAGTCAGGGTATTCAGCTTTTAATTGGTTTGTTGCTGCCTGGAGACAAATGTTGCCTCCAGCTTGCATCTGTCCAAAAAGCAAAAATATTAGCAGTGTTTAACAGAACCTTAAGCAATAACAAACCGAGACAGCAGAGTCCATTTTCCTAGCTAAATGAGCACAGGGAGGATTAGCCCACTAATCTTATCACACACTTCCACCTGGGCTACATTTTCTCGTCTCAATTTGTTTCTTCTGTACTTGTTCAAAAACTCATGTTTGGTTACTCCATTTCCACTGCATTTCCAAACCCTTTGAACAGAGATGTCATTCTGGATAGGCTCTTTCTAGTGTTTCACCAGCTGGCAAGGAACTGATAACAGTTCTGCTTGGTAAAATGGTGGTGTTAAATCAGCAAAACCCATAATTTGAGCACATGTATCCCAAATTATCTGACTACACGGAAAGTTAGGGAACAGCCCACATATACTCCAACCCATTCCACAAGCTACTATTGTGGACAAGAGCTATATCCACAGGATTTTGTGATGGAGACTTTGTAGGCTGCATCAGGCTTACTTAGGCAAGCAGTGAAGATGTGCTTCTGCTTTCTTGTGCTTCCTTGTCTCCCACAGAGAAAACAGATACCACAGTCTTGGGGGAAACAGTGGGATACAAACTGTGCATAATGTACACAAAGAAACATGGCTGCTGAAACAAAACAAGAGCCACATCAGCCAGAACCCAAAAGGTAAAGGGGACATCCCATTCACGGGGCAGACAGGATACAGACACAGGAGGTCTTTTGAGAGCCAATGCAATAGGGGTCAAAAATTGGCAGCACACATGATCCTGAAGAGACTTTGAAAAAAAAAGATGAAAACAGCCTCAATACATGCAATGAGCTCTTTCTACTGCATCTGAGAAACACAGGTGTGAATTGCATCTCTGGCAATACAGAAATTCACACATGGACATATAGCTACCCAGTAATTGCAGAGTACTGAATGACATACTCTCTTCTTTAGACCTACATTTTAGACAGGAACAATATTATTGTCTGTTTTTGCAGTAACTGAGAAGAGCTCTTCAGACGAGCAGGCCTTGTCTTGCCTACTCAGTCTGAATAGAGAGGCAGCACCTCCAGCTCCAAGCCCCTGAGCAGCAGAGGAAACAGCCAGAGAGGCTGGGAAGGCACTTTGGCAGGGCACCCCTGTATGAACACCCCATGCTTTTATTCTCCCCCAGCATCTCCTACTCACTGTTGGCCGACATGGGACAGTAAGTTTGATGGACCTTTGTTGTGACCCACTGTGGATGATATGATGTTACAGTCTCAGTGAGAAGGCTTCCTGAACATGCAGTCTCATTGTGCACTTGGCACCTCTGACTGATCTTAAAAGCTAGTAGGTATCACACCAACCATCCCTCCTCACCTCTCCACCGCCCAAGAACAGACTATTCCCTAATCCTGCTATTTATTCCTGTACGCTGAAAAGAAAAAGCCACTGTTGTTATTATTTGCAGCAACATTGGTCATGTATAAAGATAAACAGATTGCATATCAACTACACTTTAAGAACTTACAAAGTAGAAAGAAGTTTTATTCTACTTGCCAATTTCTGGTAAAATAACACATTAATAAAAAAAGAATAAAATTAATCCATTTAAAAAGTCTCTTTTAAAATAAAGAAATTAAGAAATCCTACTGTAAAAATAAACAACCTGAAGAGATCTATATATGTGTTTAGGTTTTTGAATACACAACACAAATAGTTCCAATCTCATGTGTAAATCATATTTGTATTATCTGTGTTTTTGTAAGACACTACAATGAAGCTCTAAGAACACGCTTTTAGGTTGCTGAATTTATTGCCTTCTGGCCTCTTTAGTCCTGAAAATAGGAGAGATTAACACACTCTCCTTAGTATATTACACATTCACTTGTACACAGACCATCCATCTGGTTTCAGAACCTGCAACAGCAAGAGCATATTAAAATTGTGAAAGTGCTAAGCTCTGCTAATAATAATTTCTATGTGATAAAACCATACCTGTTAAAGGAAAGTCTGAAATCTGTATTATATTCCAATGTATATTTCCAGGTCTTAATTTCATTCTAATGTGAAGGAGGGGGAAAAAAATGCTTTGAACTGGTATTTATCCAGCACACTTCCATAAAGAAACAGACAAGAGCATCAGCTCTTACTAATCCTTGAGGAGCTGACTTATTTTGAAGAAACAGAAATGATACTTTCCAGGTTCTTTTTCCTTGATTTTTCAGGGGAGGGGAAAAAAGGCAGCCCTGTAACTTTTTACATTTCATAGCAGCTCTTATTGGCTGTCTTTATGGCTGCAAATATTGCATTCATTGAGCAACACTGTTACCTCTTCTGCACCTCATATCAGTATTGGAAACCTCCCAAACACATGAATATGAGGGACAGAAACCTATTCCCTGCACTCACAAGGTTTAGATTTGTTCCTTAATCACCAGTGCCTTCACACATAGATGAGGTGGAGCTCAGCTCCTGTCAACAGGACGCTGCAGTCTGACAGCTGCTGCTGACTGAAATAGATGAATGTTTACATGACAAAACCTATCTCCGAGCTAAGCAAGAAAATCCACTGAAGTTCTGGATTTTATAGGCAAAAGGAAGTCTTTCCCTCCAAAAAACCAAAACAATTGCTTCAAACATAAAATTTGAACATTACGCAATCTCTACTAAATGTTTTTAGACCTTCTATTTTTTTAGTTTTCAGGTTTGAAGCTAACATCAGCTTTTCCAATTGTCCATTTTGGGCTGGCTAATGAGTGTCCTTACTGGCTACAGTCCAAGGTGTCATGAAACCAAAATCTCAGTATTTACTCCAGAAAGATAACATTTTTATTCATTTTTCTGCATTAGCAGAATATCAACAATATGAACTCGGAATCTTATCTGACATTGATCTCTGCTCTCTGGTGACCAGTGATAAGATTTGGGGAAATAGCCTGAAGCTGTGTCAGGGGAGATTTAGGCTGGATACTAGGAAAAGGCTTTTCACCCAGAGGGTGGCTGAATCCTGGAACAGGCTTTCCAGGGAAGTGGTCATAGCACCTAGGTTGACAGAGCTCAAGAAGCATTTGGACAACACTCTCAGGAACATGGTGTGACTCTTGGGGTGTCCTGCACAGGGCCAGGAGCTGGACTCAATGAATCTCGGGGGTCCCTTCCAACTCAGCATGTTCTATGATCCAGCCATGCAGGAAGCATACAATCTTTACTTAGCAAGAGCTATTATTTGTGTGGGCTAATACGCTGAAAGTAGGGAGTCAGATTTACAAATTACAATTACAAAATTGTAAATTACAATTACAAAAGTCTTACGAGGTGAAAAGTCAATTTTAAATGTTTACTACCATGATGACCTTACACAGACTTGATAAATTCCAGAATATCTCTTCGTAATACATTTACCATGTGGGAGAGGTGTTAGGCTGCCCATTTCATCAGATATGAAAACACTGCAGAAACGCTGGTCACCTTCAACCTCAACATCAGTTTACCACCAAGACGAGATCTGATGACCTGTAGCTCTGTCTGACAGAATCTCAAAAACCTTCAAGGATGAATGTTCCACAGGCACTCTAGCCAATCTCCTCCCCTGCTGTATTCAACCAGACATCACTGCTATCGCACAGCCTTTTCACCAAAGCTGTTACTCAGCCAGTCCCTTCCCAACACTTCAGTCCACTAGCAGATCTTCATACTTCTAAACTTTCTGAGGTTTCCATTGTCCCAGTTCTCAGGTTCATCAGGGTCCTTCTGGACTTAATGTCTGCACTCTGGCAAGATGGTAGGGGTTTTATCCCTACACAGTAAATTGTACTTTTACACTCCTGCTGTCTGTCCTTACTTGCACTTTTGTATGTTCCCCTTTTAGGTCATTGAGAAATTCCCTACTTGGCCAAACAGGCCTTCTGCTACTGCTGAATGATTCATTCCTGAGCTGCCATTAAGTTTTCTTTAAAAATTTTCGAGCTCTCCTGTGCACCTTCTATCTTCATGGCTGTTATCTGCTGAATAAGTGAAAGCTTGTAGTCCTCAAGTCCAGGATCCTAATTGTGCTGCACACCTTCACAGCCTTCCTCCAGGTGTGTAACTCAGTCATGCTCCAGTCACTGAGATCCAGGCTGCCACCTGTGACCAGACTGGTCACAGCTCTTCCCCTCTTGAAAGCAGCGGACAAAGTGAAGGGTTAACCCCGACTCTGGCATCTGAGTGACACAATCTTTACCAACACAGCCTAGGAAGCACCAAGAGTGCACACACAACGCCAGATTGCCCTCCTGGCTGATGTCTGCATGGTTGAAATCCTCCGTGAGCATGAAAGCTCATGAGTGGGAGGTTACTGCTAGCTGTCTGTGGAAAGCGATATCCCCCAGCTCCTCTTAGTCACACAGTAACAGATGCCCACCGCATCACCAGTGCTCCCTCCCAAATCTTCTGTAGCCAGTGCTACTTTTGTGAAAAATTAGCTCAAAGTGTTTTAAAACTGTAGAAAGATTTCCTGAAGTAAGTTTTGCTCAGTGGAGAAAAACCAGACTATCTACTCTAAACTGATCTTAGATATCAAGTACATTAGTATAATTTCAAAAATGCATTTCAACCAAAATGAACATACAACTTAAAATAAACAGAATGATTTTTGAAATTTCACATTTACTGAAAAGCTATCCAAAATTGACAAAACAGCTTTAAAATTAGCTAAGGCATTGCCTTCAACTATCCTGAGTCCCTGAGTATGCAAGTAGCTACAATTTCAATCTTACGCATTAAGCTGGATGCAACTGGTAGAACACATCAACACATATCAGGCCTGTAACAGTTGTTTAACAGAAAAAATTAAATTTCAAACAACTGGCAAATATTAACACTCAGAAGCTATTTACTGACATCCAGTCATATACCGAAAGTGAAGTTGACATGACATTTCACCCCTTTTTTCCAGCTACATCAGCATGTCTAATAAAATACACTATTTTTGTTTTACCATGAACCTTTTCTTTTCTAAACGTTAGAATAA
Source organism: Cyanoderma ruficeps (assembly GCA_008694505.1). NCBI lineage: Eukaryota > Metazoa > Chordata > Aves > Passeriformes > Timaliidae > Cyanoderma > Cyanoderma ruficeps. The sequence goes on along the minus strand of VZDJ01006585.1, from coordinate 5,443,454 downwards.
TTTGAAATAACCCAGGCATAACTCTGCAAACTTTCAGACAACCGGCTTTGAAAATTCCCATCTCCATTTGCTGCCTTTCGAGCTACACTGACGCAACAGCCGTACACAAGGCTCACCATAAATCAAATCCCTGGAATCATTTCAGTCGCCACAATGCAGCCCCCTAAGCACAACTCCAGAGGCAATGAACAATTATAGAATGTCATGAGAAAGAAAGAATGAGGGCTCTTTATAAATAGGTTTTTCCAGTGAAAAAAAAATATATTGCCAGAAACACACTCACAGCTGTCAACATGTGAACTTCAACAAAGATAATGACACAGGTAAAATTGGAAAAGGCAATGTGCCAGAAAGCATTAACACCCATCATCAACCAGTTCTTTATTCTTTGGACAATGACAAACCTGGAAAAAAGCCCCACCTAAAACCACACAAATTCATAGTCTTCTTTCAGATTATTGGTTTTTACCACAGTCATTTAGATCCCGTACACTAATGATCACACTACAGGATTCTGGTGTGATGCAATTTTCACAAGTGACTGTGTTCTACTCACCAGATGCACTTGTATGTACTACTGAGATGTTTTAGGCTTTAAAAAGTTTGATTAGGAACAGGAATTGACCAAAAAATTCATATCAGGAATATAGAGGAAGTGAACCTGGACAGGCAGAAATACAGAAAACAGCAAACGTAGCTATATTTTGGTCTACACAAATGACAAAACATAAATTATTTTATGTACACTGAGTAGCAGGTCACACAACAGACCTTCCTTTGCCTGTACTATCTGACTGGCAATGGTTTTTATTTTTCCAGCTCTTCAGTTTACATCAAATCCAGCATTTGTTCCCTATAACCCCTTAAAGCAACTCTAACGTTGTGTATTTTGTCAGTTTTTTATAAGTATTCATAGTATGTATAGATTAAAATAATTAAATAACAGACAACTGAGTTACACAGAACCCCTTTATTCAGCTCATTTAAACTAATTCATCACAAGGAACGCCACAGTCTACAAAACTTTGATACTTTTTAGTCTTTTAGAAGGAAGCATGAAACCTGCATTAAAAATGATTCTGACAGTCAGACTTCTACAACATTTGCTATTACAAATTGTTTGCTATTACAAATTGTTTCCCTCATTAATTAAATTGTGCAACCCCAAACCCTTCCTAGATATTCCCACTATCCTTTTGTCATGCAGTCTCTTTCACTTTGAGACTTCTCTTAAGCTTTACCACTTGATAGCTTTAGAGGCTCCTCCACAGCCTCCAGTGAACCAGCAAGCCACATTCACTTTGCAAAGACTGAGCTGAAAACCTAAGAAGGTGAAAAAGCTGGAAAGCTTCATCACATGTAACAGCACAACATCCGGCAACAGTTCCTCCCTTACACTTAAAAGGTACCAGGACAGACAGTAAATCCCACCTGGCATGGATGTCACATCCAAATTACTGCGTACACAACAATTGGATGTTCAGTTGAATCTTAACAGCTTCCAGCCTTTTAAGACACATTTTGTTTATTTATGGAAGAGACATGCAACCAAAACATCACTTACAACGAGAATTGTAATTACAGAAGCTGCACAGAAATAGCAAAAACATATATGGCACAAAAAATTTCAGATCATCCTTTGTAACTTCAGTATCCTCAAAGAAATGCTAGGGTCTGCAAGAGGACACGCAAACATTTTAAAAATTAATTTAAAAAAAACCCACAAAACAAAACAGGAAAGAAAACAGTATTCTCAATATTAAGGTCCCAAATTCACAGAAAAATGGGAAACAGGACAAAGAATGTGATGTCTCAGGTGTCAAAAGAGTAAATATCCCTAATATTACTTACAAGATCCTCTAGACCGTTGGACTTAAATCTTTTTACCAAAACTTCTACCATCATTGATTGTAACTGGGAATACTCCTACTATTCACATTTATACAGAGTGTATTCACTCTGAGTGAAATATCACTGAGTTAAACTCAGTTGCATTCCACAGCACATTTAAAGTGATGAAATAATTTCAGCAATGCTGCATTTGCTACCCTTTTACACTGCGAAATTTCTTTTTGTTCTTAAGGTTACTTATCCCAGCAAAGGGCTGAAAAGTGCTCAGCTACCTTCTTCAGGTGTTTTACTTGACTCACTTTATTGTTAATTTGTTTTCTTTCACCCTGATTTGTTTGATGCTAAATAACTCTAGTCTTTTTAGTACTTTTCACAAATAAAATATTATCTCTTCACAAATTTTTGAAGTAATTTTAGGTCTATCAATTCCTCAAAGACTTCCGTCTTGAGTAACTTTTCAAAAACTAAACAAAGAAATGAACTGGTCAACGAATTTAAAAAAATTAAAATATAGAGAAATGGGATTAAAGGGGGGTAATTAAGAGCTTGAGCAAATACTCCCCCATCAGAATCACTTGCAGATCACTACTCATCACTCACTCTGTACTTAGGAGCTTTGTTGCTTTTGGCATTCACCCTGAGAAACATCACTTGCCACAGGCACATGTCAGACACCCCTCCTACTCCGCACAGGCCCACCACCTGTCTCAAGGGTCACCAGAGGATATTCCAGGGCAATTCAGGCCATCCCACATGGCATCTGCAGGCTCAAGGTCAACCCTCTATCTCATTACCATATGCTGCCGGCACACTCAGACACGCACCAGCCTTGGCAGCCCCCGACACACAGACTGAGGCTCCGCCCCAGCCCAAAGGGGAAGCCATGTGATGCAGGAACAGAAAGCATGGCACACTGTGACAGACGCTCAGCAGAGCAGGGTGCTTCTCACAGGCACAGCTGCAGGGCTGCCCCTTGCTTCACTGGGCTGAAGCACTTGGACCAGGAGCTATCACGAGCCACAGTAAGCGTCCCTGCAAACCTGTGACTGAACTCTGCCCTTTCCCCTCATGACAGATTGGAATCAATCAGGTTAGAAAAGACCTCTGAGATCATCGAGCCCAACCTGTGACCAAACACCACCATGTCAACCACAGCACCAAGAGCTATGTGCAGTCCTTCCTTAAACATCTCCAGGGATGGTGACTCCATCACCGCCCCTGGGAAGTCCATTAAAATACTTAATCATCCCGCCTGTGAAGAAATCTTCCTCCAGTCCAACTTAAACCACCCCTGGCACAGCTTGAGGCAACGCCCTCTTATCCTGTCAGTTGTTACCTGGGAGATGAGACCGATCCCCACCTGGCTGCACCCTCTTTTCAGGCACCTGTAGAGTGATATGGTTCCCCCTGAGCGCCTTTTTTCTCCAGGCTAAACAACCCCAGCGTCTTAGACAGGACCTGCACTCCAGACCCTTAGCCAGCTCCATTGCCCTTCTCCGGACCCCCCGCACTCAAGAGCATGAGACAGAGGGGCGGCAGCGCAGCCTGGGCAAGCCCGCAGCCCACAAGGTGGTACCAGCCTGCCGGCCTCCCACGGCCCGGCGGCAGCGGCGGGGCTGTGGCCGGAACAGGGGCAGCCCGGGGAGGCTGCGGGGGCCGAGACACCCGGGGCCGGGGTGGGTTACCTGAGCTGTGCAGCGCCCTGACCTCGGAGCGGCCGTACCGCGCCGCGGCCGCGCCGCCGCCCACCACCTGTCGCAGGAGCAGGCGGACCCTGCGCGCAGCGGGACCCCCGGCCCCGCCGCCCAGGCACAGCACCCGCGACGGCATGGAGACCGCGGGGAGACGGGCACAGCCGGGGCACAGACACCGGCACCGCCGCGGCCGGGCCGAGCGCGGGGGAAGGGAAGCGCCGCCGCACAAGGTCCCGCCGGAAACCAGGGCCGGGCGGGCGCGGGCCGGTGCCGCCGGGTGCGGCGATTTGCCGGAGCGGGGCCACGGCCCCAGAGCCCGGGCCGCCCCTCGGGAGGGTGGGGAGTTAACTGCGAGGACAGTGTGTTTTGTTTTTATGTAAGGGGGCTGAACTCCACGGCTGGAAACATTTGAGACAGCCACGCATGGGCAGCGGCGGCTGAGGTGGATTCGTGCGCCGAAGGTATTTCCTACCTCTGGTGTCTCCAAGGCTGCTGCGCTCACGGGCCCTCCTGCCCCAGTGCCGCCCCTCGCCTGCGTTCTCGGCGTTCAGGCATTTCGTAGTTCAGGAGGAATTTGAGTTACTCCAGAGTGACGTTTGGCTTAGATGTGAGATTTTTGTAAAAGGTCACGTTGCAGAAATAGACTTCAAAACTGGCTTATTCCAGCTAAAGGTAGTGCTCTTGCAGTTATGTGAAAGCTCGTGAGTAAATTTTAGAACAGTTTGTGGAAGGCCGAAGCTTTCACGCTAACTAAGCCTAATTCCAAAGAAAATCCAGTTGAGACTTGGATCTCGGCGCCAGTAGAAAGACGTTGAGGGACCTTTGTGGAAGTAGAAGCCGGAGTGAGGCCACCGCCTTTATCAGCTGTATCAGGTTTTGGCTGTCTCCGCCGGGAGGATTTCGCTCCCGTAAACCTCCCATTTCCTGCATGTTTCCAGCGCTGAACGATTATCCCAAAGGAAAGTCATTAAAGTGGGAGCTAAGGATCAATTTAAACATGGACAACCTAGACTTCTAAGTCCCCATAAGATATTACGAACTAGGAATGTTGGTCTCGTCCTAGTCATTTCTACAACTCAGTGTTTGGTGCATTAAACACTTATGAGAGGTGAAATGTCATGATCTTCAGCATTTCCTGCTGGCTGGGGTATTGGTTAGGTGTAATTTCTATTCTTAGTACCTAATATAGGTCTGTGAACCTGTTTTCTGGGTCTAAGGCAGGATAAACTAAATTGAAACATCCTTTTATGGATATTGCCCTAATTTCTTGTAAGCCGAAGATCACAAATGCTGGAGGCTAAAGATAGGCTAAGTAACAAGGTCTGCTGGAACAGACTAGAAGGCCAGTGAGGCAAAATAACAATGGAAGGGTTTATGAATATATCTTAGCAATCTAGGATATTAAATTAGAAGACTACATTTTTCCTCTTTGTCGTAGCTATATGAAAAAGAATAAATAGCAGCAGATACGCAAGTGATTAAATGCATCACCTGAATGCTGAAAATAAGGAGACATTTCAATTTTGTACAGATTCACGGTGTTTTCACAGTAATTTCACACTGTGAATGTACAAAGCCTCCTTTTACCTCTGTGTGTATGTATATATATATATGCACCTGTCAAGCAAAATGCTTTACATTTCAGTCCTTTCTGAGTCATGTATCTATAAAACGTTTTGCTTTTTAAAGCATTGTCTTAAAATTCTGAATTAATCAACTTTTCCAAAACTTCAAATTCAGCCTGCAGTTCAGCCTCCAACTTTCCATCTGCAGCAAGAGAAAACTATACTTACTGATTTTCAAACTGTTGCAGTGAAAGATATAATGGAAACATTGTTATCTCTGTGCATAATTATGGATATGGTAATTTTGTTGCATGTATACATGTATACACAAACACTCAGATGCACAACTTGAATGTTGCACTGTTTTTAGGCTATACACTCACTCCTGATAGCACTCAAAATTTAATGTAATAGTGTGAATGTATAGAATCAAGCTTTTTCTTGTATACATGTGAAATTTTATCTGTCTGTACAATATTAAATTATTGCTTGAGTATGGCATCCGCCTCACTTGCTAATCTTAACTGATGCATACAGGCTTTACATATCTGGTACTTGCTCAATCCTCCCTGTGGAAAGCGTGATTCCGTCAGTGGTTCGGTGCTGTCATGAAGTGGAAGGATTTAGCAGTCTGCATCTGGTGTGTTTGTGAAGGCTTTCGGCAAGATTTACAGCAGCGGTAACAAACAGCAATTTCATATTTTCATTCCCTGGCTTAACAGCACTCTTATTTGGAATGTCAAGTTTCTTAACAAAAATTCTTTTCCTTTGATTAAACAGAAAACAACTTACTCCAAAGAGTGAGAGGTCTAAAAGCATCCCTCTGAGTTGACAGTTTCCAGACTATTCTCTCTAGTAGCTGTCAAGTACTTTGCTGTGTAGCTCTAGCTGCAAGACTAAATTAGACACAGGTGCAGACTGTAAAGAACAATGCATCATCTCTGCCTAGTTGTAGTCAGTTCTCCTACACAAGAACAGAGAGGCTGAGATGAAATCCTGGTTTCATCTGAACTTCGTAGGAAATCTCCCACTGAATGCACTGAGGCCTGAATTTTACTGAAATGGTCTGACTGGACTGCAGTAATAGTAGTCAGTCTTGGAGTAAATCAGTCTTCATTTACTGTTAAAGCTTTGTCTAGAGGGTAGGTCTAACGTTAAACTCCTCTGAAACTATGTCCAGAAAATGTGAAGAACCAAAAAAGGGAAGTCTCTTAGAATTCATACAATTCCTTAGTGGTATGGGTCCCATCTGGTGATACTAACAGAGAAAGTCAAACCATTGATGCAGGCCTTGCTTACCATTAATTTTCTTGAGATCAAGAGGATACTTCAATATTATTTCTTTTCAGTTAGGCAAAATTAGTTTCCTTAGGTTAAAACTCAGAGCTGTTCTCCCAAATCGGCTGTAGCCACTGATGTCTTGCTTTAGATAGTATATGTAGAGAGAGCCAGACTTCTTTTCTTCTGTTGTGTACCAATTTTGAACAAATATAACTATTACTTCCATGGAGCCACTCTAATTCGTTATAGTGAGTCTTTAATATACCAGAAGGTGCTTCTCTTGTATGAAAATGATTTGTAACAATATAAATCAAATAAAAATGGAAATGCACAGCTGTTTCCTTGTTGACTTGAATCCTGATTTTGTCCCCTAGTTTAATCCAAGTTGATATAAAAAAAAGAAATGGATCCACCAATAAGATATGAGGGTTCTCATGTGAAGTGTCCTATCTCCTAGTTCTTGCTAAACTGATATTCAATGAATTTCATTCGTTGTCTTTCTCTGTATCTAATGGTTATTAAAATAGCCACCTCTTTTCTTCTGTATTTTTATACTATAAGCAAGAGTCAGTGCTATAATTTGTTCTTCGAAAGATATTTATGATAGATTTCCCACTTCAGAATGTATAATTGCTACCTTTTTAGTTAAGGATTGAAAGATTTTTGCTATCTGTTCATATGGCATCTTCCTTTAAGAAATTAAAACCCACTCTATTAAAATCCACTCCATTAGCTTTCTTGGCATCTGTTCAGACCCCTCTGTCTCTGAGTTTCTTTGCTGGGTGCACTGTTACACTGTACTAAAACAGCGAGTAAGGATAAAAGTCATTACTGATTTTTGTAAGAAGTAATGACATGGAGATAAGGAAGTTTTTGCCACCTGATTGCTGAGTGGGAGGTTGACCTAATAGTCTCTAGCTACTTGGAAGTACATTTCCTGAAGATCAGAATTACAGCCAGAAAGCCTGTTTGGTTTTTGTTTGTTTTTTTTTTTTAAGGAACACAGAAGGTAGGAGAAATGAGAACTCTGCTGAGTGGTAGTGCACATTTGAGTATGTGTTACGGTATAAATGCTTAGAGAGTATAAAGGCCATGAGTGATAGCATCTGTAATTTCTTATGCCAAACTCCATCTGTTTTCAGTAGTTTGTTACTCCACCATTCTTTAATAATTTCGGCAAAAATTTCTCATGCTGGATTTCTGCCGTAGGCAGAACACTTCTTTTGAAAACTTGAATAAAAATAGCTTAGCCATTTTTCAAAAAAGAAAAAAGAATGTTTTACTCAGGAGCAGCTATAACCCCTATGTGACTGGGAAGGCTGCATGGCTAAGCAGCCACATCACATGAGGGAAATGCTTACTGCTTTCCCTGGTATTATTGGAGAGTGGAGGGGAGAATAAAAATTAAAATCCTTGTCCTGCTTGATAAATCTGCATCTGGTTTTGCCCACGTGAAAACAGTTCTAAAATTAGATACTTCAACATACATGAGCTTTAGATAAGGAGTAGAGTTCTGCTGAGAGAGTCATTCTGGTTTCTGAAAGATGCTTTTTGAAGACACCCTTTTGTTTTGTATATGTGAATCATGAGCTTCTGAAAACTGGGGAAATGTATAATAGTTTAACAGATATGTCAACATATTCTGTTTATATGAAGGATGATCTACAAGAAGACTGCACTAAGTTGAGCCAGACTTCCCCCCTCTTATTTCTCCTTCATGGCTGCTGAGCACTGCAAAGACACTCTCTGATGTACTTGCTGTGCTTCTTCAGGGCAGAGGGATTAGGAGGCAAGCATAAAGGGATAGTTAGAAAATGGTGAATTAAGCACAAGGAACATGAAGGGGGCAAGGGAGCATGAAAACATTACATGGATATTGGGTGAGAGTAAAAAGTTATCACAGAAACACAAAATAAGCTAAGGAGCAGGATCATCAAGTCCAGCTACCTATCCTGCACAGGACATCCCCAGGTGTCATACCCTGTGCCTCAGAGGGTTGTTCAAACACGTCTTGGACTCTGCCAGGCTAGTGCTGTGGTCACTTCCCCAGGGAGCGTCTTCCAGTGCCCAACCACCCTCTGGATGAAGAACCTTTTCCTGATATCCAACCTAAACCTCCCCTGACACAGCTTCAAGTCATTCCCTGGGGTCCTGTCACTGGTCACCACAGAGAAGAGATCAGTGCCTGCCCCTCCTCTTTCCCTCACGAGGAACTTGGAGACTGCAGTGAGCTCTCCCCTCAGTCTCCTCTAGGCTGTACAGACCAAGTGACCTGAGCTGCTCCTCACGGGGAGCTTCTCAAGGCCCTTCACCATTGTCATTGCCCTCCTTTGCACACTCCCTAACAGTTTAATGTTTTTGTTACTTTGTGACACCCAAACCAGCCCCCAGGACTGGAGGTGAGGCTGCCCCAGCTCAGAGTAGAGTGGGACAATCCCCTCCCTTGCCCAGCTGGTGATGCTGTGCCTCACGTACCCCAGGACAAGGTTGTCCCTCCTGGCTGCCAGGGCACTGCTGACTCTGTTCAACTTGCCATCAACCAGCACCCCCAGGTCACTTTCCATGGCACTGCTTTCAGCCTCTCATTCCTCAGTCTGTCTATACATCCAGGGTTGCTCCACCCCAGGTGCAGAATCTGACACTTGCCCTTATTGAGCTTCGTATGGGTAGTGATTGCCCAGCCCTCTGATTTGTCTGGGTCTCTCTGCAGGGCCTCCCTGCCCTCAAGGGAGTCTGCAGCTCTTCCCGATTCTGTATCATCTGGGAAGTTGCTTAGTATCTCTTCCAGTCCTGCGTCCAAGTCATTTATGAAGATGTTGAAGAGCACAGGGCCAAGGATGGAGCCCTGTGGAACCCCACTGGTGACAGGTCACCAGTCTGATGTCACCGCATTCACTGCAATCCTTTGTGCCCAACCTGTGAGCCAGTTGCTCACCCATTGCATGATGTGTTTATCCAGCTGCGACCTGGGCATTTTATCCGGCAGGATCCGGTGAGAGACAGTATTAAAAGCTTTACTGAAATCAAAAATTATTACATCAACTGGCTTCCCTTGATCAATCAGGTGAGTTACTTTGTCATAAAAGGAAATTGGGTCTGATAAATGGGACTTCCCTCTCATGAAGCTGTGCTGGCTGTGACCAATGACTGCATTGTCTTTCAGGTGTTTTTCAATAGTAACGAGGGATGAGGTTAAGACAGAGGCTGAAAGGACCATGATCACTATGTTTTACATCTCCTGAGCACCACTGGAACCTCCAGTATTCTTCTGTTGAAAAAATAGTTGTGAAATCCACTGAAAATATACTGAACTGGTTCACTTATGCTGTTTGTCTGAGTGGTGGGGGCATCTCTGCTCCTCTGATGATGCATTACTTGGACTTTGAGGCAGAAGGCTTGTTTTTATTTGATTTCTGTAACTGTTATTTCTTTTAACTCTAGAAACACGAAAAATGCTACAATAAACTAATATACCAGTTTAGTGATTTCAGAACTGCATGAAGTAAAATGTTCAGGAATTAAATACCAAAATGGTATAGTTACATGAAATATAACAATATTGCTGATATATAACAATATGTATGAAATGTAACTATATTGTTGTTATTGCTATTGACATATAGCAGCATATCAACAATGTTGCTGATATATAACAATATGTGTCAAATGTAACTATGTTGTTGTTGTTGCTATTGATACAAAATTTTCTTACAGAATTAGTAAAGCGACCAGACACTGGGATTTCTTTGGCTTCACAGATGTTCACAGATTGATAAAGCCTAGCATGCATTGACAAAGCTCATGTATGAACTAACGGATTTAGGGACTACCTAGCATAGTGTTAACACTTCAGATGTTAGCACTTCAGCAAAGGCAATGACCCTTTCAAGAAGAGAGAGACAGAAAATCCACACATTGAGATCCTGCTGCTGTCTCACCACCCGAAGAGGACAGTACCTGGATAGTGACTACTGCAATCTGAGGAACTCAGGGGTGTGTGATTTAGAATTGTAGACTAATTTAGGTTGAAAAAGACCTTTAGATTGAGTCTATCTGTTAAACCAACACTACCAAGTCCACACCACAAGTGTGGTGTCTCTAAGCACCACACCTATGTGTCTTTTCAATACCTCTACATCCCTGTACAGCTTGTTCCAATGCTTGTCAGCTCTTTCTGGAAGAAATTTTTCTAATATTCAAACTAAACGTCGTCTGGCACAACCTGAGGCTGTTTCCTCTTGTCCTATCACTGGTTACCTGGGAGAAGAGTCCAACCCCCACCTGGCTATGGCCTCCTCTTGGGTAGTTGTAGAGACCAATAAGGTTTCTCCTGAGTTCCCTTTCTCTGGGCTGAACAACCCCATATTCCTCAGCTGCTCCTCATAAGACATGTGCTCCAGACCCTTAACCATCTTTGTTGCCCTTCTCTGAACACACTCCAGCACCTCAATGTCCTTCTTGTAGTGAGATACCCAAAGCTGAACACAGATTCAAGGTGCAGTCTTGCCAGTGCCAAGTACTAGGGACAATCACTGCCCTGGTTGTGCTGGCCACACTATTGCTGGTACCCATTAATCATCAGTGTAGGGTATCAGCTCGCTTGTGTTTTACTTGCATAAGTACTTGTCTGTACTTGCATCAGACATATGCTCACTGGCACTGGTGTCTTTCCTGTGTCCTTCATGGCTGTCATGATCCTCTAAAACAAATCTGGCATCCTCTTCCCCCACCTCAATTCTGGTGTAAAATATCTGCCAAATTAACTTCACTGGTTTGTATTTAGTATTTGACTTCATAACTAGAGTGTTATGCAACTGTATACAAAGCTGGTTAATAGAATGGACAGATACTATCTGGGTAAAATACACTAGTTCCATCCCTTCACTAGTTCCGGTCTTATGTGCCTATATTCTAAAGCTTTTCCAGATGCAGCCCACAGCTCAAAGGCAGCCATAAAATGTTAGGAGAGCTGTTACTACATTAAGAGCTAAGCAAAATCTGATCCTTGATTACCTGAAATCTTTATCCCTTTTCATGTTGAAATGGTAGGTTTCCTTTTTCCTTAAGTAATAAACATTGGCTTTTCCTAATGATTATGTTTTGATGGACTGCCTTTTTCTGTCTACAGTAGATTGCACAGAATGACCTCCAAAGTGTCACTGGTGGCCTGTGCCATTGACCCAACATCATCAGTAAAATGCTAGATTTCCTGAAAACAGGAATAATATTGCTCTCCTATAGTTCAGCATCGTCCCTGTGAAGAACAGGCTAATTCCATGTATCACAAAGGTTAAGTTTCAATAAACTGTGAGGCAATCTCACAAGCTCATGTTTGCTGTTAATGAATATAGTTTTACCATACTCTAGCTGCAGAACTTACATTAATGCAGTAGAGCCTGAGGCCTTTTATGGGGTTTACATATTCCCAAAAGGTGAAAATACTTATTGCTTCATTCCTGAACCTTTGACCTCTCTGTAGGCATTACTTTTATGTAAAATTGTCAACACATCTGGCTGTCCACAGGGCAGAACTGTGAGTGGCACACAGTGAAATATTTATTCCAGAATGAAAGCTGAGGTGAGCACCCAACTGTTCCATTTAGACATTAATATCCCAAGCCCTTGCTTAAGGGAGCTGCGAGTGAATTCCCTGCTGGCATATGTTTTGGGTCCATCTAACAAGAAAGTTCACAGTCAGCAGCCTGACCCCTCAACCTTTTCAACGTAAATAAAATACATGAAATTGTGACTTCTGTGCTGTCATCTGTGGGAGGAGGCATTGTGGCCTGCATGACATGACTGCACTAGCATTACATGAACACAGACTGAAAACCTTCATGGTCTATACATGTACTAAAACACAGATTTAAAATAGCTCTGAATGGCCTGGTCTGAGATTTGAAATCCCACAGAGTTGTATTAATATAATCTCTTGTGTTTAATATAAATTAGAATGAATGAGATTACTTTTTTTCTGGAAATTTTAAACTGAAAATTGATTAAATCTGTTTTTAAAGAATGGCCTAAAAATTTGTAAGAAAAATAATAATAATAAAAAAAAAGCCAAGCCAGCTGTCATGAGGCCATGATAGGATTTTCTTTCTAAAAGAAAAGACCTTGAAAATGTTTGTCATTCATCTCTCAAAGTCTACATCTGCAGTGAAGTAGGACAAGACTATTTAACGCAGGTCCTCCAGGGAAACTCCAACTTCACTAGAATTCTCTTAGTGTTTTTAATACAGCAGCATTATCTTTTACACAATAGGCAAAGACAAACCTTTAATAATCCGATTGCTGTTTCAGGTCTTTGTTTTACTTTTACATTACATTCAGATGAAACAGTTCAAATTGAAAATTAGAGACATTAACTGCATGAACCAAGGATAGATTCCAAAAGAAGAGGAAGGAGATACAAAAACCCCTTTCTTTTTAGGTCAACCAGAATTTCAATGTGTGTTGAGGATGAAACTTACTTTCACTGGTTGTTTGATGTACTGTTCCTAGCTATCAGACAGTCTGGCTGGGAAGATTCGATTTTATAACAAGTGAAAGAAATGTGAAAATGGTTATTATGACAAGATTAAACTACCTGTACCTGGTTAGCTCATACGGTAGGAGGTGGATTTTTTCCTTCATTTTACAAGTGGCTGTATGGTAAAAGAAACCCTTTTAAAGTCCACAATGGATCCTCTTAAATAAGAAAATACTTCAAATTCCTCTGAATGTATTTTCAGAATTGAAATAAATATTATATCTGTCTGAGTTAGACAGAGTGACCCAACCCATCTCAACTTTCACTTGCTGTCCTCAGCAATGGTCTTTTTCTGCCCTAATATCTTAAATGGATTAATGTTCTAAGAAAGCTTAAATGGGATTGTGGAGCTTTTGTTTACACTTGGGACAATATTCCTCTTCATTGACAAATTTTCTCTCAGTGTTCATTATTTGTTCTTTCTGAAGGTCAGTTTAAGGACATCGTAAAAGCCTTGCTTCCATTTCTACTCTTGTTTCCTTGCTTCATAGTGTGCTGAAGTAGTTCAAGAACAGCACAAAGCATGTCAGATGCAGTTTTGTCTTCAAAAGCTCAGAATTTAAGGGCTTAAGCCAGTTTGCATGCAACTAGTCACTCATACTTTGATTTCAAAGAATGAGCACAGTTATTCAAGTGGGTAGGCGTTAGCAGAATCAGTCCAAGGAGAACAATTGCACAGGTTCACAGGAGAGAGGATTTTTTTTGTTAAAACTTGCGAGTGGTTTGGCTATGGCACAAATAGTGGCTGACAATCTAATTATCACTATGTTGTGTGCTACGGAAGCAGGGAGTACAGTAGGTAAGGAAGGGAAGGTACTAATTCCCTCTTACACAATTTTTCAATCCAGATAAACCCCTGAAATCCCTTTCCAAGCAGATGTAAAAAGGGGAGTGGGAATGGGTGTGAGCTCCTCTCTCTGCTCTCTAAGCTGGCGCAAGATGAATCAGCTCACTGCCACGTGAGGGAATGGGCCCGAGTAAAAGTGTAGTGGCTTAGTATCTCAGTTTGCAGGAACTTGACAGATTTTTTTGCTATTGTTCTTTATTATTATTCCCATAAGTGTTAAAAGGAATTTGAAGGAGAGAAGGTGGGAGTCCAGTGAACAGGGAACAAATAAAACTAGATGAAATTTCACAAGTAGTTATGAAGTGCTGCTCACACCACTTATCTAACTTGAGATTTAATTGTGCAGCTAATTGCTTAATTACAACAGAATCTATTTTATGTCCTACTTGAACAGCAGTTCTATATGAGATGAGCACAAAAGGAAAGAAAATGAACACTATAATTTGGATGTATTCACAGGAAGAAACTTCTGCTCTGGAAGAGTTGTGCCCCTTCAGACATAGCAGTACCAGTGGTGATGAGATTTTCCTTCTTCAGATGTGCATTTGTAGACCTGAAACCTTTCCTTTGCCTATAAAATACAGCAGTGACAAAGAAGTTTGGCAGCCTGTGCTAATAGTAATAATTTTCAGCAACTGTTCAACTATCAGTTCTTATTTGCTTCTTCCATTCCCACCTCCTCTTTGCCAAGTCCACTTTTTTTGCTACCCTATCTTTTGTAGTGTAAGATCTTTGAGGCAGGAAATAAGCCTTTTTGTCATGGTTTATAGATGTTAAACACAGAAGGGCCCTGATCCACCACAGAAACACTAAGATCATAATGCAGATACAAATAAGCCCAAGACAGATTTTATGTTGGTTATAATTAAATATATTCTTCCCCAAATTACATATGGATCCTTTGAAAAATAAGACTAGGCCACATTGTCTTATATTCATCAAGAAATAGAATATATCCATGTTGCTGAAAGATGATATTTGCTGGAGGCTTAGACAAGGCATTCCATATTTGTGACATGATTTAACTGTGCCTAGCTTTATTTTGTTTCACCAGGTCCTAATTTAGACCACTTAAAAGGCTGCTTTATATAGGCCTCTACTGTTCCAGTCCCACAACTCATCTAGAAGACAGAAGAATGACCAAAAAGCAATACAGTATAATTGTATTTTTTTAGATGAGAAAAGGATTGAGAATACTTTGCATGAATTGTAGCCCAGACAGCTGATACCTGAGGCAATAGGAACAAATATAAGTTTAAATGATGCAGTCATCAGGAATGAAATAGAGTAATTGCTGTGTATAGATTATTCAATTACTATAATAACATTATATCCACACAATACCAGTGATGGAAAAATTAAAAATTGAAAATTAAGTATCTGCTGACACACAAAAGGGGTAATCCACTAGAGGGAGACAAACTGAAGAAACTATTGCAGATTAAATCACCAAAGAAATTGAGTGGAACAAACGGGAAAAGTTTTTAGACAAATAAATGTAGCAAACTTTTTGTGTGTGTGTGTGTGTGTGTAAATGAATTAGCATTTTTACTTCTCTTACTTCCTTGTTAGTATCAGGATATGTGGAATTTAATGTTAATTCCTTGCCAAGTGTGTTAGCTCAGGCAAAAAGTTGCCACTAAAAACATGACATCTGTATTTCACAAACCCTATTGCTTGGTTCTGTAATGATTTCTCATTACTAAAAAGTCCATGGGAAAGAGCCATCATTTAGATTATTTCTATTTCTTGATTGAAGAAATGCATAGTGCAAAATATGTTTAATAATAGCAATATTTCAGATTGCTTTTATAGCTCCCAGGGTTTGTAAACAATTATTTAGCAATCTTTTAATTCAACAGGTTGATTAACATGCCAGGTCTTCTTGACAAGTAGGTGAAATAAAGGATTTTAGCGCAAGACTGGCCAACACAAAGTTGGTCAATCCCACTTTATGTGGTGGATTGACCTTGGCCAAGTGCCAATACCTACACAGATGCTTGTTTATTCCCTGTTTCATGTGAGAAGCGGTTAATTGAGTGGCTGTGTGGGTGTTCAGGTGTTGGCTTGGGTTCACTCACCACAGTCCTCCCAGACCCAGTACAAAAGTCTTCCTCATCTCAACAAGATATTGATGCTTTCTGTGGTGACAGTGCATATCATGGGTTGCCTAGTATTGCTCTAACCTGAGCAAATAGAAACGACACCAAAGTTTGAGCAGCCAGCAGAAGGTCCATGTTATACTCGAAGAAAAAAACAGACAGCCTGAAAGGACACTTCCTATTAACCTAAGGCAGGTACCCTTTGGATTAATTGTTACTTTGAAACATCTGTTTCCTTCCAATGGGAACCTTGCCTCATTAGCTCAGTTCTAAATGGGTTACTTTAGACACCCAAAGGCATGTGAGGTGAAGCCAACTAACTACTTGTATCTCTGTCTGATTTGAATTGCTCTTTTTTGCATGCCTTTTGAAACCTCTTCAGCTGTGACAACAGACATGCCCTGTATTCTAGTTCCCCCTTATCCTAGAATTAAAGATTATCTCCTACTTTTGCTTTTATATTCTCAGTATTTTTTTCCTGTGTTCTGACACTATTTTTAATAATACATACCACTCTCTTCAGTAGTAATTATTACGTATATTAGCTGTAGCCTGCTGCATTGGTTAAGCTGTAGGCTGAGAAGGCCCAGCAAAAGAAAAATGCTGAAAATTCATCTGTGACCTGAGCTAAATTTTCTCGTGCTTCTATGCTTACTTTCCCATTTCATAGCTAATCACCATACATAGCTCAGAGTATTTGCACTCCTCTCTCTTTGCTGATGAAAAGAATATTTTTTGTTGAGGAGCAGAAGGAAAACTTTCCATACTTGTTTGTCAGGACAAGACACAGATATTGTCCCACTTCTATCCAAAGAAATCAAAAAAATGTGTCTCATTGTAACTTTCAGAGCATTTATTTTCATTGGGGGTTTTTGGCACAACTGGAAACCCTAAAGTTTTGAAGAAATGGAACTTTGCTTAGGAGGAGTTCAGCAACACCATTGCATGGCTAAATATGCCCTCCTGTATTTTATATCCATCCTTCTCTTCTTCTTTCCTTCTCTTCTCTCCTTTGTCTGACCCTCCTTCCTTTCCTTGTTTGTTTCTTCTCTCTTCACTTCCTCCTCTTACTGCTTCTCTTCCAAGCCTTTTGATCTGCCAACTGTTTTTTGTTTCCCACATAACCACACAACTTTGCAACATTCTACTTTTCTTTATACTACCTCTGTTTCTTCTGCTGGACTGCATTATCACTGCTACTCATGCATTGCACATTAGAAATCCCACATCCAAGTCTAGTCAGTGAGGTTGGATTCAAAATTTTTTGATTGAGGGCAGGGCTCCATCTCATCTTACTGAAAACAGCAGACTTAACTCTGCCTAAGACAATCCAACCCTAACCCACATTTGAGACTCACATTAGAGCACTGCAGTAGGTTCTGCAGCTTTTAACCTGAAAGGCAGGAAGTTACTGGAAAACAAGCTCCTGTTTTGCAGCCCTAGTGGATAAAACCCACTTGGATGAAGTTGCCATCTGTTGTTTTCTTGGATTATGTCAGAATATGTGAAATAATCTGGAAGAGAGAGAAGCAAAATGACAGAAAAATGCAAGAGGGAAATAATGTCTTGAAAATTATTGTTGGGGCTCTACAAAGTAAGACAAGGACACAAAAATATTCTGGTTTAGATATGAAGAAGAGCTGCTGGAGAAATAAATGTGATTGCGCCAATCACTAAACTGGTTGGAGAATAAATAAATCTCCCTGGCTGCTGTAGATCTGACACTGTTATTCTTTATTTCTTTTTCATATAGTTTCCTAGGCATAAATGGACTGAATACTGTTAGTGGAAAGCAGGACAAGAATCATCCATTAGCCCACGGCAAGAAGGTAAAAGTAAAGAACCAGTTCGAGTAAATAGCATGTGGACCTAATGATGGGAACTAAAAGTGTGACATTCCCATTAGCCTCTTCCTTCCAGCAAAACTGAATTGTAATAAAGAGTCCAGCCTGCACCTTATAGCCTGTCTCCAGTTACAAGGCAGGAAAAGGGGACAATTTGAGGCATAGGTTTGCTATCAGAAATTTCGTCAGTTTGGTGACGCCACATATATTTTCAATTTAAGTAAATTTAAATTTTAAATAAAGTAGTTTAGGATTCAAAACCAAATAACATCATCTCTGCCAGTGAAAATTAAATAGTGTTGTTTATGCTCAGAAGCTTTTTTTGTTTGCTTGTTTGTTTTTTCTTCTCCCAGCTATCAAGGCATTCATACCCATAATATAATAAGAACATACAGGTATATATTATGTTCAGTATTGCATAAGACCCAAAATTGCTGTATTGTACAGAACATGCATGTCCTGAAAATATTTTCAGAAATGTTTAATAGCAAATGTTTCATCAAGCTGTTATATCAGGTTGCATATGGAGAGAAAAAGACTAACACAGAGGTAATTAATCTGTTAGCTTCTGAATTTAAGCAAACACTTAATATACCAGTAATAGTTATTGTTTTTATAAATGTTAGGCATGTCTCTAAGTGGTATTTAAATCTGATTCTCTTAAGCTGAAACAGTTTTACTGACTCAATGATACAAGCATTTCCTGAAAAAGAAGGACATATTTCCTGTATATTGTTAATACTTGACAGCACTGATCCTAAACAAGTAGAAACATGACAGTGATATGCAAGACAGACTTTAAAGTACAGTTGAAATTCTCTATTATTGTACCCCACATAAACTCATTTACCGAGCAACAATTACATAATAAATTACATTTAAACCCCAAAATAGACCCTGTTGTCCTTATTTCAGTGATAGAATTAAGCAAAGCTAAAAAGGAGAGATGGTCCTGCAAATGAGCTCTCAGCCGACAATACTTTGTGTCCGTGCACTGTGGTTTCCTCAGTTTCAGAGCAGACAACTTGCAAATCCCAAATCCATGCTTTGGGTTCCTCAAAAGAGGAGAGTTTTGCCCTCAGTTCTTAGTTTGAAAATAAAATCCCCAAAACCCCAAGAAAACTTCTGAACTAATCTTCACAGAAAGGACAAGGCTAACTCTGAGGTATTGCAAGCTTTTTAATGTTAATACCAGTATTTGCAATAGCATTCTAGGTTCTACAGAGAGACAGTGGGAAGTTTGGGATCAAAGAACTGAAAATTGCTTGGTGATACTCAGCAGGAACATCTTGTCTCTGAATTTGCAGTGCATCAAAGTCAAATTTGTGCATAAACCTTAACAGGATAATCCTTACTCTGAGATTACATGTCTGTAAGTGCACACACTAAAATAAGTGGATTAATAAAAGTGGAAAGAAACACATATTTTCAAGAAGAGGTCCCACCTTTTTGTCACAGCTTTCCTCCTCTGTGGGGACAAAAGGAGATCCTTTTCCATTAACTATAACCAAAAAACTAATATCAGAAAACACCCCCTTGGCCCTTCTACCTCCAAAACCAAAACCAATCAACCAAACAAAAACCAAAAAACAAACAAACAAACCAAAAAAAAGAGGCATATAGCAGGAAGCTATGTTAGTCAAAAGAGTAAAAAACAGGCATTGCTGTAAAATAATAACAACACGGTGGGCTCAATTTTCTTAAAGCGCTGCCTAACAAAAAGTTTGACTTATCTTGGTCATGATTTCTAATTCTCAGTACATGGAATAGTGATTTCATTGGAGAGGTCTTTTGTTGGAGAGGTCTTTCTTCCTACACAGAAATATGTCAGGAATCCCAATGTTCAGAAATTAAGGCTAACTTCAATGGTGGACCAAATCATTCCAATTGTTTGGTAACCTTATGATTCTTTTTTTGCAAGTCTAGTGGATATTCACAGTGTTCAGGCCAGTGTCAATGCTGGCTGCTATATTATAGTGACTGTTGCACCAGTGTCAGAGATGACACAGTTTCCTATTATACAGCAAAGATTGTGTCCACCCTTACTAAGAGGGTCAGGCTGAGAGCATATGTTCAGTCTCTAGCTTCCATGACCTCAGTTGCTTTCCGTCTTTCTTCAAAGTATTGTTTTATACATGGCTGCCCTAAAACTTTCATAGTTAGCTTATCAAACAGTTGAGATGGCTCAGTTGCCTCTATTCTGCAGTATTTGCTATTCCTGCAAAATTTATATCATCTGGAAACAGTTATTACACAGTATGCTTGCTTGCTTTGGAATAACTGATGATAGTGGAGAATAACAGCAAATCCCTTTAGGACCTGAAGCAACCCTTTAAAGATAGGCCACTTTTCCATCAGTGGAGTTTTAAACCACTGATTATTATCTTAATTTTTTATTATTCTGAATTTTCAGTTACCTTGCCAAAAGGTACCATATCAGATGCCTTATAGAATATGCACATGTATCCACACTTACTCTGTAAGCTTTTAAAGACTTCATCCCAAAATATTTGTAATTATTGTCGTTTCCCATTCTAGTCTCCTTAGAATTGTGGAGAGTGTTGGAGATTTGGATTCATATTGACCTAGTTCTTCCTAGGATCACATCTCTCTGTCCAAGTGGTGAAAGGATTTCTACAGTGCAAGTCCCATGGACTTTACTGCTGTAAAAGGGTTAAAAAAAATTAATCCAGACTTTGGGGACTGGAGACAAAATAGAATGAAAAACAAGAATGGGATTGTATCCCTAAACTTTGTAACTTTGATAATATTTAAGTAAATATATAATGTATATCCAGTCTCTTTGAATCCGAGATTCACTATTATAAGGTTGACAACCCCTAGGTTTTACTCCAGTGCTATCCAGTAGTTTTACAATAAATACTATGTATTTTCACAACAGTACGCTGTGCCCCAGATAACCAATCTAGACTTTCTCAGGTTAAAAGCTTCCCTACTGCCAGAAGAGAATAATGTCTGCATGTTTTGTTTTGTGCAAAATATTCCCTTTATCCTCCATATAACTTGAATCTGGCATTTTCAGTAAGACTCAATAGGCAAGGGTTTTGAAACTCCCTTTGGCATCTCTTTAAATGCCACTTTATACTGCATTTTGTAAGAATAGAGTCCTTTTTCTTGTACTGACAAAAAGCTAAAACTACTTGCCTGCTCGTGATCCTAGGCATTATTCTTTTTCTATTCAACTTATCTCCCTCCTCCTTGTTTCCTTGCTTTAATATCGTCCCAACATTTCATTTACAGCCAAGGTGAAGTTGTTGATCAGTTGCCTGGGTAACCAGAGCCCATATTGCTACATCAGTCATGGAAGGACAAAGTTCCACGAGAGCTTTTTGCCTACTACTTTCTGGAGTAGGTTGTAAAATTGCCAATTCTGCAAATAATCCAATTTAAACCTCCAAATTCAGCTCCACGTTACTGCATGGGTTTTCTCTAAATCCTTGTTGCAGAGATTTGCAAACTAATTCTTTGGGTTATTAAAAGTGAAACTTCTCTCTCAATCAGTGCCTATCAAATAAAAACTCAGAAAACCCAT
The DNA here is from genome assembly GCA_008694505.1 of Cyanoderma ruficeps. Classification (NCBI taxonomy): domain Eukaryota; kingdom Metazoa; phylum Chordata; class Aves; order Passeriformes; family Timaliidae; genus Cyanoderma; species Cyanoderma ruficeps. The sequence continues at coordinate 5,422,185 of VZDJ01006585.1, read as the reverse complement.
TTTAAAATGTATGAATAAGTATACAAATTTTAGTAAAGATTAATTAGTCCTATCCTGGGCTGCTTCTATTGTTTTGCAATCTGGATTTGTTTTGCAGGAAAATAAAAAGTGAAATCACTTTGTGTGTAAACACCATGCCAAGGACAGGGATAGTTTTTAAAAGTGTGGTGATAGACAAGTAGTGATGCAAGATAATGCCAAATTGCACCACCTACATCGTACCACTTGACACATAAAAGATATTTTTGTAACATCCTGGTGAATAATAGCTTGCAGTCTCTTCCCTTCTTTTCTCCCTTGAGATTCACAATTTCTTGTGGATCGTATTTCAGTTCTCACCAAAAATGTGAACAAAGAGACGAAACTTCAGTCATGCAGCACAAGTGTACCCAGACTGTCCTTATACTTCTGATTGAGAAGAGCACTTTTTCTCTTAAAAATATTCTTTCTTCAGTCTGCTTCTATGTCAAACAATCTGATAGAAAACATAAGTTAGAAATTCAGCAAGTCAAGAGGGGAGTTGCGTGGGTGTCTTAGCAATAGCATTATTCTAAAAAAGAAATCATGCCTACATCAAGTGATGAAAAGCAACCCTACTACATGTGGAAGCAGTATCAAAGACCACTAATTCTGTTTAATTTTGGTCTTTAATAAGATGGGGCACTCTTTATTGACAACTGGTTGGTTTGAATTTCTTCAAAATTGGAATGAAATTCAAGTTTCTCTGAAAAGAAAAGGACGAAAATATGATTTGTATCAAAAGAAAAATGCAAACAGGTAAGAATAAAAAGCAGTTTAATATGTTAAGACTGATTCAATGGAAGAGGTTTCTTCAGAATTTTTCCAAGCAATATGTCAATTAACATCTCACAGGCATTGTCTTTAAAGGAAAATTTGTCAAGGCAAAGCAACAAATGGCACAAAATAGTTTAGGTGGAATTTTTCTTCTAGGTGAGCTGGGTGGCAACACAGTACTGTGTTGCATCAAGGAGTGTTTTATTGTGTAGCATGAAGATGATGAGTTTTGACAAGTTAACATATTACGATGAAATAAAGGTGTTGCATTCATTTAATGAAAGGAGATGAATGTTATTCTCCGTATTTCCCTCAGTCTACAGAGGTGCTACCAGGAACTCTGACAGAAGGTATCACAAAAAAGAATTAAAGCAAACTGCTCTTGTTCAAATTACCTGTTGTCTTTATTTATCACTTGTCAAATATTCTTAAATCACATTTGACAACCTATAATGGCAAGGGAAGCACCTTAAGACTATTGCTGTTTGTGCTCCCCTTTCCTCCTGTACCTGGGAGAGACTGTAATATGCATACTTAAATTAATGGCTGAAATTCAAGGATATGAATGTGTCATGCAGGTCATTTATTTATAGCAAGCTGGCCAACAAACATGGCTTGGAGGGGATGAAAATGTATTCTACATGCGTGAAAGGCAGCAGATGGATTTATTGACTTCAGATGCAGTCAGAGGACACAAAGTGACATTTATTCCTTAAGAACCAGACACCACAGAATTTACCAGTCTGTGTATCTACGCGAACACAACAGATTGTGACTGAAAGGTTTAGCCTCCTTATGCACTTGTGTTTAATTTAAATCTGTTATTATTGTGTTCATTGCTTATGTTTCTATCCTGCTAATCCGATCTTTTGCAATTTTTTGTTTTGATTACTTTGTATGAAACAACCTGAATATCAAGTCTGTTCCATATTAAAGATTACTGACTTACATTTGTCCTCCACCCAATGAACTTTTTAAATTCCTTCAGAAAGAAAATCTAAGAACAGAGTCCACCTAGGCATGATGTACAGCAAAACCTAACAGATGGATGTCAGACATAAGCTAAGAAACAACGTAAGATAGCAAGTTTGGAAAGCCCATTATCTATCAGAAAGTTGTCTGGCATGATATCTCGTCTGTCTTTCATGTCCTTCTGATTTTCTCCTGTCTTAAACAAATAAAAATGGGTATAAAAACTTTATTTGTTCTTCCTGTACTGCCTGGGCTTGCACAATTCTATTGTATATTTCTAAACTATTTTTCCAGCCTTCTTCAAATGGAGGTAATTTTAAACTTTCATTTTATCACTCTGCAAACCTTTTCCACTTTCTTTTCCAAATAATTCCCTCATTTGTACTGAAAATTTTCAATCAGATATTTCCTTGACCTTGCAGAATAACTATGATCTAATAGAAGTAAACAAACAAAGCACCTCACCCTTAGGACTGAACATAAACTATTTACATTGCATTTTATGGATGCCTAAAAATCACTACGCAATACTGTAATCCATGCATGAAGAAGTAATTTCAGCTTCACTGCCTTCTATGGAGCTGCAGAAATGATACATTTTGTCTGATGATCCTACGAGTGTGAAAGAGTGTGTCTTTCTTACTTTCTCATTTATTTCTGTCTTCTTGTACTCTCTTGCTTACTTCAGGTGGAAAGGAATGGTATGGTTGAGTGAATTAGAAAGCTGTATGTGAAAAAGAAACCTATATACTCTTTTCAATTCTTTGTTGATGGGAAAGCTATGCAGAGGCTCAGAGCACACCACCACAGCAGTCTTTCTGCTGGATACATACGCTCCTCCTCTGTTCAGTCCTGCCTTCCCTTCCCTTTAACTAGCCTTCAGGAGATTCTCATTTGCATTTTCCCTCCTTTGAAATCTCATGTCCTTCCTGCTGCTCAGTTCCGCCAACATACCTCTCCTCATTACTTCCACTTCCCTTCCCATCAGGATAAATATAGCTGAATAACTGCGTGCCTCTGCCACTTTTGCATTGTAGTCCCAGTCCCCTGTGATAACTCTCAGCAGCTCAGTCATACACTGTGCTCTGGAGAATTCAAAAGCACCAGCTACATGGAAGCAGGAGGAAGTGTGAAAGGAGATGCCACTCTGCCTGAGTACAGAAGGTGAAGAGTGCTGAAGTCTTGCCTTTTTATGGCAAAACAGGGCTTGGAGTGATGGGACTGATCTTCCCATGCACACCTACAGTGTGAAGCAGATTTGAATGGATGACTGAGGTCTTGCACTTCTCCCCGCTTCTACACCCAGCAGAAGAGTTGATTAGAAAATAAAAAAGAAGCCTGATGCACCCTTGAGGGAAAGTTAGCTGCTAAAATCAGTAATGAAGTACCTCTCTTTTGCTGTTTGTCCTCATTTCATTTGCTAAGTGAGAATTTTCCTAGGTCTGTGTAATGCCTTAATTTAAAAATGTTCCCATTTTTTTGGCAGCGGCAGCTTCCTCAGCTTCAACGATTCAATGTGTAAAACTGCTATCAGCACTAGGCAGGCTCTGCATGCTTTTACCCTCTCTTTTTGGAGGGAGAATTATCAGGCATCTTATCCCTGTAACTGCAGATTACTCAGGCTCCTGAAGAAAGTGGAGGCTACAGACAATTGTGGATAACATTTGTAAACTGCTTCACTTCAGAGGAGTCATGTCTGGGATAGCATGAAACAAATAAGCAACATGTTTGATCTCATAGTAAACAACCAGCTTGTAAAAATAGTGGTGGGGAGGCTTCTGCACAGCCCTGTTTGGAGATCCATTCTATATCATTAGGTGGAAAACACCAGCTCAGGGCAAAGCCGGCAGCTCTCCCTCCCAACTCCAAAAAGCCTCCTCTCTCTCAAAGGCACTGCACTTAAAATAGGCTGGTAGGGCTCATCTTCTTCACCCCCACAGAAGACGTGTGAAAGGGCTACTTCACCCCTTCAGAGGCCAAACAGAAAGATTGCAACAACCAGAGCAGAGGATCTGAGGCTGCTTGAAGCTATGGTGCTATTTTTTTTGACATTAGCCTAGTGATCTGGGAGAGGGGGAAGGGGGAGAGATGTTTTGCCTATTTTAATGCTAAAGAAGGTTCTGCAAAGTTCCCCATATCAGTGCCTTGTTTGTCCCTGAATCTGTTGTAACCCAATGCAAAATAAGCTATTTGTGTGGCTTAGGAAGAAGTCAAATCATACAAGTTCTATTTATATGCCTAGATGAGTCTATGAAAAGGGTTAACTGTATCCCAAATACTTGGAGTCATTAATCATTGCATCGTTAATAGCAGCAGCACCACTTTGCACCCATTTAGACATCTGTTTTTCCATTGATTTCTCAAACAGAATGTCTTTTATGCCCTGTTCAAAGGGTTTGGGTGCTGGGATGTTTTTCTGCAGCCTGGTACTTATAGTTGCTGGCTCATAGGAAAAACACAAACCTGGTATTTAGATGAAAGTCTGCTTCTCCCTGGGACCAGTGCTGTAGGATTCGGCTGTCTGAAGCCAAGAAGTATGATGGAAGGAGGGATATTCACTGAAGAGCTTTGGTGCATTGAGAAGCAGGATTTTGTGCTTCACCCAAGAAAAAAACTCCACCTGGTAGTTTAAGGTGTAGGGCTCTAGAACAGATATTGCTGATGAAAGGATCAAGTTTTCCTTCCCATGGCAGTTGTGAAGGGCATACAATCTGAGGCAGAAAAACAGCTGGCAGCATCTGTAGCTTGGGTTGCATAATGCTTTCCACTGTACCAGGCCTTGTTTGAAGGGAGGTGTTTGAAAATACAGCAGGGGAATTCCTTAAAGTCTAGATGAACTGAACACAGCTTTGCCACACCAGAGAGGGAAGGTATGCAGAGAGGATCAGATCAATGTTGTTTGTCAAGTGAGCCATGTTCATGCTGACTGACTTATCTTTTTATGGATGGCAAGTACAGGTAATAAACCACTAAGAAGAGTTACTACAAATGATGAATATCAAGAAATATTAAGTGACTTCTCATCCACTGAGTAGCTGGATATACCTGTAGCTGGAATGAATCAGGAGATAAAAACATGTGATGAGACACTGGCTCAGACTAGGCTTTTGCACAACAGGACCATATTGAGTTTGCAAAGACTGCCTTAATTTTGGCATTGCCTACCTCTATGACTGCTTCGTTTTGTAGCCTCAACATTCTTTTAAGGCAATTATTCCACCGTATGCACCGCACAGCTCATACTAGAACTTATGCAGCTAATTTGTGGAGGCACAGTCTGTCACAGGAAACGTTGAATACCATTTGGGTTAAGGAACATTAAAGAAGAGTCTCTTGAGGGACACATGGGTGGTATTCCCTGGAAAGCATCCCAAAGTATTTTTAGCTATGTGTTTTCTCAATGTGGGATGAAAATAAGCCAAAAAAAACCAGGCAAGATTTATCCTATGCACTGTATGAGTGTATGAGAGACTCTGCGTTCAAAACTACAAGAGAATGGAGCTCTTCAATCTCCAAGTAAAAGAAAAAAAAGACCATCAGACTTCCTGCACATTTTTGTTCAGTGGTGCTTTCAAGGGTCTTCAAAGATTACCTAGTAGCACTAAATTTTGTGGTTTGAGGAGTTGGCATGCTACTGTTCTATCTACCTGAAGGTTAATAACTCTTCATAAAGACATCAACATTTGTGGATTCACATAATAAAAGATGTGTGAAATTCAGCAGACTGGGGTGAAGCTCCCTTTTCTGGACTATTCCATGCCCTGAAACAGGTTTTTAAAATTGATTTTCAAAATGCAGAGCAATGACATAGAACTTGATCTGGTTATCACGGACATGTGTTCATCTGTCTCCGTGAAGATAAGTGGTCTCATTCTAGAAATACACCACAAAGACTGTGCTCATTATCTGTCCAATCTTTTTAAAATCCTTATTTCTGATGTTTCCTACATCATAAATTCTGATACTGTAATCCCAGACTGGCCAAAGCATTCTTCCTTAAAAATCAGTCCACCAAAGTCCATTCCTACACTGACCACTGATGTTTGTATTGCCTGGGTTTGGTGGAACACTCCCTCCCAAGCTAATTTCAAAGCAGTTCTTTGTCACCACGGCTTCTTTTGGCTTTTAATAATAGTATAACCATTGTGACCCAACCTCCAACCAACTCACCTTTATGGTTTCTAAAATTGTTCAGCCAGTTGACAAAGAAGTTATTCATTCTTTTACATCATTCATTTACTCAGACTACTACTATCCTTAAAATTCATTGGTGTGCCCAGATCCCACAACACCCTCCCAAACCACAAAACTCAATGTAGGTCAAACTGGAGGGAATTTAACATCTTCCAAATAATGCTCTACATCTAAAGACACACAAATTGACTTTGAAAGAGTAAGTTCAAAGTAAACCTTCCTTACCTCCAGCTCTTTTCCTGAAAGTGTTCCTGTTATGGCTGAAGAATTTCCTTTCCTTTTTTTTTCTTTTTTTTTTTTNTTTTCTTTTCAGAAATCACAGGCAAATTCAAAGGTATCCCAGGGCCTGGCATTTGTTGTTGGAGAGAAGGGACAATGAGATTATCCTCTGGTATCTCTGTTTATACTCTCAGTCCAACTTGGCTCTCAAGCTCTGGTTTAACAACCAAGTGAATTCATTTTTTTTGGGAAATTAGCATCAAATCTCAAAGCCACTGTAATCATAAGAATGCATTATATGGGTGCAGAGTCATTCCACTGATTTGTTAACAATAAATTGAAGAGAGAATTTTGTCCTATCAGATTAATGTAGATTTAATGTGGAGCAACTAATTCTCTGACTAGGCAACTTTAACTTCATGCTGTCTTCCTGAAGCCAGAATAAAACCAACATAAAATTGTAAAGTGAATGTAAACTCTGTGCTGTGTGCTGTGGCTAAACCAACTGAAATGTAATCAGGCTCTTGCCTGATTTTTATCAAATTTGTACTGCTAAATGATGTACGACTGTGTGGAGGTGGTTTTTAATGATCACAGAACCACTGTCTGAGTAGCCTACCAAAAAAACAACTCTGTGGTTAGAGATCCAAAGACATTTCATCTTAACATCTGTTCTTCGCTGAGAATTACAAACACCCTCATCAGTGGAAGCTGTCATATCTAATAAAAAGACAGCTTCAATCATTGCTATCTAGGAGATCATCAGGAGAATACGATGGAAGATGCAGAAAACGTGCATCAGCTGTAGAATTCTTAGTACTCTGGTTTTTATTGTGACCCAGATCTCCTTTAATTGCAAAATATATTGCTTTTGTGACAGGATAAGGATATTTGTATGCCCTTATTTGCCCTTATTTGCTCTAATAAAACAGATTTTTTTCCTAACCTAGAGACAATATATCATATTTCTGTGATTATAACCTCAAAAGATTCCCTGCTGATTATCTGGTCAGAAAAGATTATACACCATATATGCTACAGGAGATTTTAGTTGCTGTGGTGGGTTGACCTGGGCTGGATGCCAGACACTCACCAAAGCCACTATATCAGTCTCCTCTGCAGCTTGGCAAAGGAGAGAAAATATAATGAAGGGTTCATGGTTTGATATAAGGATAGGGACAGATTGCTCACCAAATACCATCATGGGCAAAACAGATTTGAATTGGGAATATTAATTTAATTTATTACTAGCAAAATCAGAGCAAGATAATAAGCAGTAAAATAAACTCTAAAACACCTTACCCCCATCCCTCCCTCCTTTCCAGCTCTACCTCTTCTCCTAATGGCTCAAAGAGACAGGGAGTGGGGATTATGGTCAGTTTATCACATGCTGTTCCTGCCGCTGCTCAGGGAGAAGAGTCCTTCCCCTGCTCCAGGGTGGGGCCCCTGCCATGGGAGACAGTTCTCCACAAACTTCTTTAATGTGAGTCCATCCCATGGACAACAGTTCTCTACAAACTGCTGAACCATGGGTCACTCTTCCACAGGGTGCAGTTCTTCAGGCACAGCCTGCTTCCGTGTGGGTCCCCCTCAGAGTCACAAGTCCAACCAATGAACCTGCTCCAGCACAGATTCTTCTCTCCACAGGTCTACAGGTCCCTGCCAGGAGCCTGTTCCAGCACAGGTTTCTTATGGGTTCACAGCCCCATTATAAGCATCCACCTGCTCCAGTGTGGGCTCGTCTATGGGCTGTAGGTGGACCTCTGCATCCCTGTGGACCTCTGTGGGCTTCAGGGGGACAGATGTTGCACCATGGTCTTCACCACAGGTTGCAGAGGAATCTCAGCTCTGGCACCAGGAGCACCTCCTGCCCCTCCTTCTCCCCTGATCTTGGTGTCTGCAGGGCTGTTCCTCTCCTACATCCTCCCTTTGCTCTTCTCCAGCCACAGTTGCATCTGTACAATAATTGGGTTTTTTCCCCTTTTAAAATCTATTATCAAAGAAATGTTATCACCATTTCTGATTGTACCAGCCTTGGCCAGCAGCATGTCCACCCTGGAGCCATCTGGCTTTGGCTCTGCAGGACATGGGAGAAGCTTCTGGCACCTTCTCACAGGAGCCACCACTGTAGCCCCTCACTACCAAAATCTGGCTATGCAAACCCAACACACATACAGAGAAAAGAGGCAGTTGATTATTTAAGTCTTTATAGGGCAACCCATAACATACATCTGAGTTTGAATGAGAACTCCTTTTAAAACAACACACAGTCTTCTGATTAAAAGTTTTAAACACAGACCTCGGTGTGTTATTCCAATGATTACTTTATTACTGGTTTAAAATCTTTTCTTGTTTCTAGCGCTACTTTTAAACTTAAAGTAGATGGTGTTTCTGATAGCTCATACAGAAAGTGAAGAAAACCCTTGCTGTCTTTCTTGTGTTGTGACCTCCTAACTTTGACTTAGGTGATCTCTCAACTTCTCATGTTAATCAGGACAAATTTCCTGAGTCTTTAACTATAAAGAATGTTTTGTGGCCTTTCAGGTGCTTTGCAGGCTCTTCCCTGCACCCTTCCTAAACAGTAATCATGTGTCTTGGACTGCAGACCACAGAACCAGAGGCCATGCTGCAGCTGTGTGCACCTCAGTGCCAAGTACACAGGCAATATTCCTCACAAGTACCAGAAATTCTGCTCATAAATCAAATTTGTCATTTGATTCTGGCTTAGAACTTACACAGCTGATTAATGACCATGAGTCCTTATGACCTTGTCAAAATGGAGACATGCCCGAAGGAATCCCTAATAAAGACATATATTTCCCACAAAATTTTTATTTCAGTGCAAAGTTTTGCATTTTTCTGTTTAGAAATATATTTGCTTATCATCATCTCACCAGACAATCCAAATAATTTATTTCAATGATTTGCCATTTTCATGGTTTATCATCCCCTTGGTCTTCATGACATCTACAAATATTATCACTTAAAGTCTGCCTGTCTCTAACTCCTTCACTGCTTGTTTCCATGGGATTCAGATGCTTTCATCTTAGAAACTGTTTCCTAATAAATGTGGCTGACCAGGAGCTGCTCCGTCTCTTTTAGGTTCATCAGATTGGTGGTACTTTTCCATCCAAACCACAAACATTTCTACCTGGCATAGTTTCACCCACCAGGTGGCCAACATGAAACTCCCTCTAAGTTTCACAAACCTCACACAGGAAAAGAAGTTGCTTGTAAATTGTGTCACTGTTCTGACATCGTAGTAGTACAGAAAAACATAAAGCATAAAGTATCTTCAAACTTTGTCCTTAATTTACCCTTTTGCTGTTCACCTGGTCAAAAGTGTATTTGCTAGTGCCCATTGCTTCGCTCCACCATTCCTCACAAGGGAAGATTTATCTCCTCAGGTATTTCACAGCCTGGCAGATCTGTTCACAGTGACATGAGCAAACAGCTCTGTCTCCCATGCTGCACAGCATCCCAGCAGGATGGACAAACCTGCCTTTTCCACCACTCCACACCCTCTGTGGACTGGGCTGGAAGGACCCACCAGCAGTCACAATTCTTCCATCCAGTGAGAAGAAATTCCCACTGCTGTCGGAAAAATCTCACTAGTCTTATTTCATCACACTGTGAAGCAAGATTTTAGAACCAACTAGGTTCTAGGGAATATGGTTGGTCCTAAAATATCAAGGAGGGGGGAAAAGTATACATGCCTGGATATGCTTTTATTTGGCAGCAGTAATGCAGATTGGTAAATTTTATTAATAAACTCCTTAATGCTGCAAATCCCTAATAGTAATTCACACTTGCTCATTACACCTCATTGTAGTACTAATAATATAAAAATTTTAGCAGTTCCAATCTTCAGTAAGAAAATAAAATATTTTTCCCTAAACCCAAACATTATTCACAGGCAAGTTATGTGGAAAATGACACAATTATGTCCATATTCAGGACCCATTAATACCAGTCTTCGCCCCTGTACATTTCAGCCTTTCTAATCTAAAACTTAGAGAAATGTCCTTTATGTTTAGTTTTTCATTTATCTAAACTAGACTTGGTTACACCTAACCAATGTTAATTTGGAGTTCTCCCATTCCTGTTTCGTGAATTAAGACTATCTCTTTAAATTAGAAATAAAACTTAAATAAGGCTAAAGTAACAAAAAAAAATTTTTTTTCTTTTCTGGTAAGTCATGTTACACCCTCTCTTTATTAGAAAGTAAAAGTAGCATTGCAAACTATATGATGGGATCCTTTGAAAGTAATGTGGGAACAGTATTAGAGCAATGCCAGAATTTCAACTCCACATTAAGTTAATAGAATCTACAAAAAACTTTGTGGAGCGATTTTTTTTCTGAGATAATTGAATTTAAATTACAGGATTTATAGTAAGAATTACTTTAATCTTGTTATACTTGACTCAATTGCTAAAAGCATCAGTTTTACTTAGTATTGGTCTTTGTGGAGTAACTAACTTGTTTTGTTACTGTCAGAAAAATGTATCATCCTAGAAAAGTAAACAGGCACATTCTTCATTCTCTACTGTTTGTCATAGACATCTTCCTTCCTTGTTTTCCTACCTTCTTTTCACAGTAGATATTTCTCTTCTGAAATCTGTCAATTTGCAGGGCTCCCCACTGAGACTGTGTTCTTTCAGCATGTGCTAGAAGTGAAATAAATGGGACAAACTGCATCCTTATAAGTAAACATATACTGCACTGGCTTGGCCACAGAAATAATCTGGTTTTTAGCACTACATCCACCAACTCTTGGGGAAACTAGTTTTCTAGTTCTTTCTTTTCTGCTAGGGCAATAATATTTGTCTCAGTATCCCCTAGCTCATCTCTAAAGAAGACCAGGACCATGGATGTGAGTCCATCATGTTACTTATTCAGACTGGCCACACGAATGCATTCATACTCACCCACCTCTTCCACACATCTAGTCGCCTCTTCCTTTCACTTATACAAGCAATAAAACTCCACTGGAAAAATTCTGTCTCTTTCCTTTATTAAGCAGGGAAATTGGAGAAAAAAAATCTGTTTTAATTTTTATTTGACTATGTACCTTGATAGACTTAGAACAATTACCAAAGTAGGAACTCTACATACTGATTTGCTGCAATTGGAAAGCAATTCTGTGCTTATTAGAACACAATAAAAGAAATGGCTCCATCTAAGTGCCAAGTTGTTGGATGGGCTAAATTTTTCCTTTTTCCAAACAAATAATATTGCCACCTGTTTTCTCCTTTTTCCATGTTAAGAGCAAAGCTCTTTTCTCCCATGCCTGTTTTTCTTTAGTTTTTTTAGAGATTGTTTAACCAAAACCTCTACTTTAGTTCTGAGCATTTCAGAAGTAGTATATTAATTTTTCCGTGATTTTAAAGTATCATATCAGTAACCTTCATGCTTTACTAGCAATTTCTCTTTCTCTTTTAGAATAAATGTTTGTCAAAAAGTTGTATCTGCAAGGTCTGAATGCTTGTGCCAGGCATCCCAAAGTGGGCAACCCCAAATGCAAAGCTCCATCAGAGGTGTTTGGCTCGTATGTAAAAATGAGGTTAGAACACATCCTGTGTTTAATCATTTCAGGTCTTGTATTATGAAGTGAAACTTTTAAAAAATTATTAAAAGAAGGAACTTGGGAATTACTGATCCATCACATAAACTTATATTCCTCACAACATAAAAATAAAATGTTTCTGATTACTTAGAAGATAACAGGGAGGGATGTAACTAATACAGGCTTTTCAAGGACAAATAATGTCAAACAAATCAGGCCTGTGGATGGGGTAGACTCACTGAAGCTTTTGACACTGATGTGATATTTTTCTAGGAAACCCTGTTTCACCTGAAATACTCCCTGGTGCTCACAGACCTAAAGAGGTGCTAACAGAAGGAAGTCCTGCTTTGCACACAAACAGGAAGGACATCTGCATATCCTCATCAATGGTCAGGATGATCAATCAAGGAGTATGTCCATCACACCTGGGCAGACCCAGGCTGATGTTATTTAAGGTGACGCCTCAGCTGGAGCGTGGTGTCCAATGGGCACTGCATTTCAAGCAAGCCACAAGTAACATCTCGGAAGTGTGAGTGGAGAGGTCAATAATGAGAATGAAATTAGGTTGGTTGAGATTAGAAGTGTGTGACAACAACCTCTAAAGCCACCAAAAGTGAAGACGCATGGAACGGTTTCCACGTATTTATGGGGAATAAGATACATATTGCAGGCAGCAGGTTAAGTCATTTACTGACTACAACCCCTAGGAAGGATCTGAAGTCCTGGTCAACAGGCGTCTAAGAGACTGGAGTGAATTCCTCTTCCCAAAGGTGATTTTACGAAACAAAGCTGGAATGTCTTAGGCCTCGTTCACCAATATCCTTAAATAAATGTATTAGTACGCGGCCCCAGCCAGGAGCACTGGCAGAAGTGGTTAGTGAAGGTTAGCAGTGGTTTGAACAAGCACCACACCATCTACAGCCATGTGCTTTCATGTCATTTGTCTTCTGACTTTCAGGGTATCTGTTGACTTCAGCAGAAAGTCAGAGCAGTGAAAGGGGTGGGGTGACAAAAATAACTCCAACCCCCCTGCCAGATGTCTCAGAATAAAGTCCATAAGGAAAATACCATACAACAACATTAGTCCCTGATGTTGGCACTCAGAAGGAGGTGCTGAGGTGGTTTTCCATGCCAGCAGAAAAAGCAGGAGGTGCTGACACTGGTGAGGGTTGGGAAATTTAGAATGGGAAATAAAAATTCTGGGAGGGAAATTAAGTGGATGGTGGATTGTCCTTCCATGGCTCTGCTGCTGCTCCAGTAAAACACTTTTTCCCAAGGCTTTTTTCTCTGCGACTTCTTTCTTTCTAAAGCACTTCATTTAGAAAATAATTCTTCCAGCTGCATAAATAATTTCCCACTTGTAAAACTCAAAAATCAAGGGAACTGTTTAAAACCATTCTGTTGTTTACAGGTAGGTATGTGCTGAAGCAGTTGTTAGATTAATAAAAGGAATAATAATGATGAAGAAGAATACACGTTGGAGGAAGTCCATGAAAGAAAACTGTAGGCTAAAAACATTTCTCAGGTGCCAATCTGAGTTTCAGGCAGTAAGCCCTGTAAACTGGGAGAAATGCAGAATTTGTCCAATACAAACAGAAAGTACTGAATTTCGAGGTAACTATCAGGATCTACTGAAAAAATATACCTGTATTTTTTAAATTACCCATTTTGTTGCTTCAGTTCTATCTGAAGAATTACCAGAGAGGTATCTACATTTTGCTCTGCTTTTAACACATTTTTCATTTTAATGACCCACTGCAGGTTGTTACTACCTGTCCACCTGGCAGGAAATACCCAAGTACTGTGTTGATGAAATCATACCTGCAAATGTTATTCAAAAATATTTTTTAAAGAAAAGGCCAACTGGCATACTTACAGTGAAGAGAATGAAGAACAACATTTCCTTGAAGAATTTAGTCAAATTAGGTTTGATACTACATGCCAAGTAAAGGTGGAAGTTTCATGTTAGCATAAATTGATGAGAATTGATGTATACTTGCTATGTCATATATGCTAAATGCAATGCTGGTGGAAAAATACAGAAAAAAAAAGCCCATTCTTTCAGTGCCTTTCTACCTCAGCTTAGGAAAAAAATTGAAAGATCCTTTTCCCACCCCCAGAGAATGGAAATGCTTAAAGTGGTGGGAACCTTCTTGTAAATGTCCAACCACAGCATTGGAATCAAAGTTCATATGTTTAAGTGCGTCCAATGTATCCAAAATGTTTTGCTTAGAAAATGCAGGCTATTTTCAATTCACTTCCTGTAAAAAAGTCAATAATGAAACATTTGATTTGTTGCTCAAGTTTTCACTGAGTCATTGAGGGCAGGGAACAAAAGAGACAGAGGAATCTTTGAGCACAGTAGATAGAGTAGACTACTACCAAGACATTCAACGCCTAATGTCTAGACTGATTTCAAAAAATTGGAAAAGATTTTAAAAAAACCCTCCAAATAATCCAAACAAACAACGTGACTTAGAACAAAATAAAAAAAAAAAATCAGAACTAAATGAAATCAATCCCCAGGCTGTGTTGGAGATGTTTTGATGCAGTTTGGTAGACCGATAGGAGAACCACTGTCTGCTTCTACTTCAACTGCCTCCAGTGGGTTCTTCTCCCAGTACAACCCCCCATCTTCTCATGGAAACAGTTGGTCACTCCTTATTTTAGCAGGCAGCTCCTCTACTCCTCACTAACATATCTTAGGTGTTTTCTTCCCCATAAGGACGGATTGTTACATCCTTGCCTTGGGCCTGATCTCAGTTCCCTTGGCCATCTGTAAGTGCAGCAGTGTGCCCCTGAACAAAAATACCCCAATAATCCTGTGATTCTGACATCTCTCTTTAAATTCTTTGTTGGCTTTGACAGAATGACATTTTCCAGCAAAATCCTTGGCCTGTGATTTTCAACCAGTTCAGTGAAGCCACAGTGGGAGACCTCAGTCTCATCAGGAACTGTGCTCTTCGACTCAGTGAGCAGAGGGAAATCACAGAGGGCAGGGCTCCTTAGCAGAGACAGAAATCTGTCACCCTGACAGAAAGAACTGAAAAATCAGATTTGACATTCAGGAGCCCAAAAGGGCAGGGCTGAGCTGAATTGCATTGCAACGGTTGCACTTAGATCCAGCAGGATCTGTGCAGCAATTGATGCCTGTCCTTATTCAACAAGACCTTGAAATATACCTCCAACCTAAGTAGGTTGTTATAATCTTCTGGGGCCTATACTAGCTTTCCACTTATGGAAACCAAGGTTTGAACTCCAGGGGATGAAACTAGGTGAACACAATTGCATATCTAGTCACAGGTATTAGATTCAGGGCAGATGAAACAGAAAATGGGGCTGGAGGCACAGTGAGAATCTGAATTTCAGGGCAGAAGGGGACATATAGTGTGTGAACTGAAGAAGTAACTTCATGACTCTTAGAGTTTTAAGAGACGCAATTTGTGTGGTTCAGCAAGGGAATGTGAGACTTTATATGACATATATTCCACGGCAGGTGACTTTTGCCACAAAGCTCCAGCGTGACCAAGGCTAAAGAGGCCAGATGTCGAGAGGTATAAACAACATCATGTGAGATCCTCCCGTGCATCATGAGAAAAGGAGGGGAGCTGACTAATCTTACTCTGACACTCCTTCTTAGTGTAAAACCCTTTATAGCATGACATTCCTCAGCAGTCTCTCATACTCAGGGAACAAAGGGAAAGAGATCAGACGTCCTTGGGCCACTGTTGCTCACCATTCGCTTTAGAAAGCTGCCTTCCAAAAACCAAAATGCTCTAAGTCATCTTGTTTTCTTCCTTTTGAGGTTACACTCTTACCATCAAGGCAGTTCATCAACTCACTGCTGATAAACTTACTATCAACAAAGAATAGTTCCTTTTTCTACATCTGGAAGAAGTGTAGCAATTTCAGTTCCTCAAATGAGCTGCTGTGGCAATTCTTTGGGCCTGGCTTAGTGGCCTACCATCTTAACTTCATGGGAGTATTTTATAGCCTTAGTTAAATGAGTAGATAAGATTCATCTTTTTGCACCAGTAGTACTCCTACATCTTTGTAAACAGATGTATTTTGCAAAAGCTAGAACTCAGATGTCAGGGAGCCTTTTTTTTTTTTTTGGTATGAAAAAGCTTTAAAACACGAAGAAAATGAAAATATATAAAAATACAACTCTTACAAATACAAACTCCTTTACTTTTCCTTGTGAAATACGATTTCTTGTGCATGTTTGTGCTTACCAAGTAGATGATCTGAAGATAACTTGTAATCAAACATGGTAGCTGCAAATTCAAAAGGGCACGCTGAAAGTGAAGAACACCACTACTTTGGATGGTGACTATAGTTCATTTTTTTTCTCTCTCCTCCAGTCCTACTTTTCACATATCCCACTATTCCACAACAACAGGGAGAAACAAATGAGCGAAAGTGTTGAGTTCAAAGGAGATACAACATCCACTTGAAGAGCTGTAATGCTTTGGCTGGTGTTCAAGGGGATGCTGGTATCTGGTAAACCGAGAAGGTTAAAGTATACACACCGTGTATTAATAAAAGGCGTAATGGGGGGCAGAGAAATCCTGCTGCTCCATAAGGTTGGCATGGTGGCCCCGGAAATTAGAACCCCCTGTGTCAGCCATGACCTACACACCCGTGCTCTCTGTTCCACAGTGGCTATGCTGTGTCTCAGCTCCAGGGACTTCGTCTTAATGTGCCCGTGGGACCACCCGGCGCTGCTGTGGGGGAACGAGGTGCCGTTTCACACTCAATTTAACATCCACACAGTGTCGACAGCCCAGTACCGCTCTCCCGGAGCCTTCGCGGAGGAGTGGGGCCAGAGGGCTGTCCCAGTACCGGGGCCTTGACCCTGGCCCCCTCCTGACAGGGCTTGGGACAGGGCCACGCGAGAGCAGCGATGCTCCCTCCGGGACGCCCCGCAACACCCAGTGGGGCCAGCCTGGGGGCCAGGGGAGGCGGCGTGTTCCCGGCGGGGCAGCAGCGGCTCCCGGCGAACCAAGGGGCTTTCTCCCCTCGCCGCGGGGCGCATCCTCGTCCGCCGGCCCCACCGCGACGCCGACAGCAGGCGCGGCCGTAAACCGGCTTACGCCCAAGGCGATTTGCCCGTGATCCGCTGGCGGGAGGGGGCCGGGCGTGCGGGGCGCCCGGGACAGCGCGGCGGGCGGGCGGGGGGCGGGAGGCGGCGATGATGTGAGCGGCGCGGCAGCTGCAGGCCGGCTCCCCCGGGAGCCGGGGCTGAGCCCGGTGGCCGTGGGAGGGAAAGGAGCCGGGCGGGGAGGGAGGAGGGGGCCTGGACAGAGCCGAGAGAGAAAAGGGAGGAGCGGGGCCGGGGTGGGGGGAGGACAAGCGGCGCCGGGGAAGCGCTGCCAGCCGGAGGAGCGGCAGCGGCGGGAGGGAGGCGCAGCCCGGCAGACCCAGCTCCGCTGCCCGTCGGCGCTCTCCCCGCGGAGGTTGGGGACCTGCTGCGGGGCGATGGAGGAGCATGGGTACCCTTCCTATAGCGCTCGCAGCCCCGCCTGGGAGGAGCTGGTAGGTACATGCGTGCCTCGCCGTAGCACAGGCGTTTCCTACCCTTTTTCCTGCCTGTATTGTTCAGCCGGGGGGTCGGGCTATCATCCTTATCTGTACCCTCCAGCCCCTCCTTCCCTTCTTTCGACTCCGCTCCACGCCAGAGCCCGGCCGCCGGCGCTCGTCCCCTCCCCGCGGGGAGCGGGGGGTGGGAGCCTTTCGC
This sequence comes from Cyanoderma ruficeps, assembly GCA_008694505.1. NCBI lineage: Eukaryota > Metazoa > Chordata > Aves > Passeriformes > Timaliidae > Cyanoderma > Cyanoderma ruficeps. The sequence continues at coordinate 5,404,698 of VZDJ01006585.1, read as the reverse complement.
CCCCGCCGTGTCTGGCCATTTGTTGACGAGCTCGTCCCTCTGGGAGACGGGGTTCATTGCTCTTTCTGAGTTTCAATGCCCGGGTGGAAAGCCTGGGATTAGCACCGAGAGCCTTGCCTTCAACTTTGCCGAGGGGAGTGGGTTGGATGTTGGCACCGTTGAACTCCTCTTAGCACAGCAAAACCAACGTGTCCAAGTAGCGTTGGGAGGCAGTTTCCAGAAAGAGACACACACTTTCTCCTTCTTTTTCTTCTGGAGCTAGGCTGGGAATTGCTCCCATCGCGGCGGCAAAGCGGGACGGGGCTGGGGGGTACCCTGCTGTCACCCTGCGTTGTGGGGTGTGGGGAAAGTCGTGCCTTTGGGCCGCTACGAAGGGAGAGGAGTGCTCAAGCCGGCCAGGAGGAAAGCTGCGGCGAGGTGCCTTTGGGGTTTGTTTAAGCAACTCGAAGACCCTCCTTCCAACCAAAGGAAATCATGTCACCGGCATCCTCAGGAGGCGATAAAATCAGATTTCCCTTTTCAGGGCAGTCTGGTCCCGCTCCTGGGCTTTTCTCCATTGTGCACGCATACACACACATCAGGCAGGGAGGGCTAAAAATAGGCTCTGGGTAGCTGCTTGGGAGATTTCAGGCTATCTAAGAGGTCAAGGCTAGGCTGCCTCTGGCCCTGAACTTGACGAGGCAGCATGAAGCACGGACCCGTGCCGCTGGCAAGCTCCCCTTTAGATGGCTGTACCATGTTTTGCTAACTCGTTTTGTTGGTCCAGGTTTTGCTTGTAAACCCAATTTTAAAGAGCAAGCAGGGGAAACCCATTCTTTGCGTGGCTTGGTGTGCGCACCCTCAGGAAAGCAGCAGCTGACCCCTGGAGCTACCCACAACGAAGTTCACTCCCTTCCTTGTTAGGATTTGTAGCCCTCACAAATATATTTTTACTATCCTATTTTTTGTTTTTAAGTTGAACATCCCCCTTCGCTGCCCTCTGCAGTGCTCAAGCCCTGAAACTGTTGCCGGAGATGCAGCTGTGATAGGGAAAACAGCTGTATGTGTGTTCCGGTAACACGGAGCTGACATTGAACGGATCAGGCAAGGGAAACCCGAGCTTTTTGCCTGGAGAGATGAAGACATCGTGGGAGGAAGGCAGCGCAGTCAATTCCTGCGAATGCGTTATCCTATTAAACAGTGACATTTAAATTGCTGCCGTCATCTAAAACTCAGCTGAAAGTCGGGAGGCAGATGGATTGCAGCCCCTCTCCGCTTGGAAATGCGGAGTCCTGGCTGAAGCCCGTTTCCTTCTGTGCGCACGGCTTAGATAAACAAGGAGCACATCTTTTTTTTTTCCCTTCCATTTCCCCCTCCCCCAGTAAGGGCCAGGATTTGGGTCATGTTTATAATTTCATTGCTGCATTTGTTAAAGAGTACATCCACGAATGCAGTTATAAGGTTAACCACTGCACCAATTTCCTTTACAAGACTAATTTCAGCTGATCCACTCAATCCTTTACCTGGTAACCTGCTGGTAAAATATATGGTCTTTGTGGCAAGAGCCACATTGTTCATCTGCTCATAAGCAGGCTGTTTACAATAATGGGGGCAAAGGGAGATTTAGGTGAAGACCTGAATGATGAAAGGGAAAACATAGTGTATAAACCTCTCCCTCCTGCTCTTAAAACACAAAACAAAGAGCAGTACGATAGGGAAAACTAATTTTTTGCAGGTTTTGAATCTGTGCAAGTTAATAATCTATGTCAGATTACTGGGAAGTGCTCTTCCTATAGCTATTCTGAGAAATAAGTGATGGACATCAAATGCAGCCACATGTCCTTTGCCAATCAGGGTTGGACTTGTCTGTGTACTACTTCAAATTTCTATGAAGTGCTTTCTTTAACTCACAACACACTTTTTAATGGAGAAGCTCTTCCTGAATCTGGTAAGAGTTGTGTAAGAACCCATGATGGAGCTAAGTAAAAGTGACTTAAAATGTAAGGCTCACCCTGCATTCTTGCAAGGGAGGTTTGGTAGCTTTGTAGAAAAATGCGCCTAACACATGACTTACAAAGCTCTAAACACAACTTTCATATTTCATATGAGACCTGAGTCTTGGCTTTACCTTACTCTTGAAATGCATACATAAGTCCTAACACATTCATAAAGCATATGTTTACTTTTATTACCTGCCCTGGTTTGGACCTTTTTACTCTGAAGCATACAACATAATTTAGTAGTTTCTTTAATATTGTAACATACAGGTACAGGATTCCCTTGGCTAATCCTTAACCAGCCCCAAGTGATGTAGTTACTTTCTTTAACAGTGGCATGGATACATGTTTTTATAATTTAGCTTCCTCTTTGCTAAGTAAGGAAGTCAAGAAAGAATAGTATCACTAATTCGATCTGCAGAGGGAGTTCAGACGGGCAGATCTGAAATGAACTTGTTCAGAGTGGGGAGCCCAGTTAAAAACCATAGCTATCACTAACCACCAAAATTCGGAAAGATTCAATAAAATCTTTTAAACATGATGAATAATGCATTGTTAATCTGAAAAACTATTGATTCAAATTCTCTCAGAACAACTTTCTGAGGTGAAGGATAGAAAAGTATTACCCTCTAGTTTATAGATGCCAAAGTGATTTAAAAAAAAAAGATGTAAAGATGCTTGTTACAAAGGGAATCAGTTTTAGGGCTGGAATCAAATAGTGCAGTAATCTGTATTATAAACTATAATCTTCAGTGCAGCTAGAGTGCATGTGTGTTTAGATTTTTTCTATATTGCATATTCATTTTAGCGACACATATCCTATTATTGGGACTCAATTTGGTTAAAATGTTCTTACAGTGTATATATGTATATTAAATGTATCCAATATCACAGTGTAAATATGTATATATTGTATATAAAGGGCAGCTCATCAGCTGATATTAATTGCTGTAGCACAAATGATGTCAGCAGAGCTGGTTTTTGTTAGTTGAGTATCTTCCTTTAAATGCCCACTTTCCTTTATGCTTTTTACTCCCTTGCTTTAGTTAGGAAATTTAAGGTCATTACCAAGAAGTGTGAAATTCTAAGTGAAAGACACAGCATGTGCAAATATTGTATGTGTTTTTAATGGCTGCATATAGTCACACACGGTTCAAGAGCCCAACTTGCAGAAGTCTAGTGGTACCATTTGAGTATTTGTAGCTGTGGTCACTGAGCTGAAATGTGCTATCCAGTATTTCTCATATTGAGTCTGACATCAATCACCTGGGAGAAACCAGCTGTTAGATGAAGGGAGAGAAGTCAGATTGCAAGTCCTTATTGAGGTGAACTTCATGGCTACCTTAGGCAGCTTTATCTGGGTAAAGGCTGCAGCTGGACCCTGATTATCTATTAATAGCTTTGAAAAGAAGAACAAGTGGAAATTGTGATATCTTTAAAACTGTCTTTGTGCCTGGGCAATGTATATCTTTGTAGAAACAACTTTCTATGCTAACATGAGTAACTTCTGTATTTTCAACAATGTATTTTCAACACTTGGTTTCTCCATTTTGGAGAACTCTGTAAACATTAAACAACTGCAGATTTTAGAGCCTGTAACTTCACAGAATCCACTGCATACTTCACAGGAACCATGTTCTCATATTCTCACTGAACTGTTCTTGTGGGACATTTCCTATCATTGGCAGACTTAGGTTATTGCTACTAAAATCTTCACATTAAGTAACCTGAGAGAACATTCCCAGTACTTTTTGGTTTCTTTCACAGCACTCTGAAATTTACCAAGATAGGATGAAAGAGACTTGCTTGGAAGTGAAAGGCTAGTGCCTTCTTTCCTGGTAACCGCACTTTTGTGTTTGGACAGTCAGGAGTGAGGAAGAGCACACTGGGGCAGCCCAGGTGAAGATACATGGTGCAGAAAGTGTGCAGCAACTAATGCTCATAGTTAAGCTCTAAAAATGAACAGAAGTTGAAGAATTGTATTTATTCTAACAGTAACTACTATTGTTTAGCCAGCACTATTTAATTCAGTTGAATTAAATGTAGTCAGTGGTGCTTGTGTTCTGTTAGTATCAAGTGTTTCTCAAGTCACAGTTACTATTATGTGCAATACAGTAGCATTAATTAGGAAACTATGTCTTCTTGTAACCCTTGCAATATTCATGTGACATTCACCTTCAAAAGAATTAAGGAATTACAGTGAGACATTTTCTGGCATAATTTGCTATTCCCAAAATTAAGATGGGGAAGAGGAAGAAAAGAGGGTGGAAAGACACAGTGTCCATAAACATTGCTTTCAACTCTCTTTCTTTCTAACTGTGCCCTAAATTAACCTACTGAGAGCAATGCATACTTGCATCTGCTCAAGTTTTGAAAAATGGAGAACTCCCTCTCAGGTGAAGAGTGAGGTAAGACAGAATTAGTCCTTAGTTTCACAATCATTTTGAGATGTGGTATTAATGATAGGATTTAGGCCTTAGTAATATTTTAATAGCGCATATAGGTAATTTGATCAAAATACCTTTAAAATATAACTTAATGAATATTTTTTAATGTTACTTTTGATAGTTTTTAAAATATAACCACCACAATTGGTCCTACATGGAGGTGGTTAGTAGAATTGTATTTGAGGCATCTGGTGCAGTAACACAGTACTAAGCCACAAGAACTCCATGGCTTTGTGGAAATATTTGTGTTCCCCTACACTACTAGAAATAAAAACCCCAATAAAAGAAATGGGCTGGACTATAAAAACTCTCGACTATTTGAAATTCAGACCGTAGCAAGTTGTCTGCAGTGCAGGACAGGGTTGTACAGTTGTTTACTTTTCCTCATTAAGTGCTTTGTATTTAGGCACTGTGGCATTATATTAGCATGTTAAGAGATGTCAGTTCCCTTGCTAGAAATATAAATAGAATTGTGGGAATATAGAAGCCACAAGTATTGATTGCTTTCTTATGTTTAATCTGGTCCACGCAGCTAGGAGTCGTGTGTTTTATTTAGTATTGCTGTGATTTAAACACTTATTTGGAACACTGACTACATACAAGCCACAATAATTTCAAAGTCCCACAATTCAGAACATGTGGTGACATTTCAAGATCGTTCGAGCTGCCAGAACTGAGATGAAAAAGGAAACTGACCCTTTCTTTCCTCAGAAGTAAGGGCTGCACTTTCACAGAGACAAAAATGAATAGAATAACACGAAAATTAAGCTATTAGTAGAAAAATCATTGGAAAACAATAGATGCATTTACTAAAACTGTCCAAGGCTTTGGCGCTGATGGATAGTTACCACGGGGCTGACTGGCTGGAGGAACTGGGTATAGATAAGGAGCCCATCGCATCAGATGCCGTCCGTCCAAGTCCCGAAGAGACACCCTGCGCTCCCAGGGGACAGCGGCACAACCCTCGGCCGGGCTGGGCAAGGACTGGGCACGGCACCGCCCGGTTTCGCCATCCCTGCGCTCAGAGCTCGGCAGTGGCCGCGCTCCGAGGGTCACCGGGAGGCACAGCCCGCACGGGGGTGCCTGGCGGGGGCGGGCGCTGCTCGCTCCGGTGCCCGGTCCCACCTCCCGACCGCGCCGGGACACCCGAGGAAGCCCTGGCAGGTGCGGGGGCGCCGGGCGCCCTCCCCGCTCCCCGTCGCTTGTTTCGCCGCCCGGACTGGCCCCGGCGCTCACCTGCGGGGCGGGCACCCTCCCGCCGGGGCCGGCCCGGCCGGCGCCCGCGCCCCCTGCAGCCGGCGGCCGCAGCCGGGCCGCTCCCCGTGGGCAGGGGCGCCGGGCCCGTCCGCCCGGTTCCGCCCGCCGGCGGGTGGCCGTGCCGCGGTCCCCAGGAGCGCGCAGGGGCGGCCGGCGCGGCCCACGGCCCCTGCCCGTGGTAGGGGGCGGCGGAAGATGGCGGCCGGGCGGGCCGCCCCGCTCCGCTCCGCTCCGCCAGAGCCTCGGCCGCCACCGCCCCCGTTCCCGCCCCTCCGCACCGCCTCTTTCCCCACCCTCCCGCACCGCCTCCTCCTCCTCCCCGGGGAGGGGAGCGGCAGCGGCTGCCCTGGCTGAGCCGGGCTCGTGTGCTTTCTCTCGGTAGGAGTCCGGGAAGATGGCCGGGGCCGAGTCGGGGATGAGCGGAGCCGGGATCCCGCTGCAGCCCCAGCCCCAAGCCCCGGCGGCGGCGGCAGGGCCGGCGGACGAGTCGTCGGACAGCGAAGGGGAGCACGAGGGCCCCCAGAAACTCATCCGGAAAGTGTCCACCTCGGGCCAGATCCGCAGCAAGGTAAGGGGGGCAGGAGCCGACCAGCCCCGCCGTCTTCACGGCCGGTTTCTCCATCCCTATCCTAAAGCGGGGCTAGCCCGGAGCCGGGGACGGCCGCTGCATCCCGCCGCATCCCCGGGAGCGGCGGCCGGGGTGGGGTGGTGAGACAGCCGTGCCTTTTCCTTCCTTTCCTCTCCCCTCCTCCCCGTCCAGCTGTTGCGTCCACATCTGTCCCCGGCTGGCAGGAAGAGCCCCCCGGGGCGGCGGGGCTCCGCTTGGCCGGAGGGGAAGCTGCCTGTCCCGGCAGCCGCCCTGCCCTGCCGGGCGTCCTGGGTGTGGGGGAAGCGGCGGGCTGCCTCCCTCCTTCCCTCCGGCTCCTCTTCCTCGGCGGCGGGCACCGCTGCCGCGGGGATCCCGCCCTGCCACCCTGCGGCGCGGGTGGGCTGGCTCAGCGAGCTCTTCCTCGCCGCTTTACATACTCGCCACCCACCCTTTCTAGTTCACCCCCGGTCCCGGGGGCCGCTGCCGTGCGCCCCGCCTGAGCGACAGGCACCGAACCTGCGGTGGCACGTCGGGCTCCCCTCCGGGAGCGGGAGTGCCGCCGAGGAGAAACAGGCGGCTTCCACTTTGAAAGCCACCTCGCGAAAAGAAACTTCTATACATCCTCGCTCGTGGCACTGGATCTGTAAAGCAGCTGTCAAAATTTTAGGTTAATGCAGTTTTTTTCGGGCTGCTGAAATTATCCCAGTGGAATTGACTTTTTTCGTGGATGGTGTATTTATTTAATTTTTTTTCCCCCTGTAAAATCAACAAGCAGGCATTTGAAAGCACAAAAATAATGAAACAGATTTGCTGTGTATAAGGATCCCATGACTTTCTACAAAGCATGGTCCACAGTCGTTGAGGGGGTCTGCACAAATCCTCATTGGGGAGAGTTTATTGCTGCAATGACATGAAGATCAGGGTTTTTCTTGGAAGTGTCTGTTTTGAGGGGTAAAGTGACTCCATGCAGGCCTGGACTGATCACACTTAGGGTTTGATTTCTACACAATAGGTCATGTGGTGTTGTTTCCTCTACAGAGCACCCATTAAAGTTAGTAGTTTGTGAAGTCGTGTCCGGTTGGTGCTATTCTTCCCTTGGGCTTTTGCTCCATGCACTACGTGCAAAAGGCAGCCACCTTTAAACAGAAAGCGTGCTTGTTTAATAGTAATGTTACTCCGTTTTGTGAGGTGGAAAGCATTTTTTTCCTGAAACCTCCTAAACAAGATGTGTCATTCCATTTTGTTGCTCAATGTTAATTTTGCATTTACAGATGTTAGGCCTGGCTGAAAAGTTACTATAGTAAATAATATACAACTGTTGCATTGCGTTGGAAACGTAGTTTTACACAAACTTTAAGCTTGAACACCCTTCTGTGTGGCAGTCTTCAGAACGATTTAAAAGTTACAGAACACGATGCCTTTATTAGCTGTAGTGGTATTAAGTGCATTTGAGTGTTTGCTCTCGTAGAGGTTGATACTTGCATAAGGAAAACATGCCTCTTATGAATGTTATCGACACAGGTTTGTGAGAGTGAGATCCCAGCCAATTCTTGCCAACTGTTACAGATGGGTGGGATATTCTGTATCTGAAGGCTGTGAATGAATGCTAAGCTGGGATCGCCTGAAGATCTAAGACAGCTCTGCAAGTCTTGCTTTTGCTTATCTTAGCCCGAGTCCCAGTTCTATTTCTGTGAATCAGATATATATAGGAAAAACTGACTGCTGACATAATTGGAGTTAAAATGTTGCTGTACTGGTTGCAATTTACAATAATATGCAACTCCAAATAGAAACATCTTTCTTTCAATTTAATTAAAAGTGATATATCATTGTTAAAGATGAGACCCATGTTAAATAATTCAGTAGCACTTTATTTTATAACTCACGATGCATTATTTAAAAGTAGCTATATTTAGACAGACAACTCCCATTTAGTTTAAGGGTGTTGTATGTTTGGTGTTGTAGTAGTTGGTGATCAGTGGTTACATGAAACCACTCGAGCAAGGAACATCAGGGAGCTGCTCTTTTACCCAGCTAGTCCCTTTCATTCAAATTAGATTTGTTAAGCTTCACTTACTTGGTGGATGTGTTTGTAAGCTAAGGTTTTAATTAAATGGATTGGGCTTGTCTTACATCTAAGAATAGACTTTTGAAAGAACCCAAAGCATGTATATTGCATTTATCATTGATGCTTGTGAGCCATTTAGGACTGTGCTATTTTTCTCCAGAGGTTGATTATTTACTTACTTGAGACATTTCAGCGAGGTGGTATTGATTCCTTAGCTCAGAACTATACCCAAAAGTCTCTGCTGGTAATTGTTTTTATTTTACTTAAGGAAGATGTTATTTTTAGATGTTTTGGTACAGTTGATCATTTGTGAAAGCTACCATATGGTGATACTTTGCAGACAGAATCACTCAGGAGTGGATTTTTTTTTAATGTGCGTATAACAAGATTTAGGAAATACATGCACATGAACAAACCCCTTTCACTGGCACAAACAGAAGCCTAAAATCTTCTAACATCTGTAGATCTCAAAGGAAGTTTTTACTCTTTGCTATTTTCTTCCTAAATAAAAGCAATTAATTATTTAACTGAGGGCAGGGGTGAATAAGAGAATGAGAAGATGAAAAGCAAGAGTACTGTATGGGCAGATGTAATTACACCCAAGTTTATTGCTCGTTTGTGATACTCTAATGATTGGTTCACAGTTCTATTTAGATGACTGTTGTCCAGTTTTGCCATAACTTACCCACATTGGATAGCAACTTCCTTGGCAAACTGCTTACTTGATTTCAGTGGAGCTACTTTTACAGTCAGTTGCTAAGTGAAACAGATTTGTGATATGGCTGGACATCATTGTCACTTCTGTTATGGCTGTAGTTCTAGTTTATGCATATCTATCTCTTACGTTTTTAGAATATTTTAAAGGCATATCTGTGTCCAAGTGTGGCTATTGTTAATTACCCTGAACAGAAAACTTGAAGATTAACACATATTGGTGTCTGCCAGCTCGAGGAGGAGGCAACAAGTAGTGGTGTAAAGGACCAAAGGACTTTCTTTTGGCCAACATGTTGTTTGTCACTAGGAACTGCTTGCTAAAGCCCCATACTTGGCTGTAGAGTGACACTGTAGCAGTCGGTACCTCTAGGGAAATCAGGACCAAAACTGATTAGGACTTCTGTGAGATTAAAGCCAGCATCTTTAAATGTCATCCTGGAAGCTTTTGCATCTGTGGAGTTTGTCTGTGTTCCATGGAAGAAATCCTTGTGAATAAATAGGTGACAGGTACCCTGTGAAGTTTGAGCACTTTTAAGCCAAAAGCACTAATGGAAACAGTTCTTGGTTTTGTAATATCTACCCATCTTTCCCTCTCATTTGGGGAGACTTGAATATTTAGTACATAAAACGTGTCTCAGTTAAAAAAAAAAGAATATACATTTTGGTTTTATGAGAACTTTGGAAAACTATATTCAGACAGTTTTGAAGTAGTATGTGTGATGATACTGGGTTACAAACAGGGTTACATTGGAGATTGAAGTAATGGAAAGTTTTTCATGTGAGTGTTAAATTTGGCTTCTTCATTTTTAAAGATGCTGCTTAAGACAGGCAGAGTCAGTGCCTTCCTTAAACAGATGACTTCAGTTCTTGGGGCTACAGCCCGAAAACTGCCTGTCATCAGCTGGCTTCTAGTTGCTTTAAAGTTAATTGCTGTAGTGCAAAGCACATCCCTTAAAAAGATTGCATTGCTTCAGTTCTTTATAGCAGGAACATTTCGAGAGGGGAAGGTTTAAATTAGAGCTCACACTTTTTCTCTTTGAATTCTTCTCACCTTAAGAATCGGCACAAGATTAATAAATGAAACAATCCCTGGGTACTTGGAAGTATAGTTGTCAGATGAGCACAGTTACAGTTCCCACTCTTGCCTTGAGTACTCTGCAGAAAAACTGGATATGAAGAGTAGCACTTTTATCACTGGCCTGGCTTCCTATTTTGATGGGTCCATATCCAGTTAATGCAAAAGCTTTGTTGGATATGTGTTTTGCTCTCAAATCTGCATTGAGTCTCTGGCCTGTGTTTATTTTTGCATGAAGCAAACATTCTGGAGCAGAAAGTATAATTTAGGAAATGCAAGAACACGTGGTGTATTGAGTAAGATAAATACACTTGTAAGGTATGTGGGACAAAGCTTTCTTCCTCTCCTTCACCCCCAGTGGTTTTTGTTAGTAATGAAATTGCTGTAACATGGGAGATGTTCAGAAGCATGACTGTGTTATAATTAGTGGAGACAATATAGTGTTGTTTAGTTAAATGGCACGAGTTGTTACTTGAATTTTCTTGTCTGAGTTATATATATATTTTGAGCTCTTAAATCATTACGGAGTAATAAAAGTAAATTAATTAAATTCCCCACTGTGGTTTTATTTGCCTCAACACCAGCCATTTAGGAACTGAGCCTTCAAAAAGTTTCTAACCTTTTCCATATGGTGACATTTGACAGTGCCAAGTCCCAGCAGTCACTTCCTGTTTGTTTCTAGTATACATTTCTCTCAGTTTACCATAGCTTGTTAATTCACCTAAATGTAAAGTGCTGTGAGTGATACCAGTGTGCAAATGCATTAGCATCATTCTTTGCAATGTAATCTGCTTTTCCTTGTTTTAATGGTTTCCAATTTACTCAAGGAAGTAGTGGTTCATTCCTTTCTGGTTAAGGAAACATGATTTTTTAATGCACCAGAAATTCTCAGGAAAATGCCATGGTAGCAAAGTTTACCCCAGTGGAGATCCTTTATATGCATTAGTATGTGTGACTCTGCACAGCTTCAAAATGCATTGTAATTTGTAATGTATTCTGCAACTGCAGTAATATGAATAGTGTCACTAGTAAGGAAGTGCACAGCAATCATCCTCAAATTCTTGGCACCTGGCAGTGTTCACAGAACAGACTGAAGGGTGCTGCAGGATATCTGTCTTCAGTGTTCATATTTTCCATGATTTTCATTCTGCAATTAAACTGATGTACTGTATATCCATCCTTAGTAAAATTTCTCAGCAACTTCTTTTTTCCTCCACAACTGTTGTAAAAATCTGGCAAGTTTATTTCTCTGACCACATCCCAGGGACTTTAACATATTTTTAAAGTGAAATATCCATTAATGTATATTCTTGATACACGCAACACACGTATGTATGCACAGGGCAGTATATTTAAGTTTTGATATGGATATATGTATATACATTATTCCGTTCTCGAGTATGTCTGGACAAAGCAAACCAGTTTTTAGCATTAAATGGTGTGCAATATTTGTTTCTTCTTATAATTGCAGTGTGTCTACATAAGCTTTCAAAATACAGTCTATTAAAGGAAAACTTCAGGCAAAGACATAGTTTGCGGAAGTTAAAAGTGACTGAACACACTATGTAGAAGCAAGCAGGATTAGAATGGAAAGAGTTACACTATTTAAGGCACAGTGGTCATTACCATTCCAAATTCTGACACATTTTGTATAAAACTGAAATGAAATCTGCTAAGGTGTTTTAGTGATGCATGTATTGGCAAAGCTTAAATTGCTAGCTAAGTACCAGAAAGGAGGAGCTTGTAACATTTTTCAGTAGATATTTGCAAGCAGGTCTTCAAAGAATGTTGCTTTTGAGGTAGTTTTTTTGGGTTTATTTCTGTTTTTTCTTTTTTTTTTTTCATTTTCTAGAATCTTTAAAGTATTAATGCTATTTTGTACTGTGAGATAACAGGATAACAGGACTTACCCTTTCCCCCCCCCAGCCAGAGCTGGGTGAGCTTTGCAGGTGGAAAAAAAATAATCCCTTTCATCTTTAATAACACTTTCATCTTTAATACAAGGTTTTGATTATTTTATGTTTTGTTCCAAGGAGCTGGAGAATTCTATTCTGCAAAAAAGATTGGGTGAAACACTTTGAGTTTATTTTGTACTTTAGGGAGAATTTCTGTTTTTTAAGAAGCAAAAGAAGAGACTTTTTCAAGAATAAATGATGACTGGGAATCCCTTTCTGAGATGCCTTATCTTGTGAACTTCATGTGCAGAGTCCTGAAGACACATAACAGCCATGCCAGAGCTCGAGAAAGGACTATTCTATAGCTGGGTCTTTATCCATGTAAGGCTATATAGATCATTTGCAAACATTTTGAATTGTTTCCAGCAGCTACATCAGAATGCAGGATGCAAGACTGTTGTATGACTGCTGTATGACTACTGGATGACTTGCTGGACTTGCCAAATTAGTTTGAATATCTAAAGCAGAATACCTAGAATTGCAGTGGTTTTCTATTTGAAGTAGTGATTGAAAGAACAGTCTGTCTGTCTATCACAAAGCCTTTTTCCGGAGGGAAGTATTGAAATTCTCTTGACTAGGTGAAGACAATAAAAGGCAGCTTAGACCAATGTTTTTGCTCTGGAACACTCCAAAAGGCTGTATATATGGGTTTTTTAAAAACAATGTTCCTTTCGTTTTCTTTGAACTCTGACCAGCCATGCTTCTTGTAAGGGATCTACAGAAGAACATATAAAGTTTGTAGACCTCAAAATCTTAGCAAAGCAAGAAGGTAATGTGTGGATTCATTGAAGCTTATAATATGGTGCTTTGGGTTTAAAAGGACGCTCTGTAGTCATGCTGTTTTGGTTGTTTTCCTCTGACAGGGATAATTAAGACATAGTTTGATGTCTTGTGAGAGTACTTCAGTAGCTTACTTGCAAAGAAACCACAAGACCAGTATTTTGTTCTGGTTGGCCATTAAATTTTTGAGATTTTTTTATTATTTGTCAAGTAGGGGGAAATGATGTCAACAACTTCTTAAAGTTGTTGACAGCATGGCTAGTTTTGTTTGGCATTTCTTCACTCTGATACTTTGGTATCTGAACTTTGTCTTTATTAAGGGAGAGAACTCTTTCTTTCACCTTTGTATCTGCCACCTTATTACATTGCTGTTTTATCCTTTCCCCTCTGATCTTGAAAAAAATCAGTTGCATTTTCCAAAATCTTCTTTTAAAAACTTAAGAACAGGCTACTAAATATGTGCAGTAACCACAGCTGTATAATACTAAGTTCAAGCCATGACTCTCAATTTGCTAGCAATGGAGAAAAAAAAACCACCCAAACAAAAAACCCAACAAAAACAACAAAAAAAAGGTCTGACTTGGGGATATCCATAAATTATAGTCTCCATATCATCCTGAAGAGAAGCCTCATTCTTTCTTAATGTAAACATTGCATTTATCACAGCAAACAAGCTTAATGCTGACCCAAAATAAATATTATTTCATTGATATGCTAAAAATAAGACCACTACATTAGCTGCTATTTAAAATGAATTAAGAGATTTATTCTAGTACACCATTTGTGCACATACTGAAACACTTTAGTCACCCTGTACACTTTTATGTGACTAATTACTTCTTAAAGTTAAGCTGGTGCTTAAGTGCTCATTAGATGTGGGTCATAAAAATTTTGTATATAAAGTCAGATCGTAGTTGACTTAAAAAACTTTTACCATGTAGGAGTTATCATGATATATTGCACAATTATGAAGAAGGAGCAAAAAAATTATTTTTCTAGCTAAGTTTTTTGTTTGAATAATATCCCTGGTTAGGAATATTTCACCACTTAAATACTGAAAGCACATTAACAAAACCTGAGCTTGTACTCTTGGGAGAGTTAGCATTATTGTAATGAATTCAGCAAGCTTTTATATTTGATGAGAATTTATTTATTTATTAGATGGGCAGCATGAGATTTATGATGATCTGGACAATTCATTTCCTTGCCTTTAAGCGTTTGTGGTTTGCAAATTGTGTGAGATTGCACTACTTTATTGTCACTTAGCAACCTGAATAGGGTTTTGAAACTGAGTAGTAGCTTGTGGGTGGGAAGTCTCCCGATATATTTTCTGGGTAGGAAGCTCCAGGAGCCCCTCTGTGGGCAGCCACCAGGAGGAAGTGTGTCCAGCACTTGCCAGGGTCTCTCTAGATATGCTCGCTGAGGAGAACTGACTGTGGCCTCAGTGTCATTTTGCACTTCTGGCATAGTTCCATGCTGGGAAGATCTGCTGAGGTTTTTCATGCCTGCAGAGATTTAAGTGGTTCTAAAGGACTGTCATGCTGCTCTGGTCAGTTATGTCCTGTTGTGTGGTTGCTTAAATTTAGTAACTGAGTTTGAACGGCTTCAGTTTGACTGCTGGTAGTCCTTACTGCTGCTGTGATCCTCTGGAGTGAGAGGAAGGTCAGTGGCTTCTCTGCTTGTGAGAAGGGTGGCTTGCTCTGGTTCAGCTAAGGATGTTGGAAAGGATCAGCATGGCTGATGCCCGTCAGGCAGAGACTTCTTTCCTCCCTGTGCACACTCTTTTGACTGTGAGGACGGGCACATAGTTCGGTGTTTGTTTTAACGCTCCCATAGAGACATCTTGCTTTATGTTCTCTCCCTCCTTTCCTGCCTGCTGCTGTCACGGTTTCTTCAGGAATTTGAACAGAGAAGGGGTGACTTCCCTTCTCTTTTTAGTCTATGCCTCTGCAAGACTTTTCCCGATGGTTCCCATAAGGAGAGTAACTGCCGAAGACCATGAAGTTGGTTGGGTGTGGAGTCTTGGAGAGGGTGCAGATATATGAGTTTGCTTCTTTTATATCGTTTTACCCTTCACTGCCTCCTCTTTCAGTGGTGCTGATCAATCCTGGGAGCAGATGGTTCACTGTGGAGCTATTGACTTGAAAATTAATGCACCCTTTTTGCTGATTTTTCAGCTACTGTCATTTTTTGCCTGAAGTGTCAGGTAACATGAGTTACTCTCTAGACAAACATTGATTGGCCTCAGTCTCAGAGATCTATTAAAGTGAATAAAAGAGAACACAAAGGGTAAAAGGGGTTTTTCAGTCAAGGATCTGAAAGAATATGGTGGTGTTCATGGTGTAAACAGTATTGGTTTTTATTGTATAATAATATGTGGATTCTGCCTGGGATAGATGCAGATCTGTAATGGGGAGCTAGTGTGATTTACTTGGGTGTGAGATGAAGAACCAATGTTTCTGATTAAATATGAACTTTCAAGGAAGTAAAAAATATTCTCCCCCTTTGCACAGCTCATTACAGAAAACCCAGGAATAACTTCCAGAACCATCTATCTGACGTTAAACTTGATTTTCTTTCCCCTGACTGAAGTTGTTTAAGCAAACCTTCGTATAACCTAGAAGTTTGCATTATGAGGGTTTTACAGGGGGAAACCAGAATTTAGGAAAACCTCTTAATGTAGCTCAGTTGATTGCATATTGGATTTTTTTTTTTTTAAATTTGGTTATGAATGAATATTGGGCTAATAAACATGATTCTGTGGTACTTCTGGAAGCAAAGAAAGAACTTATACCTGTACAGAGTCTACTAGTTAACATTTTGTAGAGAGAACATTGACCAAAATGTGCCTCAAAACTATGTGCAGGTAAGATAAAATTTATACCTGAGATGGTTTGCTGCTTAGGCTGGTGGTCTCCAACCCTCCCTGATCCACTGGCAAATAATCTTTCAGAAATTTAAAGGCAGGTTGCACAAGTTAGGCTCTGTGTGTGTATCCTGTCTACTAGATGACAGGTTTTTCCCTTGCCCAATTTGGTAATTC
Source organism: Cyanoderma ruficeps (assembly GCA_008694505.1). Taxonomy (NCBI): domain Eukaryota; kingdom Metazoa; phylum Chordata; class Aves; order Passeriformes; family Timaliidae; genus Cyanoderma; species Cyanoderma ruficeps. Next base: position 5,388,794 of record VZDJ01006585.1, on the reverse strand, counting down.
TATAAAAGGCATTTAAAAAATCCTTCAGGCTTCAGGGAGTTTTCAGATTTCTATCTATGCCGCTGATGCTGCCTTGCAAGACTCTGTTCTGCTTCTTCTTCAGCATTTCAAAGGAACTGAAGATATTGGTAAGTACAGAACTTCTGACGAGCTCCTGTCAAAAGCAAGCTATTAAATGTGCTGGCAATGTCAAGCTGTATGTTTAAAGACCCATCAGTGCTTTTGTGTATTATTTCATGTTACCTGCTGTTGCCAGGTAAATCCAATTGCAGTGAATAGCTTTCTTTTTTTTTTACTATACATAATTTTTATTCCAGCTTTCTTTACATTTTTTCACAGTTGTGACCATATATGTGCTTCAGATGATCTTACTTCTTGCGTAGAGAACAGTATTTAGAGCCCAGTAGTTCTGTGCATGTGTGTATGTGCATGCAGACCAATACTTAATTTTTTTTTTTTTTCTTATACTGTTTAGGGTAAAAAAAAGAATTTTTTTTCATATGGTTGCTGAGTGCACCATTGAGGATGAGATAAAAGGAGCTAACATCATCATCCTTCATCAGCCAGGGATCTGCTGCCAACAGTTTTACAAAGGGCTCATATTTCAAATTACCCTCTGAGATTTTGATAAATCTGTGTCCCTGAGAGGTTGTCTCACAGTGAGGTGTTGGAAATGACAGGGAAATCTTATATTTTTCTATTTGAGTAAAAAGAAATAAAAATAAGTTATAGCCAGGGCAAGAGGCATATGAACTTCTGCTGAATTTTGTTACAGATGATTATACCTTTTCTTTGAAATATACCCCAAGGTTATTTGTAGCTGATCTACAGTTTAAATAACTGTGTGTAGGTGTGACAGGTTATAGAGAGGGACTTTTTATAGAAAAAAATATTTATGAATGTTGTTACAGGATCGTAATAGTAATCCAGGTTGGAAGACACTTTGGGAGGTCATGTGTCCCACCCCCATGCACAGACCAGGGACATTTTTCAAGGTGACATTTGGTTGCCCAGAGCCGTGTCTCTCTGAATGTCTTACAGATCAATAGAATGTGATTCCTGATTTATTACAGATCAGGTATTCTCTCTTCATTTAACACAACTGTTGAGGATAACCTGTGTCTGCTGAGGAGGATTTGTCAGTATTTAAAGGCCTGATTAAATATCTTCAGGAGCAAGAAAACCCCAAAACCCAACAAACACCCTTCTACCCCCAAAAAACCCAACACAAAACACCTTAAAGAAAGGTCTTAAAAAATTAAAGTGTCTTTCCTCTCCCCTCCCATACCTCGTAACATGTGGCAGGAGTGAAATGATGTGGTTGCTGTCTATTTATAGATTCAGTAATGTGCCGGTGTACACTTATTACACCTAATTAGGAGTGTTCTAAATAACTTGTTGTTTGCATTGCAGATATAGCTATATGATTGCAGATCAATGGGATGGAATTATGTCACACCTTATCAAGGTCTAAAGTCTTTCTCCTCTCTATAAATTAAACTTCCCTGTCCTGATTGCTTTTTTGAAAAGTCTCCTACTATGGCTGTGATTTATTTGCTGTGAGACTGTTTGTATGCTGATTTAGTTAATATTTGACAGCTGGATTTTGAAGAGGGACTCAGGGCTCAGGGAAGATGGGATGTTCTATGAAAGAAAATAGCAAGATTTTAAATAATTGTCCCCTTTTATTTTTAAAATTCTGTTTGTTCGTTTCTGGTGTCATTCTGTATCACATTTGATGACCTAGGATTTGACAAAGGTGCAGTTCATCAAGGTGAAGTTGAGGGTGCCTGGATAGTGCTACACCATTTTCACTGTTCTTCCAACATCACTGGTCTGGCCATGAAGGTGGATATTCACCTCTTGGAGGTGGTAACAGATGACTCAGAAGTCATGAGTATGGTACAGAAAAGGACCCAAATAAATACAGCAACAAAATGTGTGGCACTGGGACTTGATAAAATGTAGACTTCTTGACTTCTTGGCCATTCATGTTCTGATTACACTTTTAATGCTTTCCCTCTAGTAAGTTGTTTATAATGGAAATGATTGTCAAGCTTTTCAAGCTGTCTTTTGTTTGAGCCCAAGCGTCACCTTTCATTTTGTTTGACCTTTGACCACATAAACTTTGTCAGTTGTTGCTAACACCCCCTGTCAGTTGTACCACAGCATATGAAGATGGAGAAATACTGATTCCAGCTCTTCTCCCCAAGGAGTTAAGCAACACTGGACCTCTGACTCTTAGTGTGTGTAGGATTTTGTCATGTATGGAAAAGCACTTCTGTGTTTTTCTTTCATTGGAGAGATATGTGGTGTAATTTAAACAAAAAGAAATTTATAGTAAGCTATTTGACAAAAATATACAGTATCCACGGGAAAAAAAAGTAGTTGGTAGCACTGAATTTTGCTTGAAAAATTTGATCAATGATTAGGGCCTAAGAATGTATGCAATGTTGTATTAGAAACACATCCAAAAGAACTTTTGTTCTTTAGGTAGTACACAGTGTATAAAATTATCATTCATCTTGATAGTTACAAATAAGGAAAAATGTTCTGACACCTAAGGTTTAATGGTGGCTTTTGTTTTAAGTGCTAAATTGCCTTATTCTTAGATGGAAAGGTTGACAATCACTAGCAATATCTTATAATAGGCGTCATTTTTCTGTTCTTTAGAGCCTTCTAAATTTCATTGAATCTCCACTTAATTTTTACTCTAGGGAATGGAGCTTACAGAGGGGATTTCTATACATGCTATCTGAAAATTGCTTATTCTCAGTTTTAACTGACATGCTGTGATGTTCTTAATAGACAAAAAAAAATGTCCTTTTATAGATTGGCAATAAAATGAATTCTAAACTGAAACAAGAATGTGGTCTTGCATGTTTTGTTGCTCAGAGTTAGTATCTCATGAAAGCTCATTTGAGAGTATGCAGGAATAAAAGCTGCTCATCATTGCAGTCTCTTGGCAACCTGTGCTGGGTTCATTGCATATAGGCAAGCAGCTGAGCATTGGTGGGAGGTTATCTTTGTTATTTTCACAAGTTGCATAGAGGAGAGTTTGATTTGAAATGTCAGCATCCTGGGATCTGAACAATGGGGGTAGATATGCTTAACGTTCCTGAAAGCTTCAATGTAAAAGAGTGCAGGATGCAAAGGGCACTGCACATTTCATCAGTGCAGTTGAAATGGAATTTAATGTGTGGAGCAGCTTCCTTTTTAAGGTACATTAAGAGCAGAGGCAGAGGATTGTTTGCAAACAAGAAAGTACTTTAAGAACAGATTTTTCTGGGGCAATGTCTTGGAGTCCTGGAGGTACACATCCCAGTGAATGCTTAACTTGACTGTCTGTCTCAGTGACCTCTACGTCTTTTGTTTGGGCCTTGAGAGGGGCAAAGTGTTGCCAGTGAACAGGACTGTTCTTACAGCTTCTAAGGGTTTCTTCATGTGTCATCACAGCCAACAGAAGCTTAAGTGAAGGCTTAGTGAAGGAGAGGCTGTTCAGTGCGTCAGCAAGGAAGCTTGTAGTACTTAAATCACTCGTGTATAAGCTCCTGCTTCAGAGAACCAGACACAGAAATAAGGAGTATCTGTGGAGTAGAAGTAAAAGTGAGAAGTGTGATTTTAGTGTTTTGTGCAGAGTTCTTAGTATGCATCTAACCTGTGCTCATAGTAAGCAGATCACACTGCAAAACTTTGTAGCAAATAAGAAGCAGGATTTAAGTGCCTGTCGATTTTTCTGGCTGCTGCACATGTGTGCCTTGAAATATGATGGGGGAGCCTGCTCAGGAAAATGACCTGTGGGCATTCCATGTCCAGCTCCATATCAGGTATTGCCTGTTGTAATGGCTTTGTGACAGCTTTTCTCCCAGAAGAGAGGTGCTTACAGGACAGGCTTTATTTTGGGGGTGGATCTTAAAAGGGACAATATCGCCTTGAGGGCAGTGTTTGGCCTCTGAAACTTTCAATTCTTTTTCTGCAATCTGTAGCTTCTGAGGCACTCCTTGTTTGTTTTCCTTGTTTGTTTTCCTTGTTTGTTTTCCTTGTTTGTTTTCCTTGTTTGTTTTCCTTGTTTGTTTTCCTTGATTGTGTTCCTTGTTTGTGTTCCTTGTTTGTTTTTCTTCACGTGGGTCTCTTCCATGAATTTAGTATATTTCTAATTGCTGCTGTTGGAGGTCAAATAGTAAAATGTAACTGCTTATCTTAAAAATCCAGCTACCCCTTTCCATCTTTCAGGAGTCAAATGATGATCTTCTAAACTTTATATGCGTTTTGAGGATAAGAACATATTTTGATTTTAAAATATTTATTACACTAATCATTTGCTGTACAAGCAGGGAAGTCGTAGTAGGCTGGTGGGATCTGCCATGAGTGAGCTGTGTGAAGTCTTTTTCTGGTCTTGTGGCTTTTCTAAAACAACTGGATAGCTTCAAAGGGCTTGTGTTGGTGTTGCAGTGAACACCAGGGTAGGGTGCTGGGCCACAGTGATGATCAGATTTGGCAGAACACTGATCAGCAGCTATTTTCTTGGCTGGGACGTACATCACAACCTATGGTGAAAGCAGTAGTGTAGGAATCTGTGCTCAGGCAGGATCTGTGCTCTGCCTGCTCATCAAAAGGAGGCGCTCTCTTCCAGCTTTGATGAAACAACCTTTTTGGGGTGTAAGTGTGTCTCACCTTTCTTTTTATGGCATGTACTTCACAACTATTTTTCCAGTAAAACTATGCCTCTGCATGTGGTGGTGATGGTGATGATTATTATTTTTATTGTATCATGCTTTACCACTTCAGCTGGTAATGTCAAGGAGGTGTGTCTCTGGAGGAGAGCAGTGGTGCTTGGTAGTCCAAAATGAACTGCTTGCCTTCTGGACCCAGTGCAGCCCTCTTGGGCTTTGTTTCTAACAGAGCTAATTAGTTGGGGTATTACATCATGCTAAAGCAGTTAACTTGCTTCCCGTTCCAAAGTGCTTCATTTAGCGATAGCTCACATATCTCTGCAAAATACAGCATTGTATTGTTTAGGCCAGTCCCAAAATACTTAGGAGGAGAGATTTATAACAGGGTGGTCAGTTCTGCTTCCTTGTTTCTTTGGTCTTTGCACAGTGGTGAATTAGCTCCTCAGTTTGGCGGGATTTCTTCTACACTGCTTGCAGACCTGTTTTCTGCTTCCTCCTCCTTTCTTGTTTGTCTTTGTTTGTGTCACAATCAAACTCACCTTTCTGCATCCTAACCAGCCCTTGGTGTTTTGCTCCCTCACTCAAAGTAATGATTGCCCTAGGAGTAGCCTGCCTGCCCTTCTCTCTGTGCTTATTTAGGAGTGTGGTGGCTGGAAGGTTACATGAGGAGGGAGAGGATATTGTATACTTCCAGTTGACCAGGAGAGGAGAATCCACAGCTTAACGTGTTCTGTGTAGGAACAGTGTTTGCCTTTTCCTGCCTGCATGGTACAAGCAATGTGCAGCAGCACTCCAGAAGCATCTTGGTAATCACCTTACTTCATACAGGGTCTGAGATCTGTGGAAGTGGAAAATGGCAGGGGGGTTGGACCTAGAAGATCTTTAAGGTCCCTTCCAACGCAAGCTGTTCTAGGACTCTACGATTCAGTGAAGAACTGTCTCCTGTTTTCAACGTCTGCATTTTTTTGTAACCTGTGCCCCAGTAAAGAGTTAGTGTAAAGCTCAAGCAGAAGTAGATTCAAAGTGCCCTAGTCCAAATAGAAATGCTGTTACGTTTGGGTGGTCTAATCAGGATCAGAACTTCCCTCATACAGAACTTTCCAATGTGTGTTTGTTGCCTTTTTTATTTGTTTGTTTTGTTTTTAATTGTTCATTGACCTAAGAAATACAGTTATTGTAGCTAACAATACTGTTATAATACACAGTGACAAAATCCAGATAACTCAAAGTTGGGCTGACACTTGATCCTTTACTCACACTATTGTTCCATAATATTTTTTCCTCCATGACATCATGAACTATGAAAGTGCCAACATTTTTTTTAACTGCTTAGCCTTTTTTTCCTTCATGCTATAACCTTTACATTTAAAAATAACTTATTTCCTTTTTTATCTTTAATTTCTTTTAAAATTTTGTGTACATTTCAAGAGGAATCTGGTGGCCATGTGAGAATGTTTAACATCTGTGGTGCTTTACCACCACATATTACAAGCAGTTGTCACATACATTTATCTGCAGGGGTACAATGACATTTTTCTCAGCAGCTGTATCCATGACAACAACTGGGAAGGTCCATGCCTCCCCTTTAGTTTTCAGAAGAATGTGAATTCTTACCTTCCTAATGAAAGAAAGGCCCAGAAGAAAAAGCTGTGTGATTTTAATTGTGGCAAATTCTCTTCTGTCATTCAATAATGACTACTTCCAAGTGTTTTAGTATCAAGAAGTACAGAGAAAAAGGCCAAGGGTCTGTTTTATGACCTGCTATAACCGGGGAGTTGTGGAAGTATTTGAAAAATGAGGGTACTCGGGAAATTTATTTTATTTTCAATATGGAAATCTGTACAAGGTATGTAATTTAAACACTTTTGTTCAGAGATACATGAAACAGTGTATCATTTTGAAAGGCATTTTTGTACCACAACAGAACTGCTCTCCCTGTGTGCCTAACAATCAAAGTTTCTCCTGAGTAGTGCACTGTCTGTCTGTCTGTCAATGTCATCTTTAAATCCAGTGAACAGTATATAAAGTACTACAGAAGTAGTAGTTGGGTCAGCTCTTCAAGAACACTCAGCATCCAGCAAATCCAAAGTGACTTATTTGCATGCCTAAATGGGACTTGGTGCTCAATGCTCTTGAAAATTTGAGAGTGTTTAAAGCAGTCTGTTACCATGAACAGAGCAGAAGATGGGGAATAAAACAAGTAACTTTATTTTGCCTTAAACAGAAATCTTAGTTCAAGGACAAGGCTAATATTCACATCCTGCTAATATATGGGCTGCCAAAAAGCAGTAATTTCTTAGGAGATGAGATTTTGATTGCTGTGAAAATGAAAGTATAAGACTTACTGCTTTGAGAGACTTCACATCCATTTTGACATCTCTTCAAAGTATGCTGTTCTCACGAGGAGCTTCTGGACCTCCAAGAAGAGCCAACTTATACCATATTTTCAGATCACTTATTGCTTTAGGAAACAAGAAACACTATGACAGATGGTAGAAGTGTTTCATTGTTTTATTCATAGTTACCTGTACAAATGCTGTCTATTTTTTCCTCAGATGAATGGGAGTGTGGGAAGCAGGATAGAAGACAGCTTGCTAACTGTTTTCTGCCTCTTTCTTCCTAGTGAGGAGTGGGGAGGTGAAGGGGAATTTGTACCTTTAGTTTTTGGTAAAGTGCAGGAGAATAGGGAAGCCATAGAAATGATGGAAGGAGATGGAAGGGCTTCTGAAGAACATGTTCAATTGAGGAAAGCCCTGAGAATTGTCAATGTACAAAGAGATTTACCCTTACCTCTTTTTAGGTAGCTAGGGAGAGTTTGCATGCAAAGCTTGTAGATGTTTTACTTGGTAGTTCTGAATTTTCACTGTTTACAGGTTTATTATACGTTATAATGAAGTACTATTTCAAGGGTTCAGAGTTGTTTTGTGCCTTTTGTTATGCTCACCTGGAGGAAAAGGAGGTGGAGAATGGCTGGCTAATGGTTCTGTTATGCCACCAAACCTCAGTTCATGGCTGTTTAGGCTAAGATCAAAAGCTTTTCCATTCCCAGGCAAGAAGAAGAAGAAGAGGCAGCTATGAGAAACTCAGGAATCCCGAAGGACAATCTGGATCCCCCTCTAGAGAGAAATCATTCCCCAAAACAGAGAACAGTGTGTCTGGAGAGGCTGTTAGAAAGCCATTGCATGGAAAATCTCTCTGTTTACCCATCAGGGCATACACAAGCCTGGCTTATCTGATGATTTGTGAGAGAAGTTGAAGGCAAGATAGAAGCCCTTGGGAAGGGGAGAGAAAGCCAGATTTACATGAGTTTTGGACTGGAATAAAGAGAGGTCTTTTCTACCTCATTATGAATCTTCTGAACTGTTCCATGAGAGGAAGATCAAAAGACTTCTTGCTGGAAAGGATGTTGGGATGATGTCTGTTTTGTTTTGAGCTCCCAGACTACCAGCAAAAGACCGCTGTAGATCTGCCCCAGTGATTCAAACCCCAAACCTTTAATCTTTTCTTGTGAACATCTTCTTGTGAGTTTTAGTGAATGAAGTAAATGGAAGTCCCTATTCTTGGCAAATTCATGGGTATGATAGAGAATATGACCATCTTATCTTTGCAGGAAATGAAGAAAACTTTGGAAACCAATTAACTGGAAAAGCAATTAAAAAGACATCACCTCTGTTGCATGAGCACAGTTGCCTTTAAGAGAACTTTGATTTTGCAGACAAAAGTGGCAGGGTAAGAACCAGCTGTCCTTTTTGAAATCTCAGTTGCTCGAGTAGTTTATTGTTGTGGGACTTGTGAAATATCCCTGGTCCTGGTTATGTGTCCACAGACACCTTCTGTTGGAAGTGTTTAATCAGAAGAAATGTATGTGCAGTAAGTGTCCGTGAGTTTTCAATAAGATGACCCTAGAGAATGACCTTTGGATGCAGCACGTTGGTTGGGCATCTGCCAGGCATTTAAGGTTCCTCTCTGTTTCTCAGCTCTAAGTGGCATGGTTGGAGGGGTCAGCTTCCCTTTTCTGGGGGAACTGACGGGCAGCACCTGCCACAGTGAGTCAGCAGGGCTGGACTGGCATTGGCTGTGGCATTCCTGCACCCCTCAGGAGCGGATGCCAGCCAACCTTTGACAGTGTCAAAGGAAGTAACGATTCAAGAATAGTGGCACACTCCACAGTCTGTAATTCACTGCTGTGCCCTGAGTTAGTGCCCTAGGAATCTCCTCTCATCCCTGTTACTGGGACCACTGTCCTTGCTTCTGTCCCACAGCTTCTTTTTCTCTTAGCTTCTACATTTGTTACATCATTTCATTGCGAATGATGTTTGGTTTATGCTGAATGCATACCTGATGGAACAACTCATTTGAGTTCTTGGTCTCTATGCCAATAAACAATATACCTTGGCAGCACCCAGCATTTTTTCCCAGTGAACGTGTCAATGGTTTCAGGGACTGGATGGCAGTAAAAACTCACGATGACCTTGAAATAGGTGTATTTTTAATGATCGCTCCACTTTGTCAGGGGCTTGGTTATTTTTTTTTTTTTCCACTTTGTAGCTTTTTGTCCAACAAATTTATCAAAGGCAGAACCATAAGTTTTCTGAGGAAAAAACTGTATGGAGCCATAATTCAATAGTTCAATGAACTTCTTAGTTTCAAACCTCAATATTACTTCAGTGAATCGATTTATCAAGAGAACAGGCTATTTCACTAGAAAGATCTGAAAGAAAGATAATTAACTCTGTAGCTGATTCTGTCCGTCTGTCTTTTGTCCAATGGAGCCTGGAAGAAACTTAATAGAATATAAAGTATTTAAAATTTCATTATCTAAAATTGCTTTCCTTAATTCCATTCACTTTACATGTTGTAACACTGAATTAGTATATATTCTGTTCAGAGCTGCTAATGAACTACATTCTCTTTACCTGGTTACTCCTAGGCTTCTCTAATAAAGTAATGAACTAATAACTTTCAGAGTTGAGGTACAGCAGATGTATCTCTTGTATCTGGAAAGGTGTCTGGAAATAATGGTGATAATAAACAAAACAGATTGCCATCTGTTTTGTTACAGATAACGAACAGTGTAACAGTGGAAAAGAGTCTATACTGTGGGTTTTTTGGGGGGCTTTCTTTGAGAAAAAGGGAGTCTATTTTTGATATCAATATAAATTTCCAGCTAAACCTTCTGCCACTTAGGTTCACATTGTCCAAATGTCATGTCCATGCAACGTTTATTAAGAAGGGTTTTTTTAAAACAATCACTTCATAAATGCAACTATTAACACGCCTTTCATTAGAGGAATCACACTTTTTGTAATACTTTGCCTTCAAGAAATTGCTTTATGATGCAAATAAATATAGATAATATCTGTCATCTGAAATGCTTTTAAACCATCAGTCTGAATATAAAACCATAGTGCTTTTTGAGGTGAAAATGAATTGTCAGAAAAGCTATATGAAAAATTAATTTAAAAGCTATTTTGCTAAACCAAATTGTTTTATATAAAAGTCGTGCAATATGTACAGCTTTTATAATCTCCAGAAGGAGTAGTTAAGATGGGATTCATGTCTCTTCATTTCACTGGTACCAAGGTTAGTCATCTACCTCGTTACCCACACTCACTCTATAGTTAGTGGAACGAAAAAAGTCCTTGTTCAAAGCAATTACTCTCATTTGCATCCCCCATCTTTTGGGCTTCCCTTTTATTTTTCATCACTTTCTATTATATGGCCAGATTTTACATTTTCAGTCAGTAGTGGGACTTGCTAACAGGGAGCCTGATGGATGCCAGGGATTTCTGTAGGATATTGCTCCTTCCCTTATTCCTCTTCACAGTAATTTAGTTCAGGTGTGTACTAGCCATTCATTGTCGTCGGCTGCAACGTACGTAACTGCTCCAAGTACTGGGAGAGGATCTATTCCACTTCCAAAAAAGTGACAGGTTTGGTGCCCAGTATGAAGGGCATTGCCAAATCCTACCTAGCATTTAGGTCACCTCCTAAAATGCTGTATTAATTACCTTAGAAGAGCTGGCTAAATAAGAACCTGAACAAAGTAGCTGTGTATTTGGATAGCAAGAGCAATTCAATCACAAAAACTTTCTGAATGCTCACAGTCAGGTTTTCCCTCTGTGTTCAAGGTAAATCTCACAGATCTAATCTTTCTCATGCCCTTTCCCACTACAAAAAAGTGACTTTTAATAGGGTAGTTCTACCAGTTTAAGACTGCTGTGTACAAGTACAATGTCAAGTGTTTTGTGATTTATTTTGTTAATATCTTCATGGAAGGTATGAATCAAAATAGCATGGGGAAGGGAATTCCACTTTCATTTACTAACCGTGTCAGTGAATTTACACAAAACTTACTAGCTCAGCTGAGCAGAGGCAAGCACTGTGTATTAGGCATTCAAACTGTTGTTTGCAAAACGGGGAAGATGTATCTAGTAAGGAACACCTGAGCCATTTTACTTTCCTTATGTATAAGTAAATAGATAATATGTGTAGTAGAGGCACATTTAATAAGGACAAAGACAAGTGCCATTCCTTGGTGCTGGAATATAAATATCTGATTTTATTATATTAGAAGGTTGCTTTAATCAACTCCTGGTTTAGACAAGAAAATACACTTTTTTTTTTTTTTTTTTTAAATATACAGGCACTAGTTAAAGATGTTAATAGAAGCTTTTAGGATGTGTAGACAAGTTAAGGTGTTGTTAAGTGGTTGAGGTGACCTGGGAAGGCAGAGGGCTTTTGTTCAGTAAATATTACAATATTTTCACTTTTTCATGTTGCTTCCATGCTTTTTCATATCCTTCCTTCACGCCAGTGCATTTGGACTTCAGTCACTTGTGTCATTGCATCCACCCTCCTTTTTTCTTCCTATGTGTCATTATCCTCTCTTTTTTGTATTTTGGATTCCCACCTGTGACACTTGTGCCTTTCATGCTTCAGTCCTTAAATTACCCATGGGATAGAGGTCATCCATTGTAAGGAGGCTTTTGTGGGAACATGAAAGGTGCTGGGAGATGAGCAGAAATGCTTTCTTTTCTGTGTTTCATTTCTTTTCTTCATCAGCCCCCCTGTCTCTTACCTGACCCCCTGGACAGGCAGCAAGGAGGAGCAGGAGTTGCTGCTCCCTCCTTCAAACTCCTGGATGGTTCCGTCTCATGTTTCCCTCCACTTTGAACCACGCCAATGCTGATAAGAAATGCAAGTGTTTAAAAATATCTCACATAACTGAAAATACTTGGAGTGTAGCTTTTTATTTCCTTGTGGATGGAAATTCTCTTTTCCTTCAGAGTGTTGTGCTCATGGAACATCCCAAACTGGAAGCTCAAAATATTGCTTTATATAGCAGCATTTTGCTCTGCAGTTTAACCAATCGGGTGAATTCTTTCTATATTAGATTATGTGGGGAGTAATAAATCTGACTGAGGGCAGTGGCATATAAAAACGTTGAGAGGCAGAATAGCCGCAGTACATACTTGAAATCTTCTATTTTGCAGATTTGTGGGAAAACTCCTGGGAAATAAGAGTTAGACTAGACTTTTGGATTTGTTGAAGACATAGTTCTAGAGAATCAGTGAAGCAGTAAGTATTGTAAGAATATTAAGCTTGTTAACTCCTAGGTGTGTATCTGTAAAATCAGATTTCTCTATAAAGGCAGAATGATGGATTTTAACTGAGCTAATGTCAGCGGTAACATATAAGTTCAGTAAACTTGTGCAGTGAGCATAATTTCTTCTAAAACAGATGTGTTTTATAATCATCAGTATGTTGGGGGACATCACTGATTTCAGTATTTCTCAGCTCTTCTGGTCTTATGTCTATTAAGGCTTTATCTTTTGTTTCATTATAATTTTTAATATATTTTTGTATTAATCTACAGCTGTCTGTCTTTCTCTATGTAATACATGCCATTATCTGTAAGTGATTCATCTTAGTAATATTCAGTGAATATTTTGTTATTTGTGTAGCACCTGTCTTCTTACATTTTCTTCAATTGGAGGGATATAAATGTCACTTACCTGAAACTATTTTACCCTCTTCCTCATAGTGGTTTCTTCTGAAACTTTTCATACTCATCAGCAATAGCAAAGATCCAGAATATTGCTATGCAGGAATAAAGCTTACATCTTTGTGTTGCTGCTGGAGGTACAAAAATATTATCCTAGTTTTATTTTGATCCCAATTTTTATGAGGATGAAAATGATTACTGATGAATGTTTAGTGTAAAACATTACATAATGAGTTATTACAATAGAAATGCTCCGTGGTTTGTGGCTGCCTTCATACTAATTTTCTTAATTATTATGTCAAATTAAAAGAAATACATTTTGGCAACAGCTAGATCATTAGCTTTCTCTTGAATCTTTTTACACAGAAGTCAGTTACTTTAAATCTTTCTTTACTGAAATAACTATGTACTTGACATTGTTGGAACAGGTATTGAGAACCTGTCAAGGAGAGTATTATACTATGTTGCTGAATACTAACTGATGTGTACTAGTAGATAAATTGGTAGATAAAATACTTTATTTTGAAAGCACAAGGAAGCAAGATAAGTTGCCTGTTGAACACACAGCTGAATTCTTCTTTTTCCTAAGTTACTCTTAAATGTGGCTGTTAAATGTCAACTCTTAGCATTGTATAGTATTAAACAATTAAATTGGTTTGGTTTATTGATGTTTCTATTATTAAGGATGTTCTGCCTACATTGCTATGAAGCAGGCATGTCCTCTGAATATCATCATCATCAAAAATATCTTCTTTAAATTATTCATTTTATTAAAGAGTTCTGGTAAAAAAATGTAAAATACTAAACATAAAATTAAATCAAAGAAAACAATTTCCTATCTCAGTCTTGACTAAGTTTCCCATGTAAGTACTACAAGAAGTACTGTAAAAATGGGAAGCCCATTTGGGATCAGTGAAGCATCCCCACAGGAGAAGGGAAAGGTTTATCTTATCGTATCTTGTTATGTATTATCATATAAATGAACAGACAGACTTCCCAAAGATTAAGGCAGATTAACCACATGGGTTGTCTCTGTGATGCTTACGTGGTTATGGAAGATCCCCTTGCTAGGATGTAGAGTGAAAATGCTGGATAAGGAAACAAAGTGAAAACCTAAAATTAATCCATCAAAAAAGTTCACAAGTAAATGCATGGTATTGTTTGCAGGAGATTTTGGTTAATTCAAAATTGTATCAAAGCAATGAAAACTATCAAGTCCATTATACAATGGAGCTTTCCCTGGTCCTGTGTTTGATACGTCTGCCTTATTAAAGAAGTTACTCTAGATTACTTAACTAATGAGTTTGCATGACTTGCTAATATGTTTGAAAATTCCATCTCTTTTTTTCTCATCTCAGCTTCACTGAAGAGCGTATTTTATCTGAACGCTTACCATTTCTCCATGGTTTGGGCAGAGTTTTGCAAAACCATTAGGAATTGCACTTTCCTTTGATTTCTAGTAAGGTTTTGCAGGTTCTTTTTGTTCCGTGTGTTCATTGCAATGTTTTTAACTCAAACTACCAGGATGGTGAAGCCATGCTGATTCTATTAATTACTGGTATCTGCATTTGGAGATGAATCATAGAATCATACAATATTCTGAGTGGGAAGGGACTCACAAATTAATGCCTCCCATGATGCTTTGCTTTGATGTTTTTTGGTTTGTTTTCTTTAAATTTTATTTTGGTGTTGCCATTTGCTTCTCTTAATTATGCTGGTACAGTTTTATGGTCTACCCTGTAAACGAGATCTTTGACATGATCTCAGATGAAAATAACTTAAGAATTATTTTTTTTAAACTCAGTTATTTCATTGATCCAGGCTTAATCACCATAGCTGACAGAAGGGTGGAATACAGGTCAGGATATGGGTGACAGAGAATGGTAAGGAGAGGGTGAGCATCTTTAGGCTGAGTTTGCATGCAGGAGCCAACCTGTTGGGCAACCAAGTTAAGCTTCCTACCTTGTCAAGAGAGAGGAAGATGCCTCTGAAGGCCTCCAGAGGGAGATCCTGTCCACCTCAGTTGAACTGCCTCAAGTTTAAAGAGGATTCAGAGTAGAGCTTATAGTATAATTAAGATTACCAGTAAATTCCATACCAGCTGATGCAGCTCCATCATTAAAAATGTTTAAAATTAAGTGTATTAATATCTGATGGAAAAAATCTATTTAAATTTCCAAGTTATAACAGAAATTTTTATTTTAACCTTATGACGCTAAATTTCACTCCTGAGTTAAGATATTCCTATTTATAAACATAAAACTCCATGTCCCTAAATATATATGAAACAGGGAATATGTTTCATTTTTCATCTGTGCTCTCTGTCGATATCCAGATGGCTATTTAAGGAAATAAACTGTAAAGAAAGGCAAAACAGCTAAAAATAGGACCCACTAACTAATACACACTCATCCAAGTAGAACATGTGGAAAACTTCCGTTGAACATGCTGGAGATTAATTTTACCAAAAAAAAAAGTTAAACGGGGGATAAACACAGCGTTTTAACAGAGGAGGGGAGCTACACCAGTCTGTTAGTTTAAAACTAGCAAGAAATGGGAAAAGGAAGAGGGAGGTTTGTGCAGCCTGTGTGGTGAACTTGGTCTGGCTCAAAAATAATTGGGGAAAAAAATTGGGAAGCAGAACCAAGTGAGAAGAAAGCTGGGATGTTCCCTTAGGGTGTGTCTATATATCTGTTGTTTTCATGCCATATCAGCCCAGTGGTGAACTTAAATAGAGTATCTCCAGTTGAGTGATTGGAATTTGGGAAGTAAATTAGAGATTTCATGGTGCCTTTCAACTGCACCATCAGAACAAATACTTTAATTCTAGTTTTTATATTTTTGGCACACACATTTTTTTAATCCCTTTTTTTTTTTTCTGTCAAAGCAAATGTTTTCATCTAGGTAGAGCATTTTCTGCCCACTGATGTTAAGTACTTTATTGGATTATTAAGTCTAATTAAAAAGGTCAGATAAAGGAGAAACAATGTGTTTTGAAATGAGATGGGGGAAAAGATATTAGCAAAAAACCAAATACATTTTGTTGAAAAGGCAGAAGATTAGAAGGAATGAGTAAGAGGGAAAGGCATGATCTGTGCTACTAGTATTGGTTGCTATAACTGAGCAAGTTGGAACAGACCTGCAGTGTACCAGGAAGTGAAGACCAATTATTTGTAGAGTATGAATTGTGTGTGAAGGAGAATAAAGTCCAATCTTTGTGCTTCATTTAACCCAAGTGCTGTAATTTGTACGAAGACCTGGTTTAACTGCCATTCTGGTCTATCACTAGAGCAAGGATGAGGTTAAAATTTCCATCAAAATAAGGTAGTATTTTGGCAATAGAGTAGATTCCAGTGTCTTGGATTGTGTTGATAGTGTAATGTGTCTTTATCACTAGGTTCAGTTCTGCTTTTAGAAATACAGTTTCTGCGATACAAGAAGCACAGAACCACAGAATGGTTTGGGTTGGAAGGCACATTAAAGATCATCCAGTTCCACACCCCCCCTACTAGATCCACTAGGCCAGGTTGCTCAGAGCTCCATCTAGCCTGGCCTTGAACACTTCCAGGGATGGGGCACGCACAGTTGCTCTGGGTAGTGGTACTGAGCAGCTGCTCTGGGCAGATGTATGAGTCCAGAGGTTGATGTCTGTCCTGTATTGGGGAGTCCAGAGCTGCATGCAGGATGAACAAAGGGAAGAATTTTTGCCAAAAGTTTTAGTATCTTTGCTTTTTTTTCAAAAAACTACTTTTGAAGAAGTTTTCCTTAATACATTTTATAGGATATTGACCTATTCAGGGGAACAATTTCAGCTTGTATGGGACATAAAACAGAGAAAAACATTATTTTCTAATTGAGAAAAAAAATGTAGATTAGATGAGTGTTACACATTGAGTAGATAATGTTTGGGGACTGGGGTGTTTTATTTCCTATGAGATTTTTTTTTTTTAATTTAAAGCCTGTCCTAACCAGATTACCAAGGAATGCTTCCTTTTTTATCCAAAGGAGAACAACTGCATGTGTGAGACTATATATAAAATAACTGTACCTTCATATTGCACTGAGGCATTTTACAGGGAATGAAATTCTGATGCACAGAACTGAGCCAGCTGACTGTGCTGATCAATAAAAACATGGAACATGAATTGCTTGAGAAAGAATTGAGTGTTTACAATTTGTAGAAAAAAAAGTGATGAATGCAAGCAAAAAGCAGTAACTTGTAGGAAATAGAGGTGATCACTGGAGACAGGCAGCTCTTGCTATTTGTTGTGAATGCTCTGGTTTAATAATTATAACTCATGTTAATTCAGAAAACAGATGTTAAGTTGATGAAAACAAATCCATTGTTATGTTTTGCCAGTTCTGCTGTGAATTTCTAGTTTAGCTTCAGTAAATAAAGTCCCAATGCAGTTAGTGGAAACCCTGGGGTAAGAGTCAAATGAAGCCCCCAGACTGTGCTCAACTTCCCTTAGTGTGTTACACAGCTGGACGAAACTCTGCATCAGTGAAATGGTGGTGATAACCCTTCCATCTCCCCACAGAATGGGAGCACAGCTCAAGCACATCAGATGGGATGGTCCAGGGAATTGGAGATAAATTAGTGCTGCACCCAAATCTACTGCTTGGTTTCATTTTTAAAACAATAGGTTATTTATAGTGTTCTTTGATTCATCTACTTCACCTACTGTCTGTAGTGGATGATATACTTTATGATGAAAAGTAGGAGGTCAGCACCTGACATCTGGAGTAAAAAGCCTGTGTTGTCAAGAAAAAGGAAATTTAAAAATATGGGGTGAGGAGTGACATGTAAGGGTAGAATCCAAGAGCTTTGTGCTTTGAGGTGTAAGTAACGGTTAAAGATGATGTTCCTTGTTTTGAAAGCACTTTCCTTTTTGAATTTTTTCTCATATGTTTTGATAGCTTTAAAAAATTTAAGAGTTGAATCAAATAATAAAGCAATTGAGTTAGAGATGTAAAGAGGCCAGTGAGTAATCCCTGTAAGTTAAAAAGGGTAGAGTTTTTTCTTTGCTTCAATTAACTTTCAGATATTCACTTTCATAAATTTCTAAGCTATGGCCTATGAATTAATTAGTGCTTTTGGGGACTTTGGAGACAGGAATACAGTGTAGTAGCTCTCCTCATTTCCATGCTTGTCAGTATTGAGCAGCAGTGTGAAAAAGAGGACTAGAAATAAGAGTGGTTAATGTGCTCTGCTGTGGAAGCCACAGTCCAAACTGAATTAATCACATTTTATTTATCTATCTATTTATTCATTTATTTATTTACTATCTGGTTCTCTTAATCCAAAATTTACCTTATTCTTGGGATGGAAATTTTGAGGAAGAAATGTGACTGAGATTTTGTCTGTGTGTGCATGTATGTAAATGCATTTGTATGCATATTCACATATATAGGAATATATACAAAATAAGCATAACTGTGCTGCTTGTGGCTGGGATAGAGTGTTTTTTGGTGCCCAGCGTGGAGCTTGAAGGGTTTGAGATAACAACAGATTTGATAGGAGAGTGCTAGATTGAATTTATAGCTGTTACTGCTGTTTAGCTATTAATTGGCAGGCTTCTTTGTTTGCCATGGGGCTTGCTGGCCTGTTAGAGTCTAGTGCTCATTAGCGGCTGCTTTTTGCAGTGATTGCAGTCATGGTTTACTCCTAGCCAACAACTGAGCACCACACAGCCGCTCGCTCACTCCTCTCCAGTGGAATTGGGAAAAGAAGGCTAAATGTGAGAAAACTCATGGATTGAGACAAAAACAGTTTAGTAGGTGAAGCAAAGGATGCACACAAAAAAAACAGAACAAGGAATTCATTCACCACTTCCCATAGGCAGGCAGGTTTTCAGCCATCTCCAGGAAAGCGGGGTTCCATCACATGTAATGGTCACTTAACACCATCATTCTGAATTTCTGCCCCTTCGTCCTTCTTTCCTCAGGTTTCTGTGCTGAGTGTGACACTGTAGAGAGCATCCAAAGGATGGCATCAAAGATGGTGGAGGGCCTTGAGGAGTGGCTGAGGTCACTTGGTCTCTTCAGCCTGGAGAAGAGGAGACTGAGGGGAGACCTCATTCTATTTCCAGCTTCCTCCTGAGGGGAGGAGGAGGGCCATGCACTGAAACAGCCTCCCCAGGGAAGTGGTCACAGCACCAGCCTGACAGAGCTCAAGAAGCATTTGGACAATGCTCTCAGGCACATGGTGTGACTCTTGTGCTGTGCACAAAGTTTGGGAGTTGGACTTCAAGATCCTTGAGGATCTCTTCCAGCTCAGCATATTTTTGTGATTTTGTTACATGTTATGGGATATTCCTTTGGCTACTTGGGGTGAGCTGTCCTGGCTGTGTCCTCTCCCAGCTCCTCGTGCACCCTCAGCTCACTCGCTCTTGGGGTGGCATGAGAAGCAGAAAAGGCTGTGTCAGCAATGCTCAACTGTAACAAAAGCATACCTGTGTTAATACTGTTTTCAGAAAAAAACTAAGGCTTAGCACATTCCTAGCTACTGTGAAGAACATTATCTCATCCCAAACCAGCACATTTGCTTTTGTAGATATTTATATTTTGAGATTTTTTTTTAACATTATATTCATACATGGGGCCTTCTATACACATAAAGACTGTACACATATATACATACATGTGTGTGTGTGTATCTGTGCATGCTAAGTGTGTGCATTAGGCATACATGGAAATTTTTAGGGAATTTTAGGGGTGTTAGTGGTTTTTGACATATTTTGCCGGCAGAGGAGCATGTTAGGATTTTTTTGTTGTGTGTTTTCCCCACTCTTCTTTTTCACCCCCAAAAAAGTAATTGAGATGAATCGACATGTAGTGGCATCCCTGCTTTATCTCAAAGAGGAGAAAATTGTTTGGACATTAATGTTGGTTAGAAAGGCCATGTCTTCATTACAGCTTTTAAACAGATGTGTAATTGGTGGATGGGGTTGACTGCTTTCTGTCAGTATTCTGTGACTCACTACAGCTGAAAGTTGACAGCATCTTCTGGATCATGGTTGTTTTCTAATTATCAATTTCCAGTGTCTTGCCTTTAATTTAATTAGCCTTTTTTTGTGTGTGTGGTTAAGACTGAGTTATTAGAGGTATAACTGTCCCCTTAGTTACTGAACTTTCCTTGTAGATGTGTATATATATATATCTTATATATAAAAGAATCTGCTTAGGTACTATTGAGTAATAAGCAATTTTCCATCTGTTTTGGGGGTTGAATAGCAAGTTACAAGTGAGAACTGCGGCTAACTTTTCCTTTGAGTTTGGGAGAGAGTAAACAGAATCATGGCTTTAAATGATCTTACTGCATTAACTGGGTAATCAGTCCATTGTAAGAAAATATTAAAACCATTTAAGTGGGTCTGAGGGCAAATGCGTTTTCTTAAACAAACTGCTGATGAATACCGATAGGAGATCCAGTCGTGATGGAGTCAGTTAAGCAGGATGATCAGACTGATAAATGGAGATTTCCTTTTCATGTATCAACTTGATTGGTTATCTCAAATAATTTTAAGACATATGTTTTAGAAACAAGTCTTTAGTGCAGTATTTTTGTGAGGTCATTAGTGCCATGTTCCGCACAGTTCATACTAATCTTCATTGTTGAGCATGATGCCTGCTTTCCATCTAAAACACCTTCACCTCCAGCCCACAAACCTCTTCAAAACCAGCTGTATGCTGAGTTAAAAGATATATAAACCGTGGTCTGATCTCTGGTTCAGATTGAATCTTGAATGCTTTGTGCAGTGTGTTCTGGGTGGTGCGGGAAGATAATTGGTTTTGTATATTTTTGATCATCTCAATTTTATTGTGCTCATAGTTTACTGAATGATACTATTCATATTCTACCTTGATTTTGCTCCTTTCTTTTGCTCATAATCTACTTTGATAATTATTAGAGGGGGGAAAAATCTTTAAAAACTTGGTTTTATCTGTGCCTGTTTTGGTGTGCTGAGTTACGAACTGTAAGGCAGTATGTACACTTCTAGCATCAGTCTGAGATATTAAACAAAAGGTTAATAACCGGTCTGCTTCTCTGTTATCTGCTGTATGAATTTTGTCGTCTGTGTTACATTTGTATACGTACAGTAGCAGATACTTTCACCTAACAACTGGTAGCATATGGAGGAGTCATCCATGCAATATTAATGTTACTTTTTTTTCTAAGAAAAAATACATGTTTAAGTAGCTAGAATATTCAAACAGACTTATTTTTAAAATTAATTTCTGCTCACTGATGCTCAGTGATCATTCTGCACATCATTCCTTTGATCTGAATGTTTTTTTAATGTCAAATTGATGTTTTGCTAGAAAAGCTGCTTGTAAATACAGAATGACATAAAAATGTAAATTCTTGAATGTTAGAAAAAGCTATTTTTAAGACTCTGCTTTAATGGTCCAGTGGTTTACTTTGAGGAACAAACAGTTCATTTTTAAACATCCTGCTAGATGCAACTTTTACCAAATGATCTGGGATTTTTTTACATGTGTCTCTTCATTGCTCTCATATGGTGGATGTCCGCATACCTTCCCTTTTGAGCGTACATCTGTATTTCCACGGTGTGAGAGTGTGTGGAGGCTGGCAGCTTTCTTAAGCTTGCCTGCAGTGATCTGAAGTACAAGATTAAAGGTTGGCTGTCCCCAGCAGAAAGAGTACTTGACATTCTTGCCTTTATTAGACTTATGACTGTACATTTTGAAAAGAGTTTAAAATCGCATTGCTTTAAATAGTCAATCCATCAGCTCATTTGCTTGGCCCGTGTAATATTTCTAATGATGAGAAAGTGCAAGAAATCAGAGAATATATTTTTAACCATTGGCCAAGTTAATCTTAGATTTCCAGCTCTTCAGAATTATTGTTATTGAGATTTTTAGAGCAGTTTTTTTTCTAAAAAGTAATTCAGATCTATTTATGTTGGAGTTTTAGCAGTACTCCTTTTGGTTTTTTTTTTAATAGATATTAGTAAAAAACTGTTAATTCCTATTCTCATATCTTTGCCTGAGAGCCCCTTAATTTCAAAATTATAATGATTCAGAGGGAAGGGGTTTACATTTTCTATTCCAAGGGAGGCTCCTGTGTTCCCTAGCAGACACTTGTCTTTCAAACCAAGACAATTTGATTTATTCACTGAACCATATATAAAACAACATAAAATATTTTTTCTTTAGGGAGGTCTAATGTAGTTCCGTTAATTCTGTGTATGTATTTTTGTGGATGGCCATTATATTCTCCCTTTCCTGTTTTCACTGTCTTTAACCATTAAATGTGGACATTGATACAGTCACTCCCTTCTGAAATTGTAGAGACCTCAGATAAAAACAATTTACAGTTGTTTGTGATCTGCTGAGACCTGACCACTATGATACCTACAAATATTATTTCCAGTTACTTCAATCCCAGTCTTAATATACTTAATTAAAGAAGAAGAATGTAAGAAATAAATGGTTTGAGTCTGATCTTTCCTAGGGACCATTTTCCTTATTTATCTTCAAAGCGAGGAAGTAGCCAGGCAATCTAGAAGCAAAGGAGAAATGAACATGTATAATGTACATGCAAAAGTCCCAGAAGTCAGAAATATAATGATGAATACCTACAGTGGGTAGTAATAAATAAAGCCTAGATCTTTTTATTTATTTATCACTGTTCTGCAGTGACTCTAATCACTGAATTGGGTGCATCATCAATCTTTCTGGCAATTCGTATGCAGACAGAATTCTGCAAAAACAAGTCATCTGCTTGGATTTTCACTGTCAGGACTGGCTTTTATTTGCCTTGATCAAAATAAATCCTGAAGTTTACCATAACCTAACCTCTGGATTTAAATGTTACATTTATAATTAGCTCTCGTACTTGTGAATTTGTTTGGGAGTGGTGATGAGGGTGGTTTGTGTTTGCTTGTTTATTGTTTGCTTGTTTTATTTTATTTAACTAAGATATGGTATTTTTCATGCAGAGAATCCAACTGACATTTGATAAGCATGAATATCAGATATTGGAGTTTGCAACTCAGAGAGAGAATTGGCAAAGAAAAGAAAACAGAATAAAAAAGGCAAAGCAGGAATGAGTCTAGACCAGCAAAAATGACACTCACAGCTAATATTCATATTTTCTAATATTAAGCCAGTCACTTTCACTTTATAATCAGCAGAGAGAAATGGGCACCATTAGGGTGATGTCTGGTCTGGTTGAGAGGCTTCAGGATAAAGCGCATCAAATATTTCTATTATATAAATACATCAAAGAATAAATAAATAAAAACAAAAATATATGGGATATATAAATATATCAAAGAATAAATAAATGTGATTAAATAAATATGAGATATATAAATATATCAAAGAAAAGGGGTTTTCTAACTTTTTCTCCACTGTCTATCCAGGTAGGCTAGGGGGAGTGGTTGGGACAGATCCCACGGTGCTACCTTCTACCTGCATCAGCTTTTTCAAGGAGAACAAGAAGGGTATGAAGAGAGGTGCTTTGTCCACGTAGTCCAAGTGCAAGGTCCTGTACCTGTGTCAGGGCAACCCCAGATATGAGTACACATTGGGAGAAGAAGTCACTGGGAGTGGCTCTGAAGAGAAGGACTTGGAGATTCTTGTGGGTGAAAAGCTGGACATGAGATGCTGGCCATGAGCCAACTGTGTGCACTTGCAGCCCAGAAGGCCAACCACATCCTGGCCTGCATCAAAAGCAATGCGGCCAGCAGGTCGAGAGAGGTGGTTCTCCTTCTCCTCTGCCCTGGTGAGACGCTACCTGGTGAGCTGCATCCAGCTCTGGGGTCCTCAGCACAAAGTTGTGCACCTCATAGAGTGGGTCCAGAGCTGGGCCACGAAGATGGAAAACCTTCCCTACAACACAGCAGGCTGTGAGAACTGGGGTTGTTCAGCATGGAGAAGGCTCCAGGAAGAGCCTGCTTTATTGCAGCCTTACAGTACCTTAAGGGGGCTGGTAAAATGGAGAGAGAGGGACTTTTTATAGAGGCTGAGAGTAATAGGACAAGAGGCAGTGGTTTGAAATGGTAAGAGGACAGGTTTGGATTAGATGTTAGAAAGAAATGTGGGTGGTGAAGTACTAGTGCAGTACTAGTACTTTTCCAGAAAAGTTGTGGATACCCCATTGCTGTAAGTATTCCAGGCCAGATAGGACGGGACTTGGAGCAACCTGATCTAGTGAAAGGTGTCCCTGCCCATAGCAGTGGGATTGGAAGTAAATGGTCTTTAAGGTCCCCTCGAAGTCACTCCAGTCTATGATCTTTATCATATTGCTTCAAGTCAGGCCTGTGATACAATCACAGGTAGGATTCTGAGTTGCAAAAAAAGCAGCCTAATGATTCACAAAATAATACTCATTACAGGAAAAAAGTTTTATATCTTTCAACAATAGGGAGAAGTCTAATGAAGTGATGACAGTGGATGAAATAACATTTTCCAAATTCATCGTGTTAGTAGAATTCATCCCATCCTTCCAAAAGAGGATTTGGCTGTACTTGTCGGTACATGTTGAAAGCACAGTTAAGTATCAGCTACTTTTTTTTCTTGAGTGTATTAGTCTAAAGAAAGAGCCTGTGTCTCTTTTGTGACTGAATATTCTATTGAATAAATTATTTCTGTGCTTGATGTGAAGAATGTGAGGTGATTTCCTCTTGCATAGTGTTTGATAGATTTTCTTTCCCATACCACTGCTGGAGAAAGTTTACAAGAGGGATACTTGTCCCATTTTATTGTCCCCATCATTGCATGTGAGCCACTGATTGCCATGAG
Organism: Cyanoderma ruficeps; assembly: GCA_008694505.1. NCBI lineage: Eukaryota > Metazoa > Chordata > Aves > Passeriformes > Timaliidae > Cyanoderma > Cyanoderma ruficeps. The sequence goes on along the minus strand of VZDJ01006585.1, from coordinate 5,364,338 downwards.
GGGAGCAGCTATATGGCATTTCTCCACATTGTGTTTGTGTGTCTATGTCCAGCTGTGTCACTTCTGTGCCCTCCAATTCCTGTTGCATGGAATCATAGAATGGTGTGTGTTCAAAGGGACCTTAAAGATTATCTGGTTCTAACCCTCCTGCCATGGGCAGGGACACATTTCACCAGACCAGGTTGTTGGATGACCCCATCCAAACTGGCCTTCAATGCTTCCAGGAATGGGCCATCAGCAGCTTCTCTCGGCAACCTGTCCCACTGCCTAACCACCCCTCCCAGCAAAGAATATCTTCCTTATATCTAATCTCAGCCTATTTTCTTTCTTTTTAAAAGCCATTCTCCCTTGTCCTACTCAATTGAATGTTCAACATCCCAAAGTTATTTTTAGGGACAGTTGAGACCTTGATCACAATTCTCAAAGACTGTAATAGACCAAATCATAGCTGTATCAGAAACTGCCTTCTGTCTATGCTTAGCAAAATAAGTTCCATTCCAGTAGCTAATCAGACACTGGGGGGAAAGTGCTTGAGCTTCCAGAGGAGTTTCTAGGCTAAAGATGTGCATTTTGTCCCTGCCTCATGATATGACTAGATGTGCAGAGGAACACAAACCCCTCTTCAGTCGTTAGCAACAGTGCTATCTCTTTTAGTACAGTCTAATGGTATATTGACATTTCAGAGCAGTGAATTCCCTACAATTCTGAGCCAAATGGAACCTTTTGAAAACATTTAAATAATGAAAGTTTTGAAGAAAAATGGTTCTGTGATGATTTGTCAGGATTACTGAAAAGTCAGTCATATGCATTTTTGGAACCATCATCATCTTCAATAGTCCACATTTTCTAGTAAGGAAGAGGTGTTGCTTTCTCACTGTGTTTAATATTTTGGGCACAAGAACAAGGAGATTTCAGTGTCACATGTTACATAAAGTTTGGAGTTTTTGACTGTGTGACACCTCCCTGCCTTCCCCCTCTCCCTCCCCCTGCTCCCCCTGCCAAGCTGTTTGAAGCTGCATTGTAGAATATTTTCCATAGAAACCTCCATGGAGATGTCTTTATGCAGTTTTCTTTGTAGTTCAGCACTTGGGATCAAAATTTTGCTGGTTCTTGGAGGCAGCGGGTGCACTTTTAGTAGCTACCAATTCAGAAATTGTTTCTCTCTTGTAGCTGGTTCCCTCTGCTTTCCCTGCCTGGCCTTTGGGCGGAGTGGGGGGGGTGGGGTGGGAAATGAATGCAAGAAATGTATGCAAGAAATAATACAGTCTCTGATAACTTTAATTTAATTGCATGTAGTTGGCAGACCAGGAACAGTATGAGATGGGAAAGGAAGAAATGAGGTCAACATTGCACTGATGTGGAAGTATCATTTCACTGAGGTGAATTTGGGATTTGTACATCATCTGGCCCACGGCTACTGCTTGAATTCAGACTGCAGCTGTCTGATGAACTACACTTTTAATTATTTTTAAGGGCATCAAGAGTCTGCAATTGATGTCCTTTCATTCTTGCCTAGGTTGTCTAACACTTTTCATTAAAAATGATTTTTGTACCTCTGTTAAGTCCATTATTTACTCCAGGCCTTTGGAAATCAGCAGAGATAACTGCAAAACAAAAAAAGTGCTTTTTCTTTGTTGCTTGAAATCCTAGTGTGTTTTTTTTTTACCTAAGTTACAAAAGATTGAAAACAGATAGTCTTTTTTCTCTTGTTGCTTTTGTTGTCTGCAGAATTTGGCAGCTTGTCAAAGCAGTGCCTGAGCACAAATATTCTTATCAAAATCTGGTCCCACACCTTCTGTCGGCAGTGTATGGTGCTTTACTGGGGAGGAGGGAGCAAATGGTATCACTTGGAAGAAGAAAGTTGCATCACTTCTCCAAGAAGGGCAGGGGTTTTTATTTATTTTATTTTACAATACATGGTTAACAGATGGACAGGACTCAAAAAGTTTGGAAAGAGTGAAGGCAAGATGCTGGGGCTGTAATCTGAAAGTGCCATGTGTCACTGTGTATGTAGAGAAGCCAGAGATTACAAGGATAGGAAAGCTGATCTTATGAATTAGATGAGTGATACACAAATGAGGCTGTATATAAGCCCCGCTTCTTCTTTAAAGGATTAACTAAAACAACTTCAGCACGGATGGCCACTAGATTTGCAAGTTGTCTGCCTTTTGGATGTTATTTATGGCAAAATAGGACTCTTACCATTTCTCCCAAGGTACATGGGAACATTACATGGTAAGTCCATCTGCGAACTACAGGAATGAGCCGTCTGTAAAATTGTGACTGGAGACAAGTTCTGAAGTTCTGTCCCCAGCTCCATCAGTGATTCACTGCCCTTATTTATACAAGGGGAAAAGTATGTTCTTATTTCACAGGACAGATAAGAAGATAGCATGCACTGATGCTTGAATGATGTGATGATGAAAAGTGGGAAATTGACAGTTCTGAAGCCAACAGGAAGTCTGGGTAGTGTAGCATCCCCAAATGATCAGGATAAAAAGAAATACATTATTTTCTTGCTCTTTGAGCAGCTTATATCCTTCTCACTGTCTCACCTGTCTGGAGTTGAGGCTTCAGTGGAAAGGAATAGTGTATCATTTTGTAATTGCAGATCTGTAAAAATATTTTTGTCATTTACAGAGCTAAATAACAACTGCTCAGCCAAACTATTCTGGTTTAGTTAGTTTCTTAGTGCTTGACTTTGTAGCTTAAAAACATCTTTCAGTGAATGTAATGTGACAATATTTTTGAAATAAAGATAGAGCCAGTATAAGAACTCATTTCTTTGCTTCTCTTTTTTCCCTGATAATTGTAAAATGCTTCTCATGGTCCAAGTAGTGACATTTGTGTTGCTACTCCTGATTGTATAATCAGGGCTTTTAATTTCCTGTAAGAAAAGTGGAGTGGATTTTTTTTAAATTGTTTTGTGTAAATAGTAAAGTGCTACAGAGTGTAATTAGATGTCTCTGCTGGCCTGTCTTATTTCAGGAGATAACTTCTCTATTTGGTTTTGGTGTTGTATTAAGTCTGGCTAGAAATGGATATTTTGCAGGCTACAAGGGGGTTGTATCAAACTTTCTCTCAGGCTTCTTTCAGCTAAAGCTCTTTACCAAGAAATTCTAGTAATAATTTTAGTAGGAAAAGTTTCTATTTATAGCTCAACTCTCTCCACTCATATGTTTTGGTGGGGTTTTTTCTTGTTGTTGTTAAGTTCCTAGAGAGCTCTAGGAGTGAAGGAAAAGTACATCTACCAAAGTTTTCCTTAAATAGACTTATCTTATGCTTATTCTGCAAAGAAGCCATTACCTGTTTTTAGACAGACTTCTCCTAATAGGGATGAACAGCTTCCTGTTATAAACTCACGACCTCCTCACTCTGTTTTGTGGAGAATGGGGCTGGTAATCAGAATTTTCCGGAGTGTACCTTGTATCGTAGAATTGATAGTCCTCTTCTCTGTATTTAGTTAATTCTTAGAAAGGAAGTCTTTTGCTTAGCTAAAGAAAATTTCTGTGGAAAAAATAACAAATACTTGAAATTATACTTTCATTTAATCACTTTCTGGTCTCCCAGTGAGCTTGGAACATTGTACTCTGAAGAGTTGTTTTGTGAGGCAGTTCTCCAAACTGCACATGGATGTCCAANCCCTTCCCTTCCCTTCCCTTCGATATACCCTTGTCTATGGCACCCTAACTGAACATTGAAAGACTAGTTCATTGTAAAAGAAAGAGAGCAATTAATGTCTCCATGTGATCCAGGGTACAGGCTTTAGACTTCTTTAGATCTCAGTCACATGTGTTAAATTGGTTATACTTGACATACATACGTGAAACTTTATTCAGTAAACTAAAGCACAACTTTCCAAAGATTGTACCCTACTCTGGCAAAATTGCAGGACCCGGCATTAAGTGCAAAGTAGCACTACTTCTAACTTAAGTATCTACTCAAAATATTCATTTTAAAATCTGCTGTGTTGTCGCTTTGCTTGTCATCTGCTGGTAGGAAAAGACTCCAAGGAAAATCATTTAAACGACAGGTGAGATACCAAATTTTGTTGATATAACACAATAAGTATCTGGCCCTTAACAATCAGCTGTACATAGCAGGTGAAGAGGATCACGCCAGCTCTGCAGTTCCTTCTTTTAGTGCTTAAAATCCTTAAAATCTTTTGCAATCTCTGCAGACACAGCTTATACCTTGTGTTCTCAAGAAAATCTGCAGAATGATGCACACTGTAGTGTACTTGGCTTATATGTACTGTTGGCATTTCAATATTTAGTTGAAAAATCTGTTCAGATACCTGCTGATACTGGCTATTGTGAGAGCCCATTTTTCAGTTATGACCTTCAAATTCTTAGAGTCTGTAAGTAGCCCATATTGCTTTTTTAAAAGTCATGTTTCCATTTATATTTTTCCCGAGCAAAGTTTCCCAGCCACTTTTACAACCATGCAAGACTAACTTCTTGTCTTGTGATGAGCATGTCATGAGGGATTGTCAAAATGTTTCAGAACATGTTACTTTTCTGTATGCTTGGGTATTGTATTTTTCTGTATTTTATGAAGAAAAATATTTTGACCATTATTCTTTGGCTCTTTCTTTACCCCTCTTTTTAACAACAAGGATGATGATTTTCTCCTTGGTCTTCCTGAGGGCTATTTCCCTAACTTCTCACGGTTATTGCTGATGTTCTGTCATGAATTTTGTCATATTGCAAACCAATGTTAAGAACTGATGTCTTTTGCCACTTGTTTTTGGGAAGGTGAGTGAAGGGATTTGGAGTCTTCTGCAGCCTCTGCTTACCAGCTTTCATTTTACCTTCTCCCCCTTCTCCAGCATGAGAAAGCTTAATCTCCCTGGAGCAAAATAAGATCTACAGAGTTGGGGTTTTTATTTTTCTTCACTGCCCTTTTTTTAATCATGTATTAATTTTGTTTTAATGACTTGCTGCAAATAGGAAAAAAAATCCAGTGGAAAAGCTTTCCATTTGAAGCAGAGTCTTGGTTAGAATTAGATTAAATGATGAAACGATCGTTGTTTAATGGCCAAACAATTTCAGGAATAAATGTCATGTTGCAAAAAATAACCTCTTTAGTGTCCTTTGGTTATGTTAAGGTTATAAGCTCATTTGCCTATGTCTCTGTAGTCTGCAAGTCAGTGTCAGTAGAGATAGCAAGTACAGGCCATAATTACTGGTTCGTGGCAGGATGTTGAGTGTGAAAATAACTGGGTGTCATTGGAGAGGTTAGATTAACTGTTAGAGCTGACAAGATATAATTGCTTATGAACCACTTTCTTTAACAATGAACGTTGTGTTACTTGAGGCTGTTTCTTCTTAGCATAGTGTCTGTGTCTGGCTGTGGAACTGGTTTTAATTAGAGCTTGGAACAGCTGAGAATTAAGTGCTCATTTATTTTTAGCCAGGATAAATATTAACAAAAAGATTTTTTTTTTCCCTCAGAATAATATGAATAAAGGGCAATGTCAGACAAATATTTGAAAAGGGAGATACTGGTAGCTTAATTGAGTTTGAAACAAAGGACTTCAAGCTCATAGTGTGTATAGAATGTCTTGAGATACATATATATATATATGTGTATATATATATATATACACACACAAAATGTCTTAACTGATTTCACCTTGATAGTGCTGACCACAAAAATGAGCACAGTTCAACATGATTTTCTTGATTTCATCAGTGTGTGGACTCTCAATAGTCCTTTTCAGCTGTCTGCTCTTGCATGGCAAGCTGGGGTTGTTGATAGTAAAGTTTAAGCCTCACTTTGTCATAGCTGCCTTGCTAGGTGCAGGTGTGGGAATGAAGGTTTGGTATATCAGGGCTGCTGGTGGATGCTAAGAAAGTTTTGAGATTTTTAAGTTTTGACAAATGACGTATGCAAAGAGACCCCAGTTAATTTATATTTTTCTGGGCCAGATTTTATGATTAACTAGTAATGCCTGTTTCTTCTTGGTTTTTCCCTTTTGTGGATCATTAATTTGCTGCACTTCACAGGGGCTTCATTTCTTTTGAGACATCAGTCACTGTGATGGCTCTCTTTGGGGATCCAGAATCTGTGAAGGTTTTGTGCCAATCTTGTGCTAGTGTCTTTGTACCAAAACTTGTACAATGGGAAAGAACCTCTGAAAGAATATAAAAGCCCTTCCCATATTAAGAGCGGTGGCCAGAAACAGCTCACAACACAGAACTGATCCCTGTCTAGCTGGGTGCTGGGTGAATTCTGGAAGGTTGTTATGCCTTTTTTGTAGATCTGGGATGACTCTGCCTGGTCTACAACATGAAAACTTCACCACATAGCCACATCCTGTTTTGTATTCAGCATTAATGTGGTGGATGTACAATACTTGAAACATTTCATGTGACAGTCTGGAGTATGTAAGAAAGGTGGTGATGTCCAGTCCATACTCCATGGTCCAAATGTAAATTAGCCTTGTTTTTAGATAAAGATGTAGGATGGAAAGAAGATTTGTCACTCCTTCTTGAGTTGATTGATTTTTATATGATATTTTACAGATTGATCAGCTAATGGCAAACATTCTTTGTTATTTGCATTAATGTTTTATTCTATGGAAGTTATTTTGTTGAAAAGTAGCTTGACTTTGAAGAAAATTTGTCAGTGCTTTTAAGAGGAAAACATCCATTTTGGACTTCTCCCTGCTTTCCTCAGTCTTTGAAACAAGAAACAGTGAATCCAGAAACATGTTACAAAAAATTTCTTGGGGACCTTTGGAATAGGTTTTCAAATGGAATCATTTTTCCTTTCCTTTCTCACTCTGATTGATCTCTTCACCTCTCTGTATGTAGTCTGTACCTTCCATGTGTCAAGTTAGTTATGTCTTGAACCAGTTTTAGGAGAATTGTAGAGCCACAGAGTGATTTGGTTTGAATTGGAAGGGACCTTCTAAAGATTACCTAGTTCCAACTGCCCTGCAAAAAGCAGGGACATCTCTTACTAGAGCAGGTTGCTCAAAGTCCCATCCAACCTGACCTCGAGCACTTACAGGGATGGGATGTCTACAGCTCCTCTGGGAAACCTGTGGCAGTGTCTCATCGCCCTCATTGTGAAAAAAACCTTCTTTATTTCTAATCTAAATCTACCCTTTTGTAATTTATAATCATTTTCCCATGTCCCATAATTTTTTTCAATACAACATCAGTAAATCTGACCCCCAATTTTTTTTTTTTTCCCCCCTTTGGGCTCCAATTAAAACAACAACAACAACAACAACAACAACAACAACAACAACAACAACAACAACAACAACAACAACAACAACACAACAAAACAACAAAAAACCCACCAGGAAAATAAAAAGAAAAAAAAAAGAAATCACAGAAGTCTAAAGTCCCAATGCCTGGAGTTGTAGACAACTTGTGCAGATTAATACAAAACAGCATTTCAAAACAGTATAGTTGAACTTGAGCAATCCTGTGCTCAATTCAGTTTAAATTTGGTTCATTTCAGTATATTTTATCTTAGTAAAATTAATGGTCTGAGGAGAATGTATGTGTTTTAAATTAGTATACATCATTGGCAAAATCCAAATTAGAGTTTACTTTGCACTTCACATGAGACTTCACCTTTTAAAATTTCCAATCTATGCTCAAGACATCAATGTAGCATATGTTGGCTGGTAGAGGAAGAACCTAGAGTGGGTAAAAAGCCATCAGGGCTGAAAAGTTGCCAGAAATGAATCTCCTCAGTGCTGATTTTAACTGGGCTGCTATGAGACTTGTGCACTCAGAACCAGAGCAGCAAGGGACTGGCAGAAAACTTGCAGTTCATCAGTGGATGCTGCTTTGGAGTTTTACTCTTAGTGAGTGAGTAGTCCTGAAAACGTGAGATGATTTTCACAGACACAAGAAACACTTTCTCAGAAATCTGTTCGTGCCTTAGAAATACAGAAACAGGCCACCCATTAGTGCTTTGAGGCAGACAAGGAGCATGAAACTTTTCACCTTGACATGTCTAATTTACTTTCCATGTGTTTCTGATGAATAGTTGACCTGGTTAATGTTGATAGGTGGAAATTCAGAGCTACTGTATTGAGGAAGTCTGCATTGTTATCAAAGGATACTTTTCTTTCCTGGTCACAAGCCAGAGTACCATACGGAAAGTTTAACTGTTAGGATATTAAAGCTGAGCTTTCCAATTCTGTTGGCACCATCAGCATGTCTTTTCCTGGGAAGGAATCTCAAGGTGAAATTTTTGAATGGTTTATGTTTCCTTTGTAGTGACAAAATTACGCTTCTGTAGCCTTTTGGTGACGACACATGGGTGGGAGAAAGGTGCTGCAGCTTAGTTGAGGAATTAGAATGGAATGTGCATTTGAAAAACTGAAAAGTGAACTAAGGTATTTGATGGCCATAGTCTAATCTGCCTTTTTCTGTATGCCTTCTGGGGTTTTTTTTGTGGTTTTTTTTTTTTTTTTTTTTTTNTTTGAGTGTTTTTCTTTTTCTTTTTTTTCTGCTTTGTTAAGGTTTTTCTGAGAGCAAGGAATCCAAACCTGTGGATCTTGGGAAAGATGGGTAGCATAATGAGCTCTTTAATGAACGTTTTGAGAGCCAAAGGGACTCTTTCTTAGGATCGCTTGCCAGGAAACATCTTGCTTTGTTTGTGTGTGAAGTCTTACTGGCAACACTGCCTATGCTGGTGTGTGAATTGTGCAATGTTAGAAAGCTTGATGCGAGATTTACAGAGTTCTTCAGAACTGCTCCAGCTTGGGTCTCTTCCAGAAGGAGACAGTCTTCTAGGAAGAGACTGCTCCAGCATAGGTCTCCCATGTGGGCACAAATGCTGCTCCAGCATGGGCTCCTCTCTCCATGAGGCCACAGGTCCTGCCTGGAGCCTGCCCCAGTGTGGGTTTCTCACTGGATCTCAGGGCATCCACCTGCTCTGGTGTGGGATCCTCTGTGGGCCACAGGTGGATCTCTGCTCCCCTTGGGACCCCCATGGGCTGCAGGGGCACAGCTGCCTCCCCATGGGCTGCACCATGGACTGCAGAGGAATCTCAGCTCCAGTGCCTGGAGTACCTCCTCCCTCTGCTTCTTCACTGACCTGGGTGTGTTTGCAGGGCTGTTTCCCCCACATTCTCCATCCTCTTTATGGAGAGTTCAAGCTAATGTTGGGTGCACTGTGACCTAATAAAATGCACAAATTCTCTAGCTTTTATAATATTCAAGTAAAAAGCTGGGCTCTCCAGCTAGTCAGAAGAACATCCAGGTTAATAGTTGGAGGACTTAACAGATAATCAATCATTTCTTTGGGACAGTTAGACATAAATACTTGCTTTACTGAAGTTGTTGGTGAAGGTGCTTCTGTGCCAAAATACACTTTGAAAATCATTATAACAATGTGTAAAAATAAAAATATTTCATAGTAAAAACCCTGTGAATTCAGATGAATGTGTTGCAGGTTAAATTGAGTGATTGCCCTTTTGAAGTGTAGATAACCCTTTAATTTAAGATATAAGTACTACTGGGAACTTCTCTAAATCAGGTACTTGATTTGCTGCTGTGTTTTGGATTCAAACACTGAGCTTCTGTCTATCTGAGCTTTGTTCCATATATTACTTATGTTAGATTGTCTGTCCTTGTTATAATTCTTATTTTCTGTTTTGATTTGAACAACTTTTCAGGTATTAATCTAAACAGTCTCAAAATATTCTTTCTGGGGGTCCTGCAGCTAAAATTGTGCTCTTTATCTAAACAGTTCAGATGAAAATTGTCTGCTTTGTGTAAAATTTTTTAAACACTAACAGAAAGGTTGTATATTTAGAACTAGATTGTGTATTGTACTCTTGAAAGTCTCTGATTACAGTTATACTTTCTCCCTTGTGTAAAGTAAAGCAATGCTCCCACATGGGTAGGCTATGTAGTAAATTAAGAAGCTGTTGCCATATGTGCAGGCACTGAACTGATTTCCAGAACACAAAAGTATAAAACAACTTTCTTAAATTGTTTAGGAAGATAACATGAAAATGTTTAATAGGGTAAGATACTATTTAGTGCTGTGTTAAATTTGTCATGCCATGCAGACTTTTCACTTCTCATCTGATGTGAGTGCTCTTTAAAAAAATAGATGGTTCCCTTCTAAACATTCAGTAGACTGCAGTATATATTTATATTGCATAGAATTTATTTGAAGCTTCTGCCAATAACATCTGCCTGTCTTACATTCTGGATATTAGAATGTCTCCCATGGCTATTGTATCTGAATGAATCATCAAAATAACTAAATTTATCTTTCCACTGTTCTATGAATAAAAAAGTATTTTTTGCTATTTTTAACTCTGAAATGAAGGTATAAAAGAGAAGTGAAAAGTTACTTAATGCAGTCATCAAGAAGCCTATAGCAGATGGGACCTGAGTTCCTGTTCCCAAATCACAAGTTGTGCCTTTCCCACACTGGTTTTTACAGGCTTCTTACAGAGTTTTGTAAAATTCATAATTTTTCAGTACTATTTATATTCCATAAGAAGTCTGTAGTCATTAATTTAGTTTCAGTTTTGACATAAGATTGGGCAGTGTATAAAAGGTTTCCATCCACTCTTTGTTTCAGGTTCCTCTTTTGTGAGGTGACATTATCAAAGAGCCACTGAAGCCTCTAAATTGGCTCAAACACAGTTGTACATGTGAGCATTTGGAAGAGATGTGAGATGTTATTTTTAGAAATATTGTGATGAAGACAAGCTAAGAAAACCAGGTGCAGAATATAGAAATTATTTGCTTAGTCTCTTTTTGAAATTTTTGTTCCTTAAGACCAAATCCCATAGAATAACAACTCTTGACGTTCTTAGGTTCTTGGATCAGATCTGATTCTACTGAGAATAACTTTTACATACATATATGAGCATTATCTGCAACACAAGTGAAAGCTAAGATGCCATAGTCCTAAATGGTATCACTGACAGAAATGTTAATGAAATAAAAACATAATAGTAATTTTGTTTCCTAATTATTTGTGATTGACATTTTGGCCTGGGTTGCTTGTCATTTAGAAGAAAGTTTGATAAACGTATTGCAGAAGACAGATATTATTTTAATTCTTTAGAGTTTATACATGTAAGGTGCTATTAAATATGCAGTGTAGTAGATCTGTTGTCTCCATCTCTAGTTAAAGAAAGAATTAAAACAGAAGAGTATTTTTGAAATGCAATTACTTTTACATTTCTTTATTTGTCTAGTGTGTGGAACTTCCTTTTTATTTGGTTCTTGCAGACTACAAACAATTTAACAAACACAATTTGCCAAAGAAAATGTTTGCAACATTGTCTGAAACAGCTGTTCCTAACCCAGAAAACCATATGATTTTAGTCTGTTGCATTGTTTTTTGTAAAAAAACCCACCAACCTTCCGAGTTTAGGTCGCAAGAAAGTGAGATGTGATAAGCTGTTCTGGACTCGTCTAAAGTACAATAGGCAACAGATGGAGTAACACAGATGGTTAATTCTTCATGTGTGTCTCAGTTAACATGAAGTACTGGAGTGCTCCCAGATTTGCATCTAAGTGGGGTATGCAGAAATGGAGATTTTTCTGTTCATACACTTGAGCTGAGAATAGGAATGTGGGAAGATGAGATAGGATGCTGTGAATAGTTGTGTGTGTCCTGGGATGAAAAGGTACTTAAAAGGGAAGCTGAACTGTGAATTCTTTGGGCACCCAGCCTTCCTCCTCCCATCAAAAACAAAGGAATTTTTGCTGTTGACTTGGAGAGGACCTTGAATAACATCTGGGCATAACAGATTGCTGTGTCTGCCTTTGGGAGTGCTGTATCAGTGCAGAAAAGGAAGAAGCTGTGTTTCCAGTTAGGAGTTCCGGCTGGAAAAAAAGAGGAATTTGGCAGCTATACTTAGAATTGCTTCCCTGTTCATGACAGTAGTATCCGGATGTATAACACAGGGTGTCATGTGCTTTTGTTGTGCCTTAAACAGATTTAATCCTCTCATTGGCATTAAATAGCTCAGTTACTCAGGGAAGAATCTATTTGGGATTGTCTGCAGCCTAGATATAAGAGTGTTAAACTGGTAAAAAGATTTGTTGGGTTTTTTTTTTTCTGTAGTTAATTTTAAATAAAGAAAAATTTGAGCACCAAAGTACTTGTAGAGATTAAAAGAGACTTGAGGAGTCATAAATTCATGTACTAAACCCAGATTATTAATTGATGAATGAGTGTCAAATATAGCATTACACATTCAAAACAAAGTTGTTTTTGGGTACTGGTGGTTATTTTAAGGTAAGTGGCACGTTGACAGTGTAGGAACAATAGTGACAGGAACCTCAAAAAGTACAGATGTAAAGCTGGTCTGCTAATTCACAAGGTTTTGTGGTCTAAATAAATCTATAAAACTATATTTTTATTTAATTCTGGAAGTAAAACTGTGCTTTTTTTTGATAGAATGCTCTCTGGGAAAATGTCTGGTGACTAATGGAGTCATGCTGATTTTTCAGAAGCCCTGTGGACATAGCTTTTTTGCCAGGTGGTGCACCTTCAGTTTTGCTGTAGGCAGTTGCCTCTTGACTAAACAGTTTCTAGTGAAGTTCCTCCCTTCAAAAGGGACATGCAGCTTTGGGCCCCCTGCAGCTGGAGAATGGAGTGCAATCATGGGTTTCTTGCATCATGAGATGACACATTAAACTGTTGCCTACTGGACCATCAGTGCTTCTGTATGTCTCTCAATATAAGTGATTGTGATGGCTCTTCTGTGCTTTCCTGGGGGTCTGGTTCTAGGTTTTATTCATATTTATGCTGACAACACCTGCCAGATCAGACACTTCTGGGATATTATGGGAATTCCTGGGCTGTTTCCGATGTGTACATCTGCACTAGGCAAATGTGGCCCAATGTGGGCACTTGTAGAATCAGAGCTTCAGCCTCTTATGCAGTACTTTATTATTTGGAAGCTGAGGAGTCTGAAGAACCAGGTGGTGAGGAGTTTAATTCAGTCATGTTTTGGGACCTTAAATAGAACTTATTTTGTCCCAAGCCAGAAAAATTAGCTTCTTATTCCATCAGCTGAAACGTCTATGGAGGGTATTTGTCAGCTACCAGGATGATGCTCTGGTTTGGTTTTGGTTTTCTTGGGAGAAAAGCTTTCACTTTTTGGGTACTTTTTCAACCAAAGGCACAGTGTCTGTGAGAAAGTTTTGCTTCTGTATGTCCCCCTTCATGCTTAGTGGACATGAGGAGAGCAGAGGGAAGACACTTCTTAAAATTTGTGTTGGACAATGTGATTTAATGAATGTAGATTTTAGAAGTGTTTGGTACACAGTATAAGAGGATTTGAAAGCCATAAGGACGTGCTCCTTATTTATCTTCAGTGCCTATTGGTGTGGTTGTACTTTGAAAAGTACCTCCATCAGTTGTGGTACTTAGAGATATGTTAAAGTAGCAGGTATACTTTCAATGACTGTAGAAGTCTATTCTTTTACCTCTTATGCTTTTGTGGAAGCATAAAACATTGTAGAAAACTGCAATAAACAAATAACTTTGGAACATAGCCTCTAGTGTGGTTCCCTAATTTGTCAGGAGACCCCTAATTTTGCTTATCCCCATTAATTGCTGTTGTGCTGTGATGAACAATCAGACATCATTGGGATGGGTGGAAATGCAGACATTTGCATCCTTCTGTACTATTTATTTTAGTTTTGATAACATGTTTGTTCAGGCTGTTATGTGTAGGTTGAAATCTTGTATAACATTCAGGTTCTCTAGGTTATATTTTCTGTGATTTCACTACATGGAAAATTGTTACAAGGATGTCTTGAAGTTATGTTCATGGCTGAAAATCAGCAGTTTTACTCAAATGCTTCATTTTTAGGAAGCATATGTGCATGAGGTTTATCTTAGCATGTGTTCTAGGCTTGGACTGACTAGTGTGATTGTATGAACATTACTTTTGCCTTAGGGCCCTTTTTTGAGAGGTTATTAATTCTCCTTCTTTCTTCTATGTACCCATGTTTTAGTTGTTCACTTACCTTCCAGACCAGTACCATACCTGTTGCTATTTTCCTCCTCCTTAGACAGTTATATGCATGTAAGGTATGTAGCCTGTGTACTGCTGCTAATATGTAGTTTCTAATGAAGAAAGGGTAGCTTTTCTTATGATTATTTTTGATGTTTATCCCTGTCTTCAATCTTTGCTGAATGGGATTGTGCTTCTTGTCAAATGCTGTGGCTATTCACTGAATTCACAGATATGTCTGTATGTACCAACTAGAATTTCTGGAAGAAGTGTCCTCAGTGATGCGCCTGATTGTTAAACTCTGTTTTGTTAAATATGACTTTTTCCGGTATATTTCTTTATTGAAATAATTTGTGTCAAAAATTCAAGTCCTTTTTTGCCATCCTCACTTTTATTGGTACAACCATAAAAATTAAAGGTCCATATTAAACACTTAATTTTTTCCTATAGGTCCTGTTGTACCTTTTTTCATCCTTGGATTTTCCAGGACAGAGTAAGAGGAACCAATAAGTTCTCCAGTTTATCACTTGAGAATGGAAACCTTGGCACATCAGTGTAATCAGAAACATGATTATGTGAATCATGAGCATTAAAATAGACTTGAGATGTGCTTAGGGATTTAAGGGAAAGATTTTTTTTTTTTTTAAATTTAGCATTTTTTCACTTTACCTTTGGCATTTTGCCCGTTTGACTCTTAGCAGTGTCAGAACTTTGCCCACTAGGAAACATCTCTGTATCACTAGTGACAGACAGTTTTTGTTTTGGACTATTTACACATGCTGTGCATTCTTTGGGAGCACAGTATTTATGATTCCCTTTACGGAGCCACGTTCTGTTCGTGCTTACCCGCGCGTGCACCTTCAGTTAACGGGGCAGTGGGAGTGGCAGGGCTGCAGAGGAGGAATGGTTTTTGTAAAGTGGAGAAGTGGAGGTTTGGCAGCTGCCTTTGGCTCTTGCCTGCCAGCCTTCATCTTTAACCCTACGCTAGGCACAAGCTCTGCACTTTCTCCTGGCTGTGCAGGAGGGTTCTTGCTCCCTGTGTCCCGTGTTAATTGAATTTGTAAATGCGTATAAGCAAACACTTCCAGGTCTTCTGCTGAAAAGCTTGCTATTAAGCTTTAAGCATTTCTAATGCAGCTGTTAAATTGCCAGCTGTCCATCAGCAGTGCGTGTTTTCATGGGAATGAAAAAGTCCTGCTTCTAAGAAATGTACAGTAGAGTCTTTGCCACTCGACTGGGGGCAGAGTGGTGTTTTCTTGGTGACATTTGCTCTTCTTGAGTAACGAAGTTCAAAGCTTTGTCTCACTTCTGACTGATTGCTTGAGGGAATATCTGCATGAGACATGCACATTGTCCCCCTTGTGGAAGTGTGACAGAGATTGGGAGTGGATATTTTATGGATACTACACAAATGTAGTATGACCTGTGCACTTCACTACTGATGTTTTGAATTGTTTTGTTTTGGGTTTTGTTTTCTTTTTTTGAGAAAGAAATTGCTCCACTTAAACTCATAGCTTAACTAAATCCTCCCACAAAGGGTCACATTTTAGCCTTGGCCTCTATTTCCTGTGACCGTGATGCTTAGAGATGTAAGGTTGAGTTATTCCATCATCTTGACATAGCCCTGTGCTGCTGGCTATTATCCAGAAACCTTAAAGAAATATTTTATCCCCTAAAAATAACAGCTTTTGATTTTTTAATTTTTTTTCCATGCAGAGATGTGATAATACAATCTGGTTGAGGCCAGATTGCGTGTCGCCTGAATAAATTAGGTTTGATATAGCACTGCCTAGCCCCATTTTTCTTGCACTGTAAGCTAATATTTTTTTGTTGTATATCTCAGAGGTTAACTTAATAAGCATGCTGGAAGGTACTCCTTATAACTTGGTGTTTCATGCCATGAAAAAAACCTAGAATTTTACTTTTGATTGCAATTTTAATTGTGTTAAGCATTTATAGCAGCTATTGAATGTGTTGGCCGGCCATTTAGAAGTGTTCTGAGGTGCCTGTTCTCTCTACAAAAGTTCACCTCCCACCACTGAACCGAGTAGGTTATGGAATCTTGCCAGCGAGAAATCTTAAGGGAAAAACACTGTGTTCAGAAAATGCTGCTGTATTCGGAATCCTAGGACTTGTTCTAAAAATAAACTTAATTGAAAAGATTTGTTTTCTTTTCTAATGTGGTTTACATCACTGTTTTATTAATATTTAAATAACACAATGTCGTAACCCGGAGTACAGAAATACTTCTGTACAGAGCTCCCACCAGAGTCTTCGAAACCTTACATGAAGCATTATGATGTTTATTTTGCCACTGGCAATTTTCTTGGTTTAATGTTGCAGTACAAAGGAAGATGAAACTCTGGGTTTTCT
Organism: Cyanoderma ruficeps; assembly: GCA_008694505.1. Lineage (NCBI taxonomy): Eukaryota > Metazoa > Chordata > Aves > Passeriformes > Timaliidae > Cyanoderma > Cyanoderma ruficeps. The sequence goes on along the minus strand of VZDJ01006585.1, from coordinate 5,347,984 downwards.
CCAGAATGAAAACCAGATGATGAATGGGTTAAAAAGGAAAGTAATTAATTTTACTAAGTCAATGTGCATAGTCGTGAATAAGGCTTTATTTGCCAGGCTCTACTTGTGAGAATCTTTGAAAATTACTTGTATTTTTTTTTGCTTGAACCAAACCTTACAATGTGACAAGAAGCTGAATATAGATCATGCAAATTTTGATAAATTATATTTTTTATTTGCAATTATTTTACTATATTAAACACAAATTGCCTAGATTTCTATCTGTTTCCCAATAATTATTGTTTTTCAATACTCTGAAGATAAATTATTGGATTGATGCAAAGCTCAATGACTGGCTTGTAAATGAAAATCAATTTTTCCAAAGGAAAACATTATTTTTAGTAACTTTGAAGTTGCAGCTTCAACTGAAAGCTCTGAGCAGGCTGGCCTCTCTTCCAGTGGCTACCTATATTAATGTGTATCTGTTTAGTGTATTGATTTATTTTTCCTTTTTCCCCTGCTCTATTATCCTCCCATAACCTGCTATGCTTATTATAAATGTGGTCATGACAAAAATAGGTGCTTGATAAATTCAGATGCAATGAATCTAAGGTCGTTTTGACATTATCAGGAGCTTGCTTATGAACAGGTTTATGACATAGGTTTTATCTTACAAAGCTTGAGTGGGAGTACAGAGCAATCTGGGGACCAGCCAAGCATTTCTATTTGTCCCTTGAGTACTAAAGTAACAGTAAAGCGGTGAGTAGTGGTGCTTTAGAGTCATTCTTCAAACAGTTACTTTGTATTTGTGTATAGAAGTTTCAGTTTTGTTATTATTTGATAATTCAGTACATAAATTTTAGGATTTTCTCTGAATAATTTTTAGCTATGTGAGAAAGTAAGAGGAGACTAAAAATGATGGCAAAAGTGAAAGCTTTTCTTAAGGCCAAAAGAAATAATGTTAATTACTCTTTCTAAAGTAAATCATTACTTGAGTTGTGATAAAAATGAGCCATTTCGAGACTGTATATTTGTTTCAGCTCCAGGCATCCACCGCTGACTGTCCTATTTGAAGCGATGTTGAATGAAGTTGAAGAGGCAAAACTTTAAATGGGCTTTTTTTCTCCCTAAACTTTCAGCTGTAATTCTGCTGATTTTAATGGAATTTATACTACCCTATTATACTTTAAAGACATTTTATTAGAGTTTTAAAATACTGAATTATGTAACTTGGCGGTGTGACTTGATGGAGATGGAAACAGAAAGTAAATCAGACTGCAGTCACCTCCACTTAAAAAAACAGTATATTTTCATTTTCAACTGTCCAGGGCTTCACATGAGCTGCTATTTTTAGCAAAATGTAGTAAAATTTAGCTGTTTGCCAGAGATCTTATCTCTTCCTGTGTAAGATTACTTAGATGGAATCAATGAGATGATAGCCTTTCTTTTTCTTTTCATGCTCCCCCTCTTAAGCTGTGCAGAAAACACCCTGTCCTCTCCTGTTCATCTACCTATTTTGAAGAGGGATCAATATGCATGATACACAAGGAATGTTCTTGCTCTGATTTTTCTTCTCATCCCCTCCCAAAACCAGAATTTCCCTGCTTTTATATGTGGTGTGCAGTTCCTTAAACTTGCCATGAAACTGTCCACAACTTAAAATTTCCAGGTTGTTGCTCAAGCTTTGCATGAAGTTGTCTACAGGTGGTGATTTTTGTCCCCATTGCCATGTGGGATTTTTTGTTGACAAGTTTGAACCTACTGATCCCAGATGAAGACGGGTGCCACAAGGAGAAGATATTATTTTGTTGTGGAAACCCCCCCCCCCATCTGGTCTCCCAGTGTCACTTAGAGAGATGTGGCTTTGCTGTGTGCGGATACACGCACTTGGAGCATAGAGGATTTTTGTAAGCATTAGGTGTATTACTTGTGGTCACCAGCTCCTGCTCATGTGTCCATAGGAAAACTTCTTTTTCCAGAGTTCAGCAGCACTGTAAATTATTTGCCATGTTTACCATGTATGAATTTTACTTTTAGTCTGGATGTAAATGTTCAAAAAAGGCTGCATTTCCTTAGGAAGCTTTTGTTACATTAATTTTTAAATGGTCTTCTGATGAAGGATATTGTTGAGTTGAAGTAAAAACAATTTAATACAGTTTCTGAAGATCTACTGAAGTAATAATCTGCCATAAAGCATCCGATTGCTGCAAGCATGGAGTGAAAATTTCATTTGAAATTGTGACAGAAATGCACACATAGCATCCAAACTTCCAGTTTTTAAAAGGTTATTGAATTCTAATATGCTCTAATTCACAATTGGAATGGAGCAATTAACTAAAGTGAAACACTTTAGTGTTTTTGACTGGAAAATAGGAAGAAGTGTTAGAGCCTTCAGAATTTTCAGTGTGCTTTCGTACTCATTTTCCGAATAATTTTTTCTTGCTGATTCTAAATTAGGGGTTGGTTATTTGTTTTTAATTTAAAATGGCCTGATGGGTTGAAATTAGCCAAGTTACACAGAATTGCTATTGGTTTCCTGGTTGCATAAGCCTACCAGGAAGGTTGTGAGAGGTCATGCTGCCGGGGAGAGTGTGGCTGCAGTTTGGGTGTGCTCTGGCTGAACTAATCAGAAAAAAAATGTTTGTAAAGCAGGGAGTGGTTCTGTGTTAGTTTTTGCATGAGGAGAGGAACTACTTGCATCTATATTTCTGTTTTCTAAGGCAATGAGAGAAGGCTCAATGAATCAGGTTATTTAGTGTCTTTTGCATTGCAATATGACTTTCATTTATAGACACCTAAAATATCTGTCTTTAGGTTCCTGTAGTGCCATAGGCACATAGTTTTATGAAATTTGCAGAAGCAAGTTTAGGTACCTGCTGTTCCACATATTTCATTACAAGCAATGTAGCAATTTGAGGAAGCGCTAATTCTTCAAATGTAGTTCAATCCTATTCTTGTCTTTGCTGTAATACTTTCAGCAAACTTCATGCAAAATCCTCTGCAAGAGGGGATGTACTTGGAGTTGTCTTCTGCCCTTCTCTTGCAATCAGCATTCCTTTTGAAGATTTGGAAGATGGCTAACCTAGGAATATATTATTTCAGCTGTGAAAGGTAGATCTAGCTCTCCTGTGGATAAAACAGAAATGGAGGAAATGATTTAGGAAAGCGGCTGTTGAACCCCTAATTTTACTGTGTAGATAGAGATGAAAATTTCTGATGGCAGTAAATAGAATATACTGATTTTTTTTATTCCACAGTTAGACACATAACACATCAGTGGAAAAAACCCTGTTCTCTACATGTTTGAAGGCTTTTATTAACTACTGCAAGAGTCTGCGTTATTCGGGTTACTGAGAAACAAGAGCAGAAAAATTGCACAAACCCCCGTTTCGTTAGATGCCCCAGAATATGGAAACTATGCACAAACTAGAATTAAAATTACACATTGATAGCTGTATCACACCTCTACTTCCTTCTGAAATTACGGTGTTTGTTACAAACCCCACACACTTCTCATAATGTTTTCAGATACTTTTTTGATTACAAAATTTATCTTCCATTGGACTTTGTTAAACATGATTGTCTTGTGGTATGAGTAGTCCCTTTTTTAGAACAATTGATCCTAAAATATTTTGAACCAGAAATGAAAAATGATTTATTTTGGTAAAGTGTGGATATTTTAACATTCCTTTTAGAATACATGGTGGTGTTCTGTGTTAGAAAAACACAGGAAGAGGTGTAAGAATAATACATCTGCTTTTGGAGATCATGACTATAAAGCTGGGTCTTCTAATAAGCAATACTAGTGCTTTCTGTCTGAGTTATGATAATTTGGTTTATATCCATTGCAGTATGCATTGAAAATAACCTGGCACACTGTAAAGCACAAGGAGACCAAAGGCTGTGTACAAAGGCTAAATAGTGACTTCCCTGCCTTCTCTGATGGTGGAGGCGTTGTCTTCTCCTCAATGTCTAGTATACATGTCATGGGAAACAAGAGCACTGGAAGGTGTTAAAGGCATTCCAGGATTATTAAATGAATCAGTAGGCAAAGGTTTTGATTTTGGAAAGTTAATTCCAGTAGCTGTTTTCTAAAGAAAAAACCCAACATTTCTGTACACCCAGATTCATAATTGGAAATGCCTAAGTTTTTCAGACTTGTTTCAAGATTGTGACTGCCCCACCAATGAATAGTATAATCACATCAGTGCTCAGTTTGCTGGTCCAGGGTACTCTGTGCTGTGAGTCAGTTTATTTTTAAAAACAGGTATATTATTTCTGAGGATTGCTTTTACCACTATATTAAATAATGTAGTTTTTAATTCAGAAGTATATTTTGTGGAAGAGTATAGTCTGCACTAGCATTTTGTGGGGCTTATTTCAAAGTTCTCACATTAAATGCATTGCATTTATTAAAGATTCGTGGACAGTTGATATTGGAGTTATTCTCCTGGAAATGGAACTTAAAGGTCTTTAAATTGTATACTGGCTCAAACTAATTGAAACCATTTCAGGCTATTTATAACTGAAACCATTCCGGCTATTTATAATTATCAAATGAATGGAGTATAAAGTCTCATAATTCTTTGCCATCAATTTGACTTTAATTTGTCAAATTTGATTGTTCGAAAAGCCATTTTGGACTTGATTCCTTCAAGGGAAGGATTAGGGTTAGATGAGTGTTCTTTAGGGAATTCTTCAGCCGGTTTCTGCTCATCTGCACTAAGGTTTGGGATCTGTGAAACCCAAAAGAAACTTCTGTCATTGTGAGGAAGGAATCAGAGTGTGATTAATGTTTTCATCAGGAACCTAAACAAACTATCAAAAAACACAGAAAGCTTTCTGGTACAGTTTGTTAAAATTATTTCCTAGTACAGTTTATAATTCTTCAGACAACTGATGTAGCTTATGCTGGCAAAAATTCAGTTTGCTAGTGTATGTGTGACTTTCACAGCATCTGTGAAAGTCTGTTGTCATACAGACACGTGTTATTACAGCTCTACCTCTTTCCAGTGCAACTAAAGTTGAGTGGTTTTAAAAGTGCTATTTTGAAAACCTTGGGGGAAGTTGTCAGTAGATTTTGCTTCTGTTTCTTTTCTTTCTTCTGGGTTTTGAGTGTTTTCTGCTATAGCACCTATGAGTTCACAGCCCTCATGTGCTCCCAACTGGCAGCTAATTTTCAGCTCTTAAGCAATTGGTAACAGAAAGTTTCACGCTGGTATCTTTAGAAGAGTGAAGAGTTGATGTGGCCCCTGCCTGTTCTCTACTGTTCTGAATTTTTTGGTCTTTACCTTCACTTGGTTTTAAAAAAATTAATTTCCTCACATCCTAGGTTCGTTTTAAATATTTTAAAATATATAAGTCTCTGTAATAATTATTTTATTGTAGTCTTTCAGGTACTTTAAGAGGCCTTCATACTCATGAGGATGTTCTTTAAACAGTACACTAACCATTTCATGGTCTCCAGAGTGCTTAGCACAACCAGATGTATCATGCCTCTGAATTTTGCTCTAGCAATGTAAATACGGCTTAAGAAGCCTGTGTGTGGCTATTTCCAGACAGAATTTCACATCTTTCCTACTCATAATGTGACTGATAGTCTGTGCTGCTGTAGCCTTGGGAGGTATGAGGAAATTGCAACAGAAAGATAAGAAATTCAACTGTTTCCCACATGCAGCAGTTAAATATATTAACAACTGAGTACTTTGTCCCTTTCATTTGGTTCATTGGTGAATGAAGACATGAAAGAGAATTTTGTAATTGGAGCAAGGCTGGGACATTCCTGCATTTAAGGAAATGCCAGACAAGCCTATGTGACTCCGTAGTGCCCTTAAGAGTCATGTTTTGGGTTCTTTCTTGATCTGGCTGGGTTACCTTGTTTACAAGCAAAGGGAATTGCCTTCTCCCAGCCCTAAGACCTACATGACTTCTGCTGTGCAGGGATGGCTTTGCTGTATTTATGACACCCCAGGGAGGCAACTCTTACCACTCTCAGTGAGGTTTGAAGCATGAAGGTTGACAGATTTAGACATAGTGTAGAAGGGAAGACCTTGGCATTTGTGTAGTCTCTTGGTCTGAGTTGTCTATAACAGCTGGAGGCAGAGTAAGACACTACCCTGCTTTCAGAAGGCAACACTGGAGCTTTCAGTGATCAATCAGATTCAGGTTAAGATGGTGTTTTTTCCCCAACTTCTAATGTGCTTTTTTTTTTTCTTTCTTNTGAGTTATAGGTTCTTCTGAGGTTTGCAATGGTCGTTTTGTATGAAAAAAAAAAAAGTTATTTTTGTTCCCTGATCCAAAACAGATGATTCCTGAACAATGTTGTGCATTGATTTACAGATGTAATGATATCTATGTTGATTTACAGATGTAATGATATCTATGTTTTAGCTTATGTATTTTGTGATCAGTGTCTTTTTTTGTAGAAATATATTCCTAAGGAGATGCATTAAAACTATTTCATATCAGTCATCAGGAATGTCCAACTTGACTCATTTATCTAGCATTAAGCAAGGATATCGAATATGACATGGGAAGTGAGATCACAGAAGTTCATTAAAAAGTAATGAAATGCCTCCTTGGTTGATTTACAAGAGTGGGCTGTAACATGAAAAATTCCACTTACAGAAGCAGCTTCATGATTTGAGTGGGTTATTGCATAAAATACAAGTAGAGTAACTGGATGTGGGAAGTGAGTCAATTCAGTAGTTTGAGAATGGGATTAGGATTTCGATCGACTGTTCTGTTGGTGCTGACTCACTGTGACCTTACGCAAGTCAGTGAAGTTTTCTACATATCAGCAGCTCAACCTAAAAATATGCTATTCCTCTCACCTTTGCTTGCAAGCTTTCTTTGTTGCAAATGAAAGGGCAGTACCTAAAAAAACATAAGAAATTTTTGAATCTTCGTCTTAAAACACTCTCTAGTTTCTCTAAGTTGCATTTTCCTGTTTTATTGCTGTTTTGTAATGTCTTTCTCTGCTGCACTGTGGAGAGTTTTATAAGGGAATGAATTGTCTCTTTGCCTTATTTTACAATTAAAGCAACTGTTTTATAAAGTAATGAGCAAACACAAATTAAAAACATGAATAGCTTTTCTAATCCCCTTTGATAATGTTTCACACTGGCATTTTAGTTACCATGTTATTTGTGCCAGAACAAACTGCTCAGCCTCATCTGGCTTAAGGGGAGGGTATTAATTTAACAAATTAGGTCCTAAGTGATAATATTATATTATTTAACATTAATTAATATTTTATTATTAAAAAGGGTAAAACCATTCAGATAAAGTGATAACATGATATTTGACCAGGCAGTTGAAATTCCTGATTATAAGCCTCTCCTTTTTCAGAGAGTTAATGTGGCAAGTAAATTTTGTGCTCTTGAATTTTGTTGATGACTGCTGCTGCTACCCTCATTTGTCTGCTCCATCGTTTTTTGTCATGAGATACCTTGCCCCATTCTGAGCTTTTTTATTTCTTCCAGTGTTGACTCAATGAATCATCCTGACAGCAAAGAAGTTTGTTAGCTGGGGATTAAGGCAAACAGGAATGTGATGCTTTTGCTTGGGGGGGTAAGAGTGACTGCACATTGGGTTACTGCTCGGCTGTTATGCTTTTGTGTCAAACACTCCCATAATGTGACCAACTTTCAGGTCTGGGCAAGCCCTTAACAATGCTTCTTTCAGTTTTAGTGCTGTTCACAGATTGTAGGAAGGCAGGAATTTGACTTGGTAACATTTTACTTGCGAAAGCACTGAGGGGAAAAATGGTTGGGGAGGAACAAGTCAGTGGGCTATAGTTCAGCTCGGCTTGGCAACTTCAAGACTCCTTTCTTTTCCAGGCAGTATTCTCTTGACAAGCTCTGACTGTATAACAGTGCTATCAAATGCATTTGGGACCCCTACATGTGTAAAAATGATTATTACTCTCATATATTCTATTATATATCAAAAATAGAATATATGAGAGTAAAACAATGGAAAGTCTGAATTAATGTGGCTGAATAACAACAAAAGATATGGCACAACCAGTTTGTTATAATGCTTAGCTGAGCCGTATCTTCTATGTACTTAGAGTTATTTATACAGCAAGGAACCACTTTCACCTGTTTTCTCCTCTACTATGTTGTGTACAGTACAAATGTAATAAATATTTATATACTAACCTTAAAAAAGGCAGGTGGCTTTCACAAGACCAACTTTTTTGAGTTATTTATGATACTGGCTGATGTAACTAAGGGAAAAAAAGATTGACCATATTTTACACTAAAAAAATAGGAAGTTGTCTTTTAATAACAGTAAAGCCTGAGCATCCTCTTTCATGTATAGAAAATTCAAAAATATATGTAAGAGCAGAAGCTATTAACCACATATAACTTAGCAAGTTGCCTGAGCAAAAATCTTTACACTTCTGTAATTTAGCAATTGAAAATGTCAACTTTCAGTAAATGACTGCCAAAACTCTTCTATGTATGTTCTCAGTAAATGTTAATTTGAGACTGTTCTGGTTTTGTACAACAAAACCTGTGTAGAATGAAAGGATAACTTATAACACTTCTTCCCTGAGTTTCAAAATTTCAGATTTTGACTTCAACTTGTGATGTCAACTATGCTGAAGTTGTCCACGCATATGTACGTTTTGTAGTTAAAGTGTTTATGCTATAAAGACTCAAAAACCTGCTCCAGAAATGCACCTATTTCACCCAGCCTGAGTGCTTGTACTGCTGTGTGCTGCACTTGAGCACGGTGTCACGCTACTACCCCCGCGTGGTCATTTGCTATAGAACAATTTTTATGGAAAGAAAGTTCTTGTCGATTACTTCAACTTAAAAGGCCGGAATAATTTTCAGAGTGTTTTATCCTTTTTTAAGGCCTTAGATGGAGAGTATTGGGAAGCTGCAAAACTCAACATGTGCTCTCCTTTTCACATAACAGTGTGACAAAATATTGCTTAGGAAGTTGCTAGAAGAACTGCTTTTTCCAACAGTTTTTATGGCTTCATTAGAGAAACAACACCTGGAAATTTCAGGCATAGATTCTAAAGTAATTTTAATAAGCTGTGAAGCATAAACCAAAATGTATACTAACAACATTGACATGAGATTTCATTGGTATCAGCTATTCTGTATTCAAGTACTAGGCACAGTTTTTATTCTCAAAGTTGTTTTTATGTGTAGAAACAGTGTATGCATTGGAAGTATCTGTGACATTCTGCTATGCAAGAGAGTGGAGAAAGAACAAGAGTACTCAGAAAGAGGCTTCAAAAATGTTCATTGTTTCATAGTAATTTCTTGCTGTCACAACATGTAATGAATTTTGAAATAATTACAATGTATTTTTTAAAACACTATAGAAAACTTTTGCTTTGCAGTGATTTGTTGCTTCATGATGGTATATTTTAGAACTTATAAAAGATTAAATAATTTTTGTGCATCTTAATGATGTTCCTTTTAAGTCTAAATCATCACTGTCATATCTAAATTTAAATCTTATCAAATTCCTTACAAGTAGTGCTAATTTTGGTAGTGAAGCTGTCTTTGTGTCTTGCATTGTAAGTGAACTTACTTGGTTACTGGGAGTGTATATTCTCACCTATATGTGGGTTCCATGTAAGGGTGATATTTTGTTCCTTTGTATTTGCTGCTTCCATGATATCTCCATCCTCACTATTAGTGCAATTCTAGAAGGTACTTTCTAGGATTAGTTATAGTCTTTGCCAACCATTGAGACCTGGACTGAGTCTGTTGAATTTTCATGTAGAAATTAGCATTTTGTATTATCCCAGGGCAGTTCATGGAGAGGGATTTTTCTTCTATCAGTTTCAAAACCCTGTCTCAATCTTCATTAAATACAAAAAGGTGGTAAAAGGTCATAATTTCTTATTCAAATCCTGATTTGTAGATAAGAATACATGAATCGTTCTTAAGAAGTGTGAAAAAATCTGTATTAATATTATCCAGCAATTGTTCAGAAATAAACAGTACTTTCCACTTTTCTCATTATTTTTTCCCCAGGTTTTACTGTTCATATATCCATTTATACTCTAATTGGTCTCAGCTCATTGGTTCTTTTTTTTCATACTAGAGGAATGTTAGTGGAATTTTAAAATCGGTTGTATTTTTACTCTTTTTGTGGAGCTTCTTCAGACAACTGCTTAGAACCAGCTTCCAGCTATCCTTAGAACAGGAATGTTCTACTTTGATGTAAAGTGCATCTCCTCACTACTGGTAAGCAGTCACCTGTTTAATACTGGTGGGGTTTGCTTATCCAGAAAGATGTCTCCACTCTTGATTGTGCACGTTCTGTCTGTGGTTCAACATTGATCCTGTTTGCTTATTGGAAATGTTTCTAGGTAGGTGACTTAAACAGTTCAACTGAATTGTATGGTTTTAGGAACACCATGTATCCAATAACAAATTCATGCAGAGACTACAAAGCAAAATTCATGCAGAGACTCCAAAGCATAGTTTTTCTCAATCATTGATTATTCATAATGAATACTGTTGTTCCTATGGATAGCTCTTGATTATTCATAGCATATCTGAATGGCTGCTGTAGATTGGAGGATGTACTCTCACACTGCAAGAGACCCTTGTTGATCTGTGTGTGACTTTCCACGATGATGCTCGACGTAAAAATCTTTCTATTCCTTACGTTTCTTTTGTGCCAGTTCTGCCCTAAGAATCCTCTTTCTCATTTCACTCATATCACACCACCTTTGTGTTTCCATTTAAAGGTCTATGTCTACTTTTGGCATTGAAACGGTAATATAAATTTTGTTGGGACTTAGTTTAAAACTGACATATTCCTTCCTCAGCATGGTTTAGTAAATCCTTTTCATATCTGGATTGATTAGAGCTGCTCTTTGGAGTGGTAATTCCTTGTTTCGTGCCCTGGACCAGATTCAGCCCATTTTTGTTCCAAATATAAATGGCATCAAAAGGATGCTCCAAGTCACAGCAGGAGCATCTCGCTTTCATCTTTGATGTTTAAGGCAGCAGAAAGTAAAACTACTATATTCTTTAAAAAAACCTACTAACATGAAAAGAAAACAGTTCCTTGCCTTCAGTCACTGTACTTTATGTATCAGAATATTAGTTTTAGTTTTGTTTTTCATTAACCCATAGCCCCATTAAAGTTGATTTTTTAATAGAGGATTATATATGTAATAACTATTTAAAAAATGATCTATATTGGAACTGTAAAAATTGCAACACTAACCAGCCTAACTAGCAAGTTACAAAGTGTACAGGTGGCTTAATTGTTTGAGAAGCATCTCTTTGGTGAGATGAAATAAAAAAGGGGGATAGGAAAAAAAAAAGAAGTATTAATCACATTTATTCCCAGACTTCTTGCTGGTGTAAGACCATATCAGGAATCTGGTTGGTAGAATTGTGTAATAAGTTCAGGTGATTACTCAGGTAACTCAGAAATTAACTCTTGATATGGGTGTTTTGACTTTGTTGTCACGTTTCTTTCATCCAGGTCTTTGTGATCAACACCTCCATCTACTGTCTGAAACCAATTTATAAATTCACAGTACCTCTGTGCAAAGGACATTTTCAACTAGTCTTTTTTTCTTAAAATAATCCTCTTAAAGGGGTTTTCTAACAAGAAAAGCATTATAAAAAGTAGCTAGAATTATTTTTCTTGGAATTAATACAGCGTAAGACCACAATTACCTAGCCTAGTCTTTGGAGCCTGGGTAATTTAAAGGAGAGTGAAGATCATCCTGTAGTTTTAAAATTTTTATTATACACCTCAGATCTGATTAATATATTTTTAATTTTTTTAGCTGGTTTTCTGTGGCTTTCTCTGCATGTGTAAATAGTTCTAATGTATCTCAGCCTCCAGTGCAAAGATAATGGGATGCTCTGGCTCAGAAGTTTTGGTGGGTTTAGTGCTCAGGAGACCTGCCCTGCCTTTCTGCTCCAAAATACTGGTCCCAAGGCATGCACGTTGTGCATCCATCATTGCAGCATCTAAGGGCATTGTCTCAGCTCAGACTTAACTATTGTTGGCTGCTTGACCTGAAACACTCCACAGTGGCTGCACCCTCCTTTCCATGCTGTCACAGCATGGGAGACAGCAAGATTTTCTAGGATGTATCTTGCAAAGTCCTCCAGCTCTTGTCTCAGGGAAAAGATGGCAGCTCCAGATGTTCCTTAAGAACTAAATTCTTAGAAATGAGATGAATCTCAGAAGTTAATTGTACCTGTATTAAACACAAGCAAGCAGTTATGAGGATAAAAGTGTTTCAAGCAGAAGAGTAGATAGCAAAGAAACATGATCAGGAAATCTTAGAGGAAATCTGATTAACCATATCTATTTTTAAAAAATATTTTCCATGCTTTTCTCATTTATGTGAAAGGCCAGTAAAATAAATAGGACACTTGATCTGCATTCCAGAGGAGAGCAGAGCTTCTCACTCCTAAATGCTGTTGAAGATGGTGTGAGAAACTTCACTGAGAATTTTCATAGCATAATCATGTTTACCTCTAGAGATGTATGTTAAGCTTAATCTTCATACATAACAGGATAGAAGACTTCCATAACATACATCCTCTGTGGAAAACAATTTTCCATCTTTGTTCTGTTTAAGAATACTTATGGATGTAAATTTGGTTTGGGCAGTGATTGGTTGATTGAGAATTACTTTGGTCAAATAGAAGCACAACTGTATTATTCATATAATAGCTGTGTGTTCATATTATTTTCTCCTGCTGAAAAGTTAGCATGATTTTAACAAAAGAAAGTTTGAGTGTACCAAGTGAAGAACCATAACAATTGTCCCATCGAGTGCTTTGTCATTTAAAAGCACTGCGAGATAGTAAACAGCCTTTGAGTTAATTTATTGATGTTTTACATATGTATCTTTGTCCTACCAAAGCACTTGATGAGTTTGAAGTGCAACAAGAAAAGTTTACACAGGAGAATCCATTTTAGTGGTAAGGAATCTCTGTAAGTGAGGGCTTTACAAGCATCTTAGGAAAACATCTTGGGAATAGTTCAAGGACAGCTGACAAAGGCAGATGAAGACTTCATTCAAATAGAAAGAAAAGAAGGACGGTGTATTTTTGTAATGACAGGTCATGTGAAAACTCAGATTTTAGAGCCCCCATTATTCTGTCTAGGGATTCTGTATTTGGAAACTGAACATATGAAGATTATCTTTACAGAAGTAATGAATGCAGGCTTATGAGACGCTGTGTTGAACTGTGCCACTTCTGCGCTCTCCAATTCCTCAAAGGAAGTGTACAAAAACTGGAAGCAATGACAAGTGACCCAGAAGGCATTCTGAGGAACAGTCATGCAGGGGTGGGATTAGGAATGCCAAAGTCCACCTGCAGTAGAATCGGGCAAGGGATGTGAAGGCTAACAAGAAGGTCTTCTACAGGTACATCAGTAGAAGGAGGAAGAGTGGGGCAAACTCATGGCTGTTGCTGAATGAGGACATGAAAGAAGCCAGGATACTCAATGCCTTCTTTACCCTGGTCTTTACTGTTCACACCAGCCCTCTGTAATCCCAGGTGCCCATGACCAGTTGGAAAGTGGTGGAAGGTGAAGGAAGATCAAGTTTGGGAACACTTAAACTCCATGAACACAAGTCCACTGGTCCTTGTGGGCTACACATCTCAGTGCTGAGGGCATTGCAAGGCCATTCTCCATTACCCTTCCAAGGTCGTAGCCACTAGGAGAGGTTCCTGAGAACTGGAAAAAAGCAAATGTCACTCATATTCAAGAAAAGAAAGAAGGAGGATCTGGGGAAGTACAGATCAGCTGCCTCCTCTCTATTCCTTGGAAGGTGATGGAGCAAAACCTGTGGTGATTAGTGGCACAAAGTCCAGTTAGAGGTCCGTCACTACTGATTTACTCCTGGGGTTGTTACTGGGGTCAGTGCTCTGTAACATCTCCATTAAGGCCTGGATGGTAATGCAGAGTGTATCTGAAGAGTGTACAGACAATACAAAATGAGGAGAAATGTCTAATGTGCCAGATGGCTGTGCTCCCATTCAGAGAGTGACAGGCTGCAGGAATGGGCTAGCAGGAACCTCTTGAAGTTCAGCAAGGTCCAAGTCTTACATTTGAAGAGGAAGAATCCTATCCCACTGTAGCCATGGGCAGGCTGGGGGCTGACTGATTGGAAAGCAGTGTGGCAGAGGAGGGTCATAGGACAATGAAGACCAACAGGATGCTGGGCTGTGATTGGGAGGATTGCCAGCAGGTCAAGGGAGGTGATCTTCTACTCATCCCTGGTGAGGACACACCCAGAGTGCTGTGCCCAGTTCTGGGCTGCTCGGTACAAGTCAGACATGGACACGCTGGAGAGGCTACAACAATGATTAAGAGGCTGGAGCATCTTAGATATGACAAGAGGCTGGCAGGTCTGTGACTGCTTATCCTGAAGAAGAGAAGGCTGAAGGGGATCATACAAATATATACAAATATCTGAGGAGTGTAAGGAAAACTGTCAGGCTTAGTGGTATCGTGCCAGGATAAGAGGCAATGGGCACAGATTGAAATACAGAAAGCACAGCATTTAAACACAAGAAAAAAACTATTTTTGACTTTTTTTTTTTAACCCTCTCTCTTTTGTGGGTGATTGAACACTCAAAACAGGTTGAACATTTGCCCAGAAAAGTTGTGGAATCTCTGTCCTTGGAGATACTCAGATATATGTATGGAGATACATAGATATCTCTGGGTGAACTGCTCCAGATGATTGCTTTGTGAGGTGGGCTGGACTATATGGATCTCCAAAGATCCTTTCCAACCTCAGCTGTTCTGTGATTCTGCAACAGCTCTGCTCCTCAATTGTAAATATATTGATCCTGAACCTACAGCACCAGAATTAGTTATAGAGTACAAATATTTAGAGTTCTATGCTACATCATGTCTCAAAATGCAGTTTTTTGTCCTGCAGCTTTGTTTGTCTTCATATATACAGGTAAGTGAGAGAGCCTTACATTGGCGTTATTATGGAATTAAAGGTTTTGTTGACTTAGCTATTCTAAAAGTAGAGTGTTAAGACTGTTACTGGGAGAATACTAGAAAACGTAATTCAAAACGCAATTAATATGTATGCAGGATTTTATCTGCCATGGGGTAAACCAAAATTAGGGCCAATATAGGTTCTACACCAGTAGAGTGCAGCCACTGAATTACATTGAAGTATATAGTCTCTGTATCTGTGGGCATCAGAAACACTAAAAATTCAGGAGTGCTTGGCTATTCAGTTAAAAAACTTCTCTTTTTCTTATTCTGGATGTAACAGGATTTTGTAGATCACAGGGCTACAGCACCTGTGAAACTGGTGTCTTGTCCTTGTGGACTTGAGTATTGAGCAAGATACCAACTGCAATGACCAATCACTGTATAGCAATGACTGGTATTTTAGCAAAGCTTAGGGAGTGAACGGATAGGATGGTATTTTTGCATTTCTCATCTCTTCAAAGAAGCGATAAAGATACTAAGAATTTACTTCTTAAAACAACATTTGTGTGATACTGAAATTTCCTAAAAATGTATCTTTACAATCTGTATGTTTTGAACTAAATAAAGCCTCTAGGTCCCTTCCAACTGGATAGCTCTATTCTGTTCTACAGCTCTTCGTGGCCTTGAGGGATTTCTGTTGCTAAAAGCATTTTATCTTTCCTAACTTCATCGGCAAAAGTCAAATAGAGGTGTGGAAAAAGCCAGCGAGAAGGAAAATGAGTTGTTCCCCAGCTTTCCCTGAAGAGCCACAAGCTCTAAGTAACTCTGTGTAGGCTCCTCTCTACCGAGTGTAGGTCCTAGGAAGTCTGACAGCATAACTGGAATTTGCTTAAAAATTACCAAAATGACAAAAATGAAAACTGCAATAATTAAAACACAGAAGGTTTGCTGTAACAAGCTTAACCTTTAGTTTTTTTCAAGAAGGGATAGTTTAAATGTTTGTAGCAGTGTGTAGGTTTTTAAATTATATGATGATTTTGTAATTTCCTCAACTAATTGATCAAGTTTATTTGCATATTAACACTGGGCAGAACTAGAGGAAGTTTGCTTTTTTCTGTGAAATGTACTGGGATTTTTTTCTGTATGTTGCTGTGTGAGGTGGCAAAATGGATTTTTTGGTCCTACACTGTATATACGTTACTCATTGGCAAGTGTGTTGGGCACTGCAGTTAAGAAAGAGTCTAGATTATTCTAGTAAGGGAGAAAAATCTTGCCAGCTGAATGCTTTGACTCATTTATTATGAGTTTTATTTTTTATATTTTTTATTCCTGAAATATGTACCATCTATATTATTCTGTCTCAAAAGCAGTTGGTTTTGAGACAGACTTAGTTGGTTTAAATCTCTCTGCTCAAAGCATGTGTATTTTAAAAGGAACAACTACTGAAGCCCCAAATGGTAGCTGTGAAATACTGCTCAAAGTTAGCTGAGTTGTGTTACAGCACCAAAACTCTTAAATCTTTGGCACCAAGTCACAGCCCTATGAAGTGTTTTATCCTTTTTCAGCAGATTGCAGCTGTTTCATGCCCTGATTAATGAGAACACAGAGTGAGAGCAACATGCTGTACATGAGTGTAAATTAGGAGTTTAAATACTTGAACTGCAGATAAAGTTTCTTCTCAATCTAGTATCAACTTTAGATCTAAAATAGGGTATTTGTTTCTTTTTTTCAAAGTATAATATTTTATCCCAATATGGCAATATCTTACTCATAGTTGTTATATGCTACAACCTCTGTTTTTAAATCAGTCTGTTAATTGCATTTCACATTGCTACTAAGACTTTTGTTATGGCAATTTCTCTGTAATTTCGTATTTACTTCATGTCTTTCTGCATTACTGTATGTTCCAATTAGAGGAAGCTGAAAGCTTTTTTAAAATTATTATTTATTTTAACAATAGTAGTGCAAATTGTGGTTCCTTAGTATAGGCTGAAAGGGATCATGAAGGGAAAATGAGGTTGAGGAAGAAGGGGACTGCATAACTGTATAAGTGCCTTTTTTTGTATTAGAGTTTCACTTAGGCTAGAGTCCATCCACATAAATGACCCCAAAATATGGAGTATAAGAATAACTTCGAAGAAACATAGTGTTTATTATTATACAGAAATGGTGGTGCTTGATCACAAGTTAGTGTTTTGGTGGGGTGTTTGACTGGCTTTCATTCTGAGATTTTGGAAAGCCGTTTTCTCACAGCTAGCTGGTCTGTTTTTCTTCTTTAATAGGACAGGGATAACTGTCATCAACAGTGACAGAGCAAGCATGTGCAACTTACTGCATTTTGTGATTTCTCTCACTGGTGCAACCTGGAGGATGTGTTGTTGGCAGCAGCCTGGGGCATCTTGGTTGAGGCAAGTGTCATGCTTTAGGCACCCCATGATACAGCTCCAGTTGCTCCACTGCACTACCAGTTCTTGGTGGCATTTGTTTTATTAAGATTTTCTTGATATTAAAATAATGTCACTTAGTCAACATACTGATTTTCAAATTTATTTTGATGCTTTTTTGCTGTATCACTTCATAGATTCTTTCTTTGGTTTTAATTTTTGAATGTTAGGGTCTTTTCACTGTGAAGAGGAATCTTCAATAAAAATGTAACCTTGCTGTAAGCTGCTGCTAAAGTTTTTATTCTTGGTAGATAAAATCTATTTTTATTTTGACATAACTAATGAAAAATCTGTCAGCCTAAGTGACAGTAATGGAAGCTGCTATACAGAGATTGTCAAGAAAATCACAGGCTTGGAGTTCCCAAGTCATAATTTTAATATAAATCAAGTGTTTGATTGTCACATTTTTAATAATAAAAATAATTTTCAATCTACTCTACACATGGAATATTTTAAGGGGTTCTGAGTTAATATGAGCGTTGAGATTTTACCTTGTAAAGTAATGAAGGCACTGTCTGCCTAAAGCCATACCCATGCAGATGGTGAAAACGTTCCAGTACTGAAAAAAAGAGGGTTGGTTTTATTTCGGTACTCAACTTGGCAAAGTCACAGAAACAGGAAGTATTACAGGAGAGGGTTAATATCAAAGAGTATCATCATATCATCTCTCTCTCTGTATTTTCTTTTCTTTAATTGTCTTGTCTGTCAAGAATCCAAATACTAATTGTTTTGGTAAAGGAGGGCCTAGGCCCACTTGCAAATACAAACATCAGACTTGAAAGCAAAAGAGATGCTGTGTACATAGCAGGAGAAATTCAACCTGTGAAATTTTTTGCTTGGTTGCACAGTGATCCACTTTAAGCTGTGGAATAGAAAAGGCTGTTCAGGATCAGGAGCAGCATGTGAGCCTGGGGACTGTCCATTCCCATGGTACTTCCTCATGGCAAATTAAAGGGACCACGTACAGCTACACTGTTCTTGAATTTGTCTTTTTTTCTTTTTTTCTTTTTTTTTTTGTGCTTGCTGATGCTGTCTGCCTGTACAATCTCTTGTGACTGCAAACTTCATAAAATCACTACCTGCTATGTAAAGATATGATACTTTTTATCTTCGTTAAGCTGATCTCAATATAGTTTTGTCACATTCCTCCTTGTTATAATGTTGGGAGCTTTGGTGAGCTGTAGTTCTGCAGTCACCTTACATTTCCTTAATGCTCTTTAAAACGTTCATATCACCTTGGTCTTCTGCTCTTCAATCTCTCTTGTTGTGAGGCAGCTACTGTTGTGTGAATCATTTGTGTTGCCCTTCTCTGTACCTTCTCTTAACCCCATTTCTTGAATTAGAGAGAGCAGAACTGTCTGATACTGTCAATAACATTGTTATAGAGCAGCAAAATTGTATTCTGTTTTGGGTTTGTTGCTTTTCTTAGTGATAGGCAAAATCGTATGGCATTTCTGGCTGTGGTTGAGCCTAGAGAACTGTGAACTGTGACTCACAGATCTCTTCTTTACTCAAAGTTGATGTGAGAATGTTAATGAGGTTTAGATTTTTCCTTGAAACAACTTTCAGTTCACAACATGCCCCTTTTCCCAATTTAGTTCTAATAACATTTCTTCAGTATTCTTTGGTGGGAAGCCTTGTCAAAGGCTTTCTGGAAATCCAGGTCTGCAGGGTCTTTGTTTATGTACTTCCTGTACGTCTCCTGAACTCATGGTGGGTAGCAGGGCAATATTTTCCTTTACCAAAGCTCTGTTGACATTTTCCAGAGGGATGTGTATGGGCTCAGCAATATCCTTTTGTATGGACTCTACTGTCCTAGCAGGACTGGATGTTACTTTCAGTGGTCCTTTTGGGACCTTCAAGGCTCCTAGGTCAATGCCACCTCAATGCCACCTGGCCCACATGACTCAGTGATTTGGCTGCTCTAGTATTTCCTGTGTGTGCCCTCCGTGTCCATGCAGCTGTTTTGACATTGTGGAGAACATGCTGTGTGAGATACCATCTCATCATCTTCATTGGTAAGGATAGATGCTGAGCATTTGATGAGCTTTCCTGTGACCTTCTTATCCTTGAGTACTCCTTTCATACTTCTGTTGGAAAATGATCCTGCCAACCTGCTAGTTGTGTTTCATCTTTCAAAGTTTTCTGAACATTTTAGTCTCAGCATGAGCATCTGTTGCAAGGTTATCTTAAAATTCTTTCTTCATGCTCTTAATTTCCTGTTTGCATTTGACTGCCTTGTTTTATGGCCTTTCCTGTTCTCATTTTCATCCTCCTCACTTTCAGAAATTTCCTCATGTTCTTTTATTCACTTTCCATACACATTTTGGGCGGCATGTCCGCTTACTTACATTAAAAAAAGGAGAGAGTAGACTTTTATCTTTAATTATTTAGTGTTTTAGTTTGTAGTTGCCAATAATGGGTCCGCATTTAGTTTATTATTTTCTAAATTCAGAATATTTTCTCCTTTCTTTCCGTCTTTCTGGCAGGAGTGGAAATCTTTTCATAGATCTGGAACTTTACAAAGTGAGTGAATTAGATATAAGGCAATGAGGTTGGTTTCCTTTGAGATAAAAACTGTTAGTTTGACTTTTCAGGTGTTACATGAGAGAATACTGGACATTTTTAAATCTGCTGATACAAAAGAGGATGTTTCTCATTTTTAGTGACTTGAATACCCACAGATCCAATTTTTTTTTTTTTTTGGCATTGAGATTTTGGAGATGCAGAATTGCATTTGACATTCTTGGATAACTGAACACATATGTACTCCTTAATTTTATGAAAAATGGCTGTGATTTTCATGATTACATTTCTTCTGGAAAATATACCACAGTGGAACACTGTGATGTTGTGATTATAATGTTGTCAATCATTTTCTTTACTGATAGCTAAAATAATAAAGCTTATTAGGGATTCTATTCTATTCTATTCTATTCTGTTCTAATTATAGTCCCATGCTTCTGGAGGGACATTGTATTACTAGATGGCACGATATGCAGGATGGGGAAGTTCAGTGGTTTTGGCAAACTGATGAGAGTAGTTCTGTGAAGAGGAGAAGTAGTGTGGGATTGTGGGATCTGTACTTCTTGTTTCTCTTAAATTACAGTAGGAAAGGAGTTAATGTAATTGGAGTGATTACTGCTTATGCTTCAGATTTCATGTCCAGCTGAGATTAATTATAAAAAGTCTTCTCAGAACAGTGAGATCTTGGAGCACTGTCTTAATTGCCTTGGTGAGAAGAAAAAGTACTACTTTCTTGAGGTGTAGTTATAGCCTGATCATTGCTTTAAAAAAACTTAACATGACCTGTGTGTAGGCAATAATGAGAACCCAAATTCAACAACCTGGGAGGTCCCTTCCAATCTCAAATTACTGGAAATGTTCTAGCTTAGTATAGAGTCAGGAAAGCATTATTAGCAGATTACTTAATGACTGGAATTTTAAACATTTTAGAGTCTAAATAAAGTTAATTAAGGGTATTGGGCTAAGGCTTTGTGCTCAGTTTTGATGCCTGCAGCCATGGAGTTTTCGATTTAAGATGATCAAACCTCAGCCCAATATAGTTACTTGTGGTAAAATGTAAATTTCATGAGTGTACTTTATTAGGTGCTTCTACTTCTTGGGTAAATGTTTACCAGACTTTTTGAGAAATTTGATGCAAAAATAAATTCTACAGAGCCTACAAGGTTATTTACTGCCAGCTTTAGGAAGCTAATTTCAAATGGCTGACTTGCAAAATAGTTTTTATTTTGAAGGTATTGGTTTGATATTAGGGATATTGGTGTTTAAGGAGTTAGCAGAAATAGGAGACAATGGTTTAGTAGGCATAAAAATGGCAAGGAAGAGTTAACTAATTCTTTAGTTAGTAATGCATCAAGGTTTAGGGAGCTTTATGGTTTTTTTTAATCAGAGTTTCAAATTCCCCAAAGTATTAAGCACAATATATGTTCTATGCCTCCTAGTATACCTAGTGCACTTTAGGGAGTGTGGATTTCCTTGCATTTTGGAGATTTTCCAAGTGATTCAGTAATGAATGTGGAGTACCATTTCCTTGGAACTGGATTTCTCTAGTCTTACCATCTTCTGACCCTTGATAAACACACAAGTCATGTACTCCTGTCCTTGTGATGAGCTTCCAAAATCTCAGGGTACGATATGAAGCACAGGTGCTGCATGGCTACAACAGAGAGCTTTGAAGAAGTGCTTCTATTTGCTAACTGATTAAATCTATTTATATCGTGGAAAACTAGCTTATCTTGGGGTCTGATCAGAAAATTGCAAAGTGTCTTAAAATGGTGTGTGGTGAGCAGACCCTTTCCACTGGGAATGGCTAGCCCTTAGCTAGAGCAGCTAATCCACTATTCCTGGCTGTTGGCATGTGAACTGTGACAGATCTAAACTTTCAGCTACAGTGTTTGATTGAAGAGAGTTGCTTTTTTGAGACCATTAATTCAATCACTTTGTGATCGTTGGACCGTGTTTTTGGTTTGTGACGTTAGAACTATCTGAATGATGGGTGGGATCTCATTGCTGTACATAACAGCAGTGTTTCTCATTTCAAGGAGATGGTAGGAACAGTAAAGTGCTTTCTGCTTTTTCTGTGTTTTTATTACTTGCATTAAAGTTCAGGAGAATTTCACATCTGATCATAGAAGATGTTTATGAACTTTAGGTCAGGTTTTGGTTAAGTTTCCAAAAGCTCTAGAATAACTTCCAATGATGTTTATCCCACATTGTCTAGAAATTGTATTATAAGGTTCTTGTCATCTTATTACATTACAGATCGGAAATATTCTGGAAATAGTAATTTTGCAATATAATATCCAAACATACTCGCTTTTTCTCATACCTCTTGTGTGCTTCAACAGTGAAGAAAGATTGAGACTTATGCAATTAGTATCCTGTGTTCATGTTGTTTTGTCTGATTACGTGGAGAATTTCTGTAATCGGATAAATCCCACACACACTGGTGCAAACAGCATATACCTTTAAAATATACTAACTTTTCTGTCTATATAAAGCCCATTTCAAAAAATGGGCTTTATTTTATATAGACAGGATTCAGTATGCAATGGAAGGGTTTGGATCAGTGAGTCATTTTTTTGCCTAAAAGTATTTGTATGGTAAAAATATCCCTATCTCTTACTGTTCTCACGCTTTCCAGATAATAATTATCTCTAATGGTTAGCTGATTTCATGGTGAAGGCTTCAGTTCAGCAACACACTCAAAGTCTTGCATGACTTGCATCAAACTGGATTATTCCCTCTATTTTAAAGTAGTTCTTGTGCTTGAATCAGACACATTTAAGTACCCTGTTGAATTAGTATCAGTGTTGAAATTGTTTTTCCCTTCAACATAATCAATTTTGGAACTGGAAATTACCTTCTGTTGATGGTTTTAGTATTTTTTTTTCCAATTTCTGCCACCATCAGTTGTTGCTTACTTTAATATTTAATATTTTTGGCTTTGCTGCTATCCCAACAATTGAATTATTTTGTGTGTATCTTCAGAAAAATTATATGCCTCTTGACTGCCTTTTTAGTTTACATGTAAAATTAGCATTTTGCCAAGATTGTCATTGTTTCAAATATAGCAATGCAAAATCTGGTGATGCAAAGAATTAGCCTCTATTTAATGTTCACAAATAAAGCTTAAATTCACAGTTATATGAGGTGTAACATAAATTTTAAAAAGCATAACTTTAATCTATATGTGCAGCTGTTTCTACATGTTTTTATTTACCTTGGGTTTTTGTATTTTAATATTTTTCAGACAAGTATAAAAGAAGGATTACTACTGAAGCAAACCAGCTCTTTTCAGAGGTGGAAAAAGCGTTATTTCAAACTTCGAGGTCGTACCCTTTACTATGCTAAGGATTCAAAGGTAATTCTATGCTAATGGTACTTCTGTTCAAAGGTAATTCTAGTGTCTAATGCCATTTACTTGTGACTTCAGTTTTGTCTAGGTTTATAAGTTTAATACATTTAATAAGTTTAATTACAATAATAATAATTTAATTATTTGCTCACTGTTATTTTATGTAAAAACTGCTGTATATGGGATGCAGTGTGTTAAATAACTTTAAGGAAGATTGGTTTTTTTGAAATGAAGTTTATCACAGTTATTTTAACCTTTTTGGCTCTCCAGACAAATAATAAAGTAGTTTTAATGAGTTTTGGGGTTGTTTGTGGTTCTCAGATAAAAAAAAGTAAAAAAAAAAAAAAGTAAAAACTGGATAATAGTTAGAAGTTATTATTCTATTAAAGGCTGCATTCTATTAAAACCCTTCTGCTCTGATGCCCATATAAATAGTTATGTGAAATCAAGATAGGTTGATTTTATGCCAAAACTGATATATAAGGGAGAAAGCTGCTTCCCATCTATTGAATTTTCGGTGGGAGAATTTGGGGTTGGCAGAGGGGAATACTTATCTTCTCTTTGAAAGGCATTTCCTTCCTCCCTCCCAAGGCAGGGGCCAAGAGCATTTTGGCTGACTCAGATTGTGCTGTTTCATAGCTGTGGGTGTTACTCTCCTTTACCCTGTGGAGTTCCAGCATCTCATGGGAGCTGTAGGTGGGGTGCTTCTGGTCTCCATCATCTTCTATAGCCTTGTTTTCACAACAAAACTCTTAGTAAAGACACAGAGATCACTCCTTGTGGGGCTGTAGGGCTGCAGGTGCAGGGTGCACACTTGTGTGGTTATAATGAGTCAAAGAAAGCACCATTGCTCCAGGGAGCCCAGCACTGCTGGACTCTGTTGTCAAACCTCTCTGCACTTGGTGCAACCACGAGCAGTTTAGATAAAGGATAAGAGCTCTGAGAAGAGCAACCTCAAATCACAGTATGACGCTGAGATGGTTTGAAAATGTGCGCCTACTCTGTTGGATGAGGACTATGGCATATATTGGGTCTCTGTGGGTCTCACTCCAACAGGTCTGTGCCCTTGCTATCTTGGGAATCATGGAACTGTTGTAACATGTTCAGAGGAGGGACACAAAGATGAGCAGGGGCCTGGAACACCTCTCTTATGAAGACAGATTGAGAGATCTGGGACCTTATAGCAGTCTTCCAGTACCTAGAAGGTGTACAAGAGGGCCTTTTTACAAGGGGATGTGGTCAGAGGACAAGGGGGAATGATTTTAAACTGAAAGAGGACAGATTTGGATATTAGGTAGGAAGATACTCTTTACTGTGTGGGCGGTGAGGCACTAGCACAGGCTGCTCAGAGAAGCTGTGGATACCCCATCCCTGGAAATATTCAAGGCCAGGTTGGATGGGGCTTTGAGTAACCTGGACCACAGCAGGGGCTTTAGAGGTGGATAATCTTTAAGGTCCCTTCCAACTGAAACCATTCTGTGATTCTATGATAAAGATGAGAAAAGATGTTATGAGCAGGCAATTGTGCCAATACTCGCATGCTGAATCTAGACTCTACTGCTGAAATTCCCCCAATATTGATTCTCCTCCCTGTGGCATGGAAGAGGAAAAACATGGTAGGGCTAAAAAAATAGGCATTTTTGTTGCACTGTTCTTCTGTGCTACAAACCCCATCATGAGCATAACAGAACTTAATGAATCCTTTGCCAGAGGCTGGGGTGTTTAGGGTAGACATATATTTCTCTTGTTGGAACATCAGACAAAGGAGTGGAGGGGATCTCTTCAGTCCTTTGAGATGCATCTTCTCGTATGGATACTGTAACATAGCTTCCTACATGACTTTAGAGTTCCATCCTAAAACTAAATAATTAATTTACATTTTACTCTGTGTGTATCTCTTTCCTCTGACACCACATGTGTGCTGCACAGTAGACACTCCAAAACTTCATCTCTATAAGAAACCCCCCCTATTTTAAAGCAATATAATTATTGAGCCCTTTTTTTATGCTGTCATGTACCTCTTAGAATAGCAAG
Source organism: Cyanoderma ruficeps (assembly GCA_008694505.1). Classification (NCBI taxonomy): domain Eukaryota; kingdom Metazoa; phylum Chordata; class Aves; order Passeriformes; family Timaliidae; genus Cyanoderma; species Cyanoderma ruficeps. Next base: position 5,322,712 of record VZDJ01006585.1, on the reverse strand, counting down.
TAGGACTGTGTTTAGGGGCCATAAAATTATGAAATTTTATCACATCATCAGTGTGTTCTATTTTATTCACTACTTTTATTTTCTATTTTTATTTTCTAATTGGAATAGACACAATGCAATTAAAGCAGATTTTGTAAGTATACTTGAAAGTGGACTCAGACTTAATTTAATGCTTCTGTGTTCTTTTCCCTTCACAGTCTCTAATATTTGATGAAGTTGACCTNACAAAAAATGTCAACAACAGCTTCACGGTATGGAACAATTTAATGCTGTTTTTGAAGGCTGTGGATAGACAGTACTAAGAAAATCAAGAATCCTCTCAATTGCTTATTTTCCTCTGTTTGAGAATAAATTGTCTTTTTTTTGGAAATGGTTTAATGTATGAGAACAATACCACGTCAGCTATGGAACATTTTATTTCAGTGAGCAGAAGTGTCAGATGACAGTTGCTTCGAAAGATGATGTTAGAAGGCCTTAAAAATACAGCAATAGTACTTAGTATTTACTAGTACAGCTTGGGTTTGTGCTGTAGTTTCTCTTTGAGGTGACATGCTGAATTAAATCAAATGTAATTGTGTTTTTATTCTAATTTTCTTATAATAACATTTTCAGTTTCTTCCCATATTGAAATGTATTTTATTTTTTTCACTGTCAGTCATACCTATATATGTTTCCAAGTCACTTGGAAAAGCTGTCCCTACAGTTGCACCTTGATTCTGATACTGCTGTAAGAGACATAGAGTGTTCATAAATCCCCATTTCTGTAAGTTCACAGGTGTTTTTTACACAAATGATCTTTCATTTATTGTTCAACTGTCTGTTAGAACTAGGTGGTAACGTCTGACACAGTTCCTCTGCTGATTCTTAAACTCTGGAAAAAAAATATTCAAACATGAGCCAGTTATGAGGAATACCACTGGTGAAGTTGTCCTTTTGAAGAACATTTTGAGATGTCCCACTGACTGTAATGGCATAATTTTCCTTAACCTGTATGTCCCTTTATTCTCTATTAAAATGTTGATTTTTCATTTTCCTGATGGTTTTGATTCTTCAGGTGATCCATATTATTGTGTTACCAGTTTTGTTTTTTCTTCTCCAAAGCAGTCAAGTGCAAGCCTCGTGAGGGTTTCATAGTTTTTCTTTGCTGTGGTACCTCCCAGGCAGCTGCTGAAGCAGTCAGAGCACTTCAGAGGTGTGCTTCTGTTGGCCTTGACAGCCTGGTGTGTTGTGTCAATCTAAGCTGCTTTACTGACTAAGGATGCAATTAAAAAGACTACTTTGATGGAAGGTCTCAGATGGGGTAGTGGCTGTGTAAGGTACTAGCCTGTCTTTTGGAAAGGTTCTTTCTGTTGCCTAGAAGTTCTACTTCTTCAGAAAAGTGGGATGCTTGGGCTTTTTACTTTTTTTTTTCCCTTGTTCAATACTTGGTGTTTTGCTATTCTTTGTAATCCTTTAGGCCCATTCATCATCTCATTCTTTGTTGAAAGCATGTTTTGCTTCTAGTATCAAGAGTTCTGGGGAAGACAGTAGTGAAAAAAGAAATCTCAGGCTACAGCTTTAACAGCTTCAGAGGCACTGTTTGTTTTCATGTCCTGGGTACTTTAGGGCAAACAGAGTTTTCTCTAAGGAGTCTTCAAACTCATTTTGAAAAATTATTTGGATGTAAAGGTCTCCTGGATTGAAGAGTTGTCTGATTTGACTGTGAAATATGGTAATAGTCGTCATCTGGCTTAATCTTTTGGCTTCTTTCTTTGTGTTTGCCTAACCCAGTCTCCCAGCAACACAGCTCTGTGAAGTGAGACATCTCTGACCTCGCCTGCACTGGGTTGGACTCGGGGGCTGGGGGTGGAGTGTGTGGTTAGCTCTCCAGCAATGCTCCTTATAAATAAAAAGAAACTTTTCTTTCTGCCTTTTTATTTTCTTCCATCTTAAAAAGATAATTCTGCCTTTCTTAAAATTATGGGTCTTTTTATTTATGTTCTAAGTGATCTGTTAGCATTCTCTTTGTTAAAAAACCCCCAAAATTAAATCCTTAACTTTTGCCTTCTCTAGTTAATGTACTCTTCTTGTTTCTTTGCCCCAGTAGATAATATTTTTAACACAAACTGACGTAGATTAAATATACACCAAATGACAATTTTTCCTGGAAAACGCACTTTAAAAAATTTATATTAAAAAAATGATTTTAAGTTTTTGTTTAAAAGTCATTTCGCAATTTCACTTAAATCCCACACTCTCCCCCCAGTTTCCCACTCCCAGCTTGTAGAAGTTACTGTTTTGCCTTCTTTTGCCCTTTCTAGTTTGTCTGTTTGAAGGCAGAGGTGTGTGTGTCAAGTTTTTCCATGCTCTTTTTTTGGATAAAACTCAAGTCCTAAAATTAGTCATAACACACAGATTTAAGGTTGAGTTTATTTGTAATGCACAAGCTTGCAGAATATTTTATGTAACTAAATAACACTGTTTGTTCACCGGAATTGCTTTTGCTATCTTTTTGCAAACAAGTTGAGGTTAAAGGGAAAGTTGAGGCACATAATATCTGCTAATTAAAATGCAGAGCTGATAAATCAGCTCATTTGTTTCATTTTTTTGCTCATTGCTGATGATATTAACTTTCAGTGAATGATCAATTCACTTCTAGCAGTTAGTTTCTAGTGCACAACCTTGCCTTTTAAGAGTTTATCAAGTGTTTTGTAGTTCTGAGCATCCTTACCTAGAGGTTAATAGGTAACCTAGAAAGAAAGGTGACCCTTGACTTCAAAGCCTTTGCATAAGACATTCAAGGCTGGATTCTTCCTACTGCCTGGTTAGGTACAAGTGTCCCAAGTCTATGGGAAGAGAGAGAAGAGGTTCAAGCAGCCAGTTCAGTGGTGGTGTGCTTTTGTTCTAACAGGTACAAGGAATGGGATTTTTAAATACTAAAAGGGTTCTTGAACAGCTACATTCAGATAATGAAGTTGCTCAAGGCAACAAAGGTGATTATGGATTGTTTAAAAGGAAATTATCTTAGGTGAACTTTGGGCTTAAGTTTCTACCTCAGCCTTGCTTCTGATGCTGAAGAACTGATGCACACTGCTGAGGAGAAAATCTGGAGATGTTAAGCACGCTGCCCCTCAGTAGCTGAGCCGGTGAGGTTGTATAAAATGCTCTGGGTTCCTAGAAATCTGTGCTAGAGTCTCATGTTAAATGCACAGGCTTCATGTGGCAGCACCTGTATTTTAATCCATCCATTTCAAACGTTTGTTTGAAACTTTTAATTCAGTTATGTGTTTTTTGATGGTAAATGTAATGGAAAATATATAATATTGTGGTAAAATACTGGTTTTGAGGCACTACTTTGTATAGCTACCTTTATCTAATTGCATCTAAGAGTAACAGAGGAAATAATTTCTCTGTCATTCTGGAAGGTCCCCTCCAGGAATATGAGAGTTAACAGACTATACTCAGGATGGGGATTCAGCTTGTCCTAACTTCTGGGTGGCATTTCATGATGGGTTTATAGGCCCTTAAATTTAGGTATCTAAAAGAAAATTATTAGGTCTTTCAAGCAGATTTCTGTAATTGCTCAGTTCAGTTTAGCCTCCAATGATTTATTAACTATAATGATTCTCCCTTAGCTACAATAGCAGCTTTGTCATCCAGGGCACCTAAAATGTAGGCCCTTGCTTTCAGCTTTCTGCATTAGGTGCTGAATCAAGTGTTTTTTGTTGAATATACATCTTTTAAAAGTTGTCATCTTGAGGGGGAGGAAGCTGCAGTAGGCAGATCTGCTATACTGGAGAGTCTACTGCGATTTTCAGTAATTAGAAACAGGCTGGAAAGGAGACTTGATGTTCCAGCTAATGACACTGATTACTAGAATTCTGGATATGCTTGCAGAAATGTCTAACACAGTACATTTTTTCTGATTTATTGGTTTTAGCAATGCTTTAGACCATATAGACCATAGAGTCCTGATTCTTTATTCTGTGAAAAAAATACTTTGTTTGAGAACTTTTAAAGTGCTTGGCTTTAATAAAGTTTTCTCACCTAGTGTTGCGATGCAAAGGCAGTAGAAACTGATAAACTGTCTTGGTTTTTGGGTTTGATTTTTTTAATTTTATTTTATCACCTCCATTACATCTTAGTCATTTGATTTGACTATTTTCCAAGTAAATAATCTTTGTCAACATCCTTCTACATTCTTACCTATTCTTGCTGTTCTCCTGATTGTTATTCTTCATCATCATCTTGTAAGTGAAGTTACATGCTTGACACTCCGGGAAGCCCAAGTCACAGACATCTGGGATTATTTTTTAAATTAATGCTCATTTGCATTCCTTATGGATCCCAAGTTTTGTCTGTTTTCTGCAGTGGCATAATGTGCATTTTTGTCTCCCCTATACTGATACTAATTTCCTTCTTCTGTTAATTTGGAGCTTCTTAATTCTTAAGAATTTTTAATTCTTTGGAGCTTCTTAATTCTTAAATATTTAATCTGTGCATCTGTGGTGTTTCTTTGTTTTTACTAGTCCTGAAATTTTTCAAGTCACTGTACTCTCTATTTAATACATTCCTTGGCTCACTTTGAAGTGCCTTGGAGATCAAGAGAGGGAACTAAGTAATCAAAATTTTGTGCTGTCTGCAAATATTCCTGTATTGCTACTTTACACTTCTCTTTCAGTTTAAGAATCATACCAGAAAATTTTGTTGGAGAATAATAAGCGCTTATTTTCTATTAATCTTTTTTCATATTGAAAATTCTTCTTCCTTCTTACTTTTTTACATCCCTTAGCTTTTTATCTCATTGCATGATGATGAATAAAATAATTGGTCTTTTCAGTTCAATGACTGAATTAAACATGATTATGGATCAGCCTGGTGTTTTAACTTTTCTGAACAGAAGTACTTAATTTTGTTCAAATTAATCCCTTTAATTAATTAATTAACCCTTTATGAATTTTTAATTTTTTTTTCTTATTTTTTACAAAAGACCCAAACACAACATGAATGGCATTTCATTAAAGTTAGTCCCCGAATGTAACTGTTTTACAGAAAATGAAAGTTTGTTTTTTTCTCTGATTTCCATTTTTTTTTGTCAAACATACCAGTTCACTTGGACTAAAAGTAGGCAATTCGGCTTAATATGTTTTTAAACAACAACAACAACAAAAAATCTATGCAGTTGTCTATGGTTTTCTTAGTATTCTGTAAATTTGGATAGATTTTGAAAAAGTGAAATATTTATATATGCTGATTTTCCTTGGATATATTATTTTTACAAGGTTGGGGTTTTTCTGTAGGTTAGTGAAACCAAATATTCTATTGGAGCAACTGTGCTTCAAGTATGGTTAAAATTTATATTGTCTTCTTCTGGTTTATATTATTTTCTTACAGACCTCTGATTTTCTTTATTTCCTGTCCATATTTCTGAATGTAGCGTATCCTATGTCTTGGTTGTGGATGTAAAGTTTATTGGCACATGACTTTTGTGGAACCAGCTTAAAGGATAAAGTAGTTCTTTTCATCTTTGTATCCTCTTGTTTTCAGTGTGAGGTGGCCCAGTTGTACTGGAATTCTTGCGATCTCTCAGGATTTCAAGTTGAATATTGCAACCAGTCCTGAAAGACATATTGCTTTTAGCACTTTATTTCAGTCCTGTTGCTTCTGACATCAGTCAGTTCTGTTTTCATCATGGAGATTAGCTGCTTCTAATTGATTTTAGAGAACTAACTTTTAATATTCACTCTGGGCTTGGGAGACAGAATGTGTTGCCAGAGTTTTGCAGTATGTTTCAGAGATAGTCCTAATTTCTCTGGACTTGAATATATTTTGCTTCTTTCTTGCCGCTGAGATTTTTTCAGAGTTGTTGTTGAGACTTTCCTTTAGGGACTGCAAAAACTTCAGGGAATGTGAGAACTGCTTAACCTCGCCCAATCCACATCAGGAAGAAATAGGAAGAACCTTTTCCTGAAGAGTTTAAAACCTTTCATCTTTGGGTTTGGGCACTCCATTCTGTCTTTTCAAATATTAGAGACAAAGAGAGATATTCCTAAAGCTGGGAGTAATTATCCTAAAACTTTTTTTTTTTTAATCTAAATAAGCTAACATCAGTTTTATTACTGACTCTTGATTTGCCCAAAGTTTAGGCTCTTGAGCTTTGTTTGAGTGCAGAAAGCTTATGGATTCTAGTGGAGGTATTTCTCTGCTGCTGTCCTGCATGATTGCGAAATCCAATTTATTGCAGTTCCATCTCAGTGGACATCAGGAGATGGTTTCTTTACTGATAGCCTCAAGCCTCTTTCAGATGCTCTTCTACGTCAGTCTGGTTTGGTTTTTTTTCAAAGGGCTGATCACCTGAAGGTTACACAGGCCTTCTCTGGTCTTTCTGCTGCTTTTCTTTCACTGTCTTTCTCTACTTCTTTAGTTTGGTGATCATCTTGCTACTCCTGTGTTGGCAGGCTCCTGAGATCGTGGCATCAGCAACTACCCTTGAAGTTCCAAACTTGAGGTGGATTCCCTTGATTTCAGCTATTGCTAAGGAAACATTGCCTTGTTTGTAGTCTGGATTGATTTCTGGTTTGCGCTGCAAGAATACTTTGGAGCACAGCTATGTGCAATTTTTTTCTTCGTAAAAATCTATTTTGAGTAAATGTCTATATATAGTCTGTGTTGATCTTCTCTTGAAGGGGACACTCTTACTTGACTTCTCCCTTTAATAAACCGCAGGGACATGAAAGGAATGGGTTTGTGTTTGGAAACATGTTTCTGTTTTTTATCCTTTAGATCTGCAATAATCTCTTGGATTTGTGTATATTTTGAAATTTCCTGTGCATTCCAGTTGCATGTTGATGTTGTTAAAAGTATATACTGATGATGCTGGGAGTTCAGACACATTTGCAGAAGTCTGCTGTAAGTACTGTCCTCTGGTGAGCTGAATCCCAGTCCCAGAGGCATTGTGTTTTAAATTTTGCCCTTGGGATTATCAGAAGGGTCAGTGCATGGCATGTTTAAAGATGGGGTAATGGCATATCCAGACATTCCCCATGCCCTGTTGGCAATGTAGAGCAGGGCTGACAGGTCCTCCTGTGACATCTGCAAAGTTGCTGGGGCCTCTTCTTGTCTCCAGGAGGTAGAACATGGCTGGAAATGGCTCAAGTTCCTCTGCTGGCTTCACCAGCATGACTCAGCTTTGCATGAGTAGCTAACTCTTGGAGTGGATTTAGTTTTTCCCTGGTTGTGAACCATCTGCTGTTTCATACATATAGTGATTAGCCTCTAAGTGATGAAGGCTTTTTGATGCTCCCAGCCTGAGCAACACCCAAACCACAGAAAGAGAGGGGAAGTGCTTTGGATTCCATTTTGTTCAATTTTCTACTCAGGGTTGGAATTTTTTTTTTCTATATTCAGGCAGATTAGAAATAAGACAAATACAGAAATAGCAAATTAATATGCTTAGGAAAAGAAAAATTAGACAAAAACAATTAGTGTGCACTTGTGATCCATTTAGGGTTTTTTCTTCCATTTAGCACTTGCTCATTTCCCCTCCCTCTCCCCTGCCATCCTCTGACTGACAAAAAAAAAAGGAATGAAGCTGAGAGCTTTTTGGGTGGGACTTCCAAGTTTTAAGCTCTTTTTCTCTGACTTGATGCACTGTCCCTTTCCCTAGAGTGTCTGGAGATGTTGAAGCTTTAAGTTTCATTATGAATAAAGCAATAAAGCATTTCAGCTGTGATGCTAAAAATCCATAGATAAGTTGCTTGAGATTGATCTGTTACAAGGAAGCTGAATACTTTTCAGAGAGAAAAAAGGGGATACTTAAGAAGATGACCATTCAGGTCTATAATTGTACATTTTGATTTTAGTTGCATTTGCCTGGAACTTGTTTTCCACACATTTCATGCTTGGCAGAAATTATTCAAAAATAGTTTGCAGAAAATTTCCCTTTTTCACTGGTGAGGCATTTGGGATGTGGGGAGAATAAGCACTGAGGACTGGCAGATTTCATTCTTCCTGCACTTTTACACTTAACCTATTCTCTGACGTTTCTTTCCATTCATGCTTTAAAAGTGGTTAAAATACCTATACAAACCTCAGAAAGTATCCCTCACTGCAGTTCCTGTTCACCAAATAATTTTATAAATAAAGTCACTGGTGTAAACTTTGAAAGAATTTCCTGTTTCTGGTGAGTGAGGATCCCTGGCTTTCGGGCAGCTGAATGATTTTTAATCAGGAATCTGTTATTACAGACAGAAAAAAAAAAGAGTCCTTTGCTGGTTTATTTTGTATAAATTTGCACCTACTGCCATTAAACATATAGCATGTTTTCCTTAAAGCAGGGAAGCCATGCCATCTGATAGATGTGTAGTGAGCTGGTGAAACCAGAGCTAAAGGCACAGCAGTGCGATGCTAACGTGGTTAACAAATCTTTGTGTAAGGACTTCAAAGAAACATGCAGGCCTGAACTATATATAGCAGTTTCCAGTTTACATTTACAAGAATGGCTTATTGGTTTTGCTGTATTTAAATGCTGATATAAAATAAATTTCTAATTCTTATGTCCAAATCCATGGAACTTTCCTACCCTGCTTCTTGTAGCTGTTTCTTTATAAAGTTATACTTCTGCAGGAATAATGTTTTTCTGTTAGCGGTTGGTTGATGTTGAATACATGAGGTTGATTAGGGGAACTGGATTTCTGACAAAGCAACCTTTGCTGGATATTTTTGCAGTTCAAAGCTGGACACATAACTGGTTGACTTGATTTACCTGGATTCTGTTTTCACAAAATCATGGAGTGATTTGAGGGTTGGAAGTGGCCTTTGAAGGTCATCCGGTCCACCCCCTTTGCTGAAGCAGGGCCATCTAGTCCAGGCTGCCCAGGACCACGTCTAGGTGGCTTTTTAGTATCTCCAAGGGTGGAGACTTCACGAGTGCTTTGAGCAACCTGTGCCAGTGCTCAGTGACCCTCACTGTACTAAAACAGTTTCCTGACATTCACAGAGAACCTCTCATGTTTGTGCCCATTACCTCCTAACTTTTCACTGGGCACCACTGGAAAGAGCCTGGCTCTGTCCTCTTTGCATCTTCCTTTCAGGGATTTACATATATAAGATGCCCCTGAACCTTCTCCAGGCTAAACAGTTGTAGGTCCCTCAGGCTCTCCTCGCATACCACATACTCCAGTCCCTTCACTGGAATGTCTGCATATGTCCCTGTCTCTCTTGTACTGAGCAGCCCAGAACTGGACACAGCACTCCAGGTGAGGCCTCACCAGGGCTGAGTAGAGGGGCAGGTTCACTCCCTGGACCTGCAGCTTAGGATACCACTGACCTGTTTTGCTGCAAGGGCAAGTGCTGGCTTATGCTCCATTTGTTGTGCAACAGTGCCCCAGGTCCTTTTCCTTCCAGTTGATTTCCAGCTGGGTACACTGGTACACTGATCCTGGGGTTGTTCTTTGCCAGCTGCAGGACTTGGGACTAATTGTTGAACTTAATGGGTTACTCCCAACTCATTTCTCTAGCCTGTTGAAGTCCCTCTGGATGGCAGTGTGATCATTGGGTGTATCAGCCACTCCTTCCCAGATTCCTGTCATCAGTAAACCTGCAGAGGATATGTGCTACCACAGCATCCAGATCATTAATGAAGATGTTAAACAGGCCTGTTAAACAGTGAACCTCCCATGAGGTTCACTGCTAATTACTCCAGCCGTGTTCTGTGCTGCTGATCACCACCCTTTGGGCCTGGCCATGCAACCAGTTTTCAACACACCTCACAGTCTGCTCATCCAGCCTATACTTCATCAGCTTCTCTAGGGGGATCTTAAGGGATAGTGCTGAAGGCCTTACTGAAGGCGAGGTGAACAATATCCATCTTTGTCTCCTCATCTTCCAGGCCAGTCGTTTCATCACAGGTTGATCAAACATGGCTTCCCCTTGGTAAATGAATCCATGCTGACTATTCCCAACTGTTTTCTTGCCCATGTGCCTGATTGCACTGTGGGAGATGCTCCTTCATTTTTGCTCAATGTGGTGTAAGATAAGGCACCTAAATTACCCAGGCTGGATTCTACTGCAGAATGAAATCCCTTTACCTTTTTCAGTGGTGTAAGACATTTTTGTCCTGTCTTTTAGCAAAGCTCACTTGTTCTGGTGTTGTACTTGTGCAGGAGATGCTGTGTGGGACTAACCCTTTTCTTTTTCCTCCTAAGAGTTTTTACTGTGGGAGCCAAAACCACACATTACATCAATATTTGTGAGCTTGGGAACAGTGAAATAGGAGAAGGCCAGGAAAAAGAGGGAAGCAACATTTTAATGGAGAAGACAGAGCTAATTGTTCTGATTATAAATTCTGTATTGTACTCAGACAAATATAATAACCATTTATTACCCACCTTGCTTTTAACTCCTCCTCTGTTTTTGTTATTTATACTTTTGTCTGGCTTGACTCATCATGAAAAATAACAGCGACAATTCACCATAAAGCACCAACTAACAACACCTTTGACAGTGACAGTACTATTATAATTTATTTAGTATCCAAATACCAACAAATTATGAATACTCTGGAGAGATGCCCAACTGTTAGTACTGTGACTTTTGCAGACAAGTTCTGGAAGATGTGGGAGCATCAATGACCCCAGCAGTCTACTTCCACCATTGCTGGAGGTGCCTTCACCTGCCACACTCATACACACCCACCTGCACAAGGACAGGGGAATGGAGGGGCAGACAACAAGCAAGGGAGGCAGAGCACGTTATCCTCGTATTTGCCTGTACTGACTTGCCAACGTCCAAAAGCACAGAGAGGTTAAGAAGCATTTAATGTTACACTCCTGCCCCAGGCATTGAGTATGGTCCCTAAGAAGAGATTTGGGGTGCTCTCTCTGTATCATCCTCTCTTCATTATTTCCAGAAAGATATTTTGAAAGTATCTGTCCAGAGAACAGGAAAATCATTTCCCCACCCCTTTTGTATTCTAAGTGATATTTCTACATTAGTAATTTAATTCAAGATCAGCCATACAAAGTGCTATTAGTGTATTGTCTGATAATAGTTCAGAGTGGCAGAAAGTGCCTTAATGCAAATATCATGTTGCAGGAAGCAGAGTACTTTACAATAGCTGTTTTGTTGCTACTTAGATTTAGAGCATGGTTCTCTTGATTAGCAAACACTGTGTCTGCATTTTGAATTAGTAGAAGAAGCCAGAAATGGAGCCGTCAAGCTTTGGGAACTGTATTTTCTCATGTATTGCTGATAGTAAAAAAAATAGATTAAAAATTAGGCAATAGGCTTTAATCAAACTCTATGTGATTTTATTTTATAGATTGTAAGTCTAAAACCACTGGGCTGAAGACATATAGAATGTTACTGGTTAGGTTATTCCTACTGAAACAGGAAAGGACTTTCAAATTTAGTCTGAATTTGATGACAATTTTATTGCCTTTCAAGGCATTAAGCTTGTTCCTAGTAAGTGTTGTCTAAAAGAAAAGTTGCAGTAGTGGCCCCAAACTTGACTGTAGAAATGTCATCCAAGTACCTTCAATATGTGTAGGTACATATTTCATATAGATGAGTATATGTATATCTTTAGAAGCTGAATTATCATAGTGTTTGTGTGAAAATCCCAGTTTAAGGCAAGACCTATGTGGTAGCAGAGTGAACAGTGATCTCTTGTTCTCTCCCTCATCCCCCGTTCAAAAAAATCCCCCTACTTTTTTGAGCAGAACAGGAACATTATTGCATTAATAGGTAGTTTTACTTCCCATTCAGACATTCTTTATTTCCTGGGATTTTTTTAGGATTTGTGTTGGTTGTCTTCAACTTTTAAGTCTGTATATGCTCACTCTTTCCCAATGCCTACTGCATTAAAAGTGTTTTTTATTCCAACTACTTCTATTTTATTACTTTCCAGTATACTGCAATATCTGGTCTTGGTACATCTCCTCCAAAATCAGCAATGATTTCTTGGCTACTTGACAATGGTGAAAATTTTCAAAGGAACGTAGTCTTATTTATTTTTTAAGACCTTTTGACTGTCTTCATCTTTTGTGATTTGTCTCCTGCTTTGTCAGCATATGAACTGTTGGCATCTGAGCTCCTTCAAGACTTAAGAGTTTTCTTATTCTTATATTACCGCAGTGGTCTTCCAGTTGTTCCTGTAACAATTCCTTTGCATTGTGCTACAGAGCATCCTCTTTCTTACTTTATTCTTGTCTGTCAAGAGCTCAGCATATTCAGAGTGATATACAAATAGTAATATTTGGAGCAGCGAAGATCAAAAAGGTAATATGTAATTGAAGAAAAAGATGCTGACTTGAGCCAGTAGAAGAGAATATACAGGGCTCTGAATATGAATACATGCAATGAGATAAGATTACTAGTTAAATTCAAATTTACATGGCAGGAAAATTATTTTGAGGTCAGTCACATCCATTTAATTTTGATTATGTTTGTATAGAGGTTCAGCTGTCTTTAGTGAATGAACTTCAAACATCCCACTTAGTTAATCATAGCATTGTGTAAGCATTCAGAAGAAAGCATGCCATCTGTATAAATGCAAATTAGAAGGTTTAGGAAGTCAATCTCAATTTAGGATAAACAAGGAAAGCTATACTCAGTTAGTATAAAGCTCATAAAGCCATGTTGAATCAAAGTATAATAACAATAGTAGCAGATGCTGAAGAATGAAGTAGAAACAGCAAAGCATATACAGTGATTCTTACCCTTGAGTCACTTCCAACATTGACTCATTGTTGGATTTTTGAGGACCTGATAAGTTGAAGATTTCAGATATTGTCTTTTATAGTATATGACGCATTTATTTGTGATGTATTTTTCAAATGCCTTTTTGGACATTTTTAGTTTTCATCTCCTCAGCATCCTTTGGGAATACTTTTTAAGTCTAAAGAATGCTTTGCATTTAGGGAAAAACACTTGTTGTTTGCTAACAAACACGTTCCCTTGGTTCCCTGAGTTCTTATATTACATGAAATATCAAAAAAAACCCATAATGAGAGTACATTTTCCCCATCATTTTGTAGACTGAAATAGATGAGAAGCTAAATGGACTTCTTAGTTCCTATTTTATTTTATTTTATTTTATTTTATTGAAAAATTCCAAGCATTGTTGATTACTTCTTGCATATAATGCATTTTGTCTTTTTTCGTGTTACCATGTACCTTCTTGAAGTGTGTTGTTGCAAATATGTAAATCAAAAAGAATATGTAGTTTAATTGTAAATACAAATATGTATGTCTTCCAACTTCCCACTTTATTTTTGTAGCACTAATAATAATTGATCCTATATTCGTGTGATTGGCAGTATCCTATTGAGTTGTTAGACTGTTGCAATGCTGTGGACTTTATTAAGTTTTATGCACTCTGGTTTTAGTAAGAAGTTGAAAATATGTATTTCTGATATGTTTACATGCACTGGTTAGCTGTGTTTGGTCATGTCATTTGATTGCCAATAAATGGGTGTGCAGTGCCTTTTGAGATGAAGTCTGGTGTCCCACCTCAGTTATTTATAGCTACTGTTCTGGTCCTCTGTCATACTTACCCCTCCCCTGCCAAAGCTTTGGATACAAAAGGGTCTCTCCATTGGCAGTAGGTAACTAGGTGTGAACAACTGAACCAGGGGCTTAATTTTGGCTGGGGAGGGTGGAGGGATGCACAGTAGATTTCTGTGACCAGTAGTATTGAGGACAGGAGTAATATATATAAATATTACTTGAAAAAATCAAAATTAGTCAGGAATTTTCAGCAATAAATGCAGCTGTTGTTGCTTAATGGCATCTTACAACATCTGGTTACAGGTTAGAATCAGTAATAACTGTGGCAGAAGGATGGACGTAACATGCCGAGTCTTGGGTGGATTTACCATTATTTAATCTGTATTATAAACTCATACTATATAACAGAAAATAATCTGTGGCTTGTATTTGCCCAAATAGGATTTCTGTGTCCACCAAAACCTGGAAATTTCAGCAGAATGCTGATTGTTGCTGGAGCTAGGGTTATATTATGATTTAATGACATTTTTGGCTTCATTGGATGACCTGGCCTAGAAGAACATTTTGAAGTAATAAAGCGTCTGTTTGGCACCAAACTAATGAGAGAAGCATTGCTCTTTGCATAAACTGTTCTTTAGGAAAAGTCATGGAGAGGTACTAATAAACCTTATTAAATAGCTTAAGCGAGATTGAAGGAAACAGGAAACAAAGAAACTATTCCCTTCCACGTGAAGTGAGTACATAAAAAAAAAAAAGGAAGGCAAGCCCAAAGGGTTTCTGCCTCCCCTCCATGTGACTTGCAGCCTGCTGCACTTCAGTTACGTCGCCTCTGAGATATGTTAAAGTGCAGCTCAGTTTAATGAAGGAGTGGATAGGACAAATCAAGGCTAGAGACAATTTACAGCAGGGATTGGGTAAGTAACTGCAGCTGTAGATGTGTATTTACTAATATTGTGCAAATGTTGTAATGTCTAGCTTCTAGCATTTAAAAGAATACTCAGAATTACCATTTTTTGGTGGTCCTTTCTCTGTTTTATTTAAGTAATTTGCAGGGATGGTGGTACATACTATGCAATAGGTTAAAAATGCATAATACTGATAAAATATTTAATTTTATTTTTCAGACTTTCTACAACAAAACAAGTAACTTTCCTTATTTTCTTGTACTTGTTTTAAATTCTTTGCCATATAAGTAACTGCTTTGTCTATTTTAATGCAGTGCTCAAAATAATTTCAGTGGGAGTTAGCTGATAGTTTCTGCTGCTTTCCTGTTATTTTGATTATTTTTCTACTGTTTAGGGAGAGGGGAGATCAGCTTGTACTCTGAACCTCCTTGGTACAGTATTTTCAGATTTCTAGACTCCAACTCCAGACCACTGAAAAATTCCCAGCACCAACTTGTTCCAGGAATTCATTTAATTCTCCTAGTAGGATATGATTTCAACTGTTCACTTTTGTTCTCTGTGCCTTTTTATAAAGATTTGTATGTGTTCTTATACTGAGTTGATATAGTTGGATATAAAAAGTGCTGTTTTAAATTTTTGTGAGTATAAATTTGTGTAAATATATTATCAATAAGCAAGATAGTGAAATATCATGACAGCTTTTGTGATTTTTTAAGACTTCTAGGCTTTTGATTTGGATATGTTTTTGTGTCTAGCAATTGGAATGGACTTTGCAGTTGCTATGATGCAGTTATGAAATAGGATTGCAGTGTCAGTCAATTAGTAATTTCCAGAATGGTTGTGTTAGCATTTCAGTGCCTGCCATTTGAGCATTTAAATCTCAGTGCATAGACAAAGAGCTGAGAAGGGGTAATGATCAGTGTAGATTCCAGAGACCTGTACCAAAGCCTGATTTGAGTCTTGGGAACTGTACAAGGAAAAGCAAACTCTTTTGTTGTTGGTAGTGCATTAAAGAAAATATTTTTAAGTATTTA
The DNA here is from genome assembly GCA_008694505.1 of Cyanoderma ruficeps. Taxonomy (NCBI): domain Eukaryota; kingdom Metazoa; phylum Chordata; class Aves; order Passeriformes; family Timaliidae; genus Cyanoderma; species Cyanoderma ruficeps. Next base: position 5,307,285 of record VZDJ01006585.1, on the reverse strand, counting down.
GTATCTTGCCTTGTAGGGCATGTCATCCTTTTGCATCATCTTGTGGGGAAGAGTACATTAAATATCATAGTCTATCATGATTTTTACTATCTGGATTAATCAGGGTGTGTTATCTTTTTCAGATAATCACTCCATTTAGGAGGCTAATATTGTGTGCTGAGAACAGAAAAGAAATGGAGGACTGGATAAGCTCTCTGAAGTCCGTTCAGTCCAGAGAACACTATGAGGTAAGCTGACATCCCTCTTGGTGCAACCTAGCACCAACAGGTTTCTAGCTCAACAGATCAAGCTACAGGACACAGAACTGGAGTATTCACCCTCCTTAGTGTGAAAAGTGTTTCTAATGTCAGAGTGAAGCTTCACGTTAAGAACTTCACTAGCAAAATGAGAGCTTATTATCACACTTCGGTTTAGAATTTTGGAGGGAGAGCAGGCTAAATACCCTTTGGAAGACCCTTTTGGTGAGCATTTCACTGCCGTCCCCTGTAATATGGAACCGTGCGTAATGTCAGTCACTGTAGCTGTGTTCTGTACTTGCAAATTTGTCTTAACTTCTCCTTTACTAGACCGCACAGTTTAATGTGGAACATTTCTCAGGGATGCATAACTGGTACGCCTGCTCCCACGCCCGACCCACCTTCTGTAACGTGTGCAGAGAGAGCCTCTCTGGAGTCACTTCTCACGGCCTGTCTTGTGAAGGTAAAACAATGCTTGCTTCCCCTTGGCTATTGTGCTGTGTGTGTAGACAGATGGCTGCAAGTTCAGTATGAGTAATGATCCTGAAAATAATGAATAACAAAAGAGCCTGAAGGGAGAAATCTCTACAGAGAGTCACCCTCCTCCGGGCAGAGGGATTGCCAGTGATCTGCCTCACCTTCCTAATGCTCCAGGTGCCTTTTTCAGTAGAGCACTTTTTTGTATTGCAGCAGCCAGCTTGGAGTGTACAGGGTGGAGGATTTGCAAGAAAATATAGGTTTTATTTGATTTGCACATCAAAAATAGAGAACAAAATACTCCTACTGGTTTGCAGAATCAGCATTTCTCAGAAAAAAAAAAAATCACGATGGTATTTTCTGCCCCGAATCGAAAAACATTCTTAACATTGAACAAAGTGTTATGACCCTTCCCCTACAATTCTTGCTTGCTCTATTGCTGCTGCCTGATCCTGCAGTACACACTGATTTACTGCTTTAAAAATTCTCTCATGCTGTGAGGGAGTGGAGATGTAGATGACTGCATTTGATGGTTCAAGAGGGTAAATCCACCACAAAGAAAAGGGAAGTGTGGCTAACACTTCAGCATTTAGCTAGAAATTACATTTGATGAACAAATAATTATAATATGCCTGAGACAGCTTCTTTATTTTTTCCTGCAAGTTCTGTGGAAAAGTGGTAACAAGTCTGCTTGTGTTAGGAGCCAGCAGAAAATAAAGCATTTGTGTGACCTTATGAGATATATGAAAAGTAGAGATATTTAATTACTAAAATAGCTGACTGCCCAGAAAAATGTTACAGTTACACAATTCATATTTTGATTTCTTTGGATGTCTGTAACCCAACTGCAAATGTGTTTCTGTTATTGATGCTATTATAATACTTGAGGATAATAATATGTATTAAGGAAATCTTACAAAGGAAACATTAACCCACTGTCCTGAATTGTCCATGCTTTTAATGTAGCTAATGGTGCAGTTGCCAAGGAACAGGACAAACCCGTTTTGTAGAAATTAGAAATAGCATGGTTACTTCCAGCTTCTCTGGTGTATGTTTTCCACTGTAAGTCCTTTGGACAGTTTAAAGGCAATTGTGGTATTCTCAGTGTCTGATATTGGCAGATGGAAGTATCATATGCTTAACTAAAACGCAATTTTATTGCCTCGACGTACAAATACAGTTATTATTGCTCAGGGAAAGGAATGACTTTCATAAAGAATTTATCCATTCCTAAGTTAATATTATAGCTATTTTAAAAAGCTGTTTACCAAGAATTACTACTGTAAGATTATCACTGTTAATGTCCATAGTTTGCCCTTTTATGTTTTCTCAGTTCTAATTTTGCATCTAAGTATTTTTTTAATATACAGGGTGTTAGCATTAACTTTACATTAGAGAAGTTCCTATAATTTCCAGATTTGGAGTTTGTCACCTTTCTGCATAGCTTATGACAAACTAATGCTACATTTTGCATAATGCATACAATTATCCACATTTCTGATATCAGTTTTTACGAATAGCTTATGAAAGTGTTTTGGATTTCCTTTCACTGTTACACATTTCATAATCGTGTATGACCTGGAGTGTTTTGTATGTAGATACTGTGATGTTCTTTTGTCTATTAATAAGTTTCTCTTCATTATTAACTCCTATTTTGTATTTCTTCTTTTTTTTAAATAAAATAAGATCTTTAATTATATATCTAATCTAAATAATTTGTCTCTTTTACTGTAATATTTTATACTTTCTCTGCAATTATGTATACATGTTAAAACCCATCATCCTTAATTTCTTCATCTAAAAACTGCATTTTTGTTTGATACTTGCTTCTGCTATGTGCACTTCTAATGCATTTAATCATCTATTTTTTTCTTTAGCTGACCTGTATTAGCAGTCTATACAGTTTGAGAGGACAGTTTGGGAAGTTTGGAGTCTTAAAATTCCCCAGACTTGTTCTGTGCTGCTTTTCCCCATTACATAATTTTAAAAAACCTCTTTAAATATTCATGCCTGGTTTCTCAAACCTCCAGCACTGCTTTATACTGGGAATCCATTTATATCTACACTTAATTCAATTATTTGTGTGGTCATTGATCCCAGTCTACTCTATTATGCCTTGTATTGAAAAGCATGAGAGGCTCTTTCAAGAGATATTTGAGCTCTTCCTCTTGTTTGTGGTTTGGGTTACTGGCAAACCAAGTTGTCTTGAAAGTAGCTTAGAGCCTTTGGGGTCTGATTCCTGACTCTTAACTATAGGTAAAAAAGAAACCCCATCGCTGATATCTTGCAACTTTTGATAGTTTAGTTGTCTCCTGTAATATTTTATTCTCTAAAAAATTGCTGTTTTCCAGCAGCCCTGCACCGCTGTTTTTTTATGTCTGACCATAAATCAAACCACATTTCTTTCGGAGATGATGGGTGACTTTTTTCTTCAGGGCACTTTCCATCTCAACAGCCTTTGGCAAAGATTGGCCAAATTAATTGCAGGCCACCCTGAAGATAGTCTTAAGTTTTGTGGAAACCAGTGTAGTAAAAGATGGTAGGTAAACGCCGTTGCTACGTAAAAGACTAGTGTGAGCTTGCACCTTTTTAGAAGTCAAAGAATTGATATGTATATCAATCTGAAGATGTACATTATAACAAACCAGGCTTCATTCTTGCTACTGCTCAACGAACAATAGACTTCTAAAAAAATTAATCAGAGTCTCCTTTGAGATGCAATGGTGTTCTTCCCACGGGTTCTTTCTTTTGTGTCTTCTCAAAAGATAATCTACTTTCCCAGTGTTGTCTGTGTGTTGTATTGCTCTAGCTAAAGGACTGATCTCTGCAATGTTCATCCAGTCTTTACTAGGACAGAGTAATTATGATCTCTGTGCCTTGCTTTATAAATTATTCCAAACTAGCTGAATCAAGAAAGCATTTTGGTTTTTATGCTCCTCATAGTTTAGCTTCAATATGGAATGTTTAGGCAAAGAAGCTTAAAGAATAATACGTCATTATCTACAGAAACTCATCCAGAGCTCTGTAACCTCAGTTACTCATTTCTATCTAAGTCATTGGCAGTGGAACACTACCTGCCTTCATGATTATTCTCAAAAATTTATTTTTGATGTAGCATTTTGTTTATCATGACAGAATCTTGTTTGTTAAATACCAAGTATAGCTAATAAATGGGAGAAACCTCTCTCTTAAACTGCATTCCCCTATGACGAATCACACAATGTTATAAGAACACTTTAGGATGATGAAGTCAATCAGTAAGAAAATACTGGGATTAAATTACCTCTGGAAATGCACTTAGTGCACTTTGTCTTTTTCCATTATGATTGTGGGGTTTTGCCCACAAAAGCCTGTTGTTCTTACCCATTGCCCAGGGAATTGTGTGAGCACTATTTGCACAGTCATTGTCTCTGATACTTTTGCCACATTTTCTGCACAGTCTGGAGGGTGAACAGTGAATGAAGCATCAAGAAAGAGAAGGGATGTTTGTTGTTAAAGAATGAAGGAATAGTAGAAAACGGTTCTGTGACTTTATATCACGTGTACCCTTCTGTGATGCTGGGGAAAACATTTAAATAAGATTTTTGATCAAATCAGTAGTTGTGCGTTGTTTATAGCCTGCAACCTGTATCACAGAAATGCTGTTTTCTATTACTGCAAAAATCAGTTGAAGCTGTTCTGACATCTCTGATGCTTTGAAGATATACAGTGTTGAAAAATGTCTTAACTGTAGTAGTAGTATTACTGAGCTTATCAACAACAATAATAATACTAATAATAATTTTAAAAGGCCAGGAAGAAATTAATATTGATGGCTGAAAAGCAGTATTACATGAGCTTTTGGTCAATTAGGCAAATACCTGTTGAAAATTATTATGAAGCAGAGTGTGCCACAACCCCATACTTATCAAGAACCATCCATTACATGCAGTGACTGAGGGTCCTGTTCTCTAAAAGCATGTGGCCATACAACCAACGACTGCACACCTGCATTCAGAAGCTATATTGCAGTGTTAAGTTTCCTGAGTAACTTAACTTTTCTCGTATTTTAGCTTTCATTGGCAAAGTAATGGCAGTGGATGTCTAGCCATATGTCTGCATGTTTTCCAAAAGATTTCAGGTATCAGACTGATTCATGAATGGGATTCATTGCAATCTGAGACAACAGAAATTAGGTTATAGTGATAACTACTATTGAGGTTTGATTTTAAATTTTCCTTTCTTTGCTTGCAAGTTACATCTGTGTCTTAAGGTTATTGTTGTTGGTAATATTTAAGGTTCAGACTAACATAAATTGTTGTTTCATGATCCTGAGGTTTCAGGGGGCTGACCAAGAGTCTGATCTGAGATTTGGTTGGTAGGTTATTTACAGTACTTACAAAGCAAACATTACCTGTCACTTGCCATCTATAGAGAGGCTTGCTGCACATCTTCAGAGCCTGGGGTTGATTTTGTCCTTGCCTTGTTGAGAAAGAGGCTGAATACAGGGTTCCTAAGGTCAAGTTCAATCATAGCTCACTAGGGTTTGAACATTCCATTTCTTTGTAATTTGTAATTTTCTATTCCCCCTCATCTCTGATTTGTTGTATTTTGATCTGTGTGGCAAAGCAAGTGCTTATCACTTATGAGTAGGGAGCTGAATTCAGTGGCATATCTTCTCTGAAACATTCAAATGGTGAAAACTGCTGATGGTCCATCACTTGAAAATACAGCCTTTGCTTCTGTGGGAGCTGGCTTCATTAGATGCTTGGAATGAGCTTAGGTTGGCAAACACACAATGTGATGCTGAGCTGTTTAGAAGAAGTGAGTCTACCTTGTTAGTTGACAGTTACGGGATATTTGCATGCTTCGAATCTGTGTTGGTCTTGCTCCAGTAGGTCCATGCCCTTCTTAGGTTGGAGGCCACTGACCTATTTGAGTGAGTCCATAGGACTACCATGGAGATGATCAGAGGGCTGGAGCACCTCTCTAGTGAGGAAAGGCTGAGAGAGTTGGGATTGTTCAGCCTGGAAAAGAGAAGGCTTTGGGGTGATGTAATTGCAGCCTTTCAGTACCTGGAGAGAGCCTGCAAGAAAGATGGAGAGAGACTTTTTACAATGACATGTAGGGAAGGACAAGGGGAAATGGCTTCAAACTGAGAGTAGGTTGACATTAGATAGTAGGAAAAAATTCTTTACTGTGATGATGGTGAGATGCTGGTTGCCCAGAGAAGTTCTGAACACCCCATCCCTGGAAGTTTTCAAGGCCAGGCTGGATGGAACTCGGAGCAAGCTGGTCTAGTAAAAGATGTCCCAGTGCACAGCACAGGGGGGTTGGAACTAAATGATCTTTAAATGTCTCTTTCAACCAAAATAATTCTAACATTATATGAATGCTGCTTTTTGAAATGACTGGGAGAGTTGCTGTAAAAGCAATGAAATGTCTTTGTTTTCTTTCATTCTCTTTTTTTCTAGAAAGTAAGTAAGAACTGAGCACTTTCACACATCTCCCAGAACAGTGAGGATTGCTCTCAAACTCAGATGTTGCTTACATAGTCTCAATTCACTTTTTAAATTGATCTGGCAACGGATCAGTGGAATTAAAATGGGAAATTTATTATTCACAAGACATTTTGTACCATGGCTTAATGTTTTTTAATGGTAGATAAGCGATGGGCCAAAGCCTTGATAATTTCCTGTCAAATATTTGTTTGAAAAGAGACTACTACTTCTGATCTGCTGGCTAGTTCTCATAAACCTTTAATGGTCATTGCCAAAATAATTTATATAATGCATTCTAAATAGAATTACATCATGCACTTCCAGTAGAAGAGATACCCACAGTTGGGTGCGTCAGTCTGTTTGGTCTGATATGGTATCATTAGCTTGGCATATTAATTGAGTTGAACAAAATTCAAATAGTTATTAGGTTGTCAGAATGTCTGCCTAACTACACAGTTGTGCTGGGTATTTCAATTACCAGACTTTTAATAAAGAATGCAGTAGAAAGTAAGGTGCCTCCTGATTTGATATAGACTCTTGGAAAATTTTTTAATCCCCAGTATCCTGAATTAAAATATCACCATGTAAACCCTTCACTTTCTCATGTTCTGAGAAAAATGGGCCCAGCATGGTGCCCAAAAGGCATCTTTTGAGCAAAGAAACAGAGCTCCTGATTCAAAATACTTCTGTAAAATACTCTCCCATGACTTCCCGCAAATTTAAATCAGATATCTGAGTCATGTTACCGGAAAAAAAGGCAAACCCATAGTTAGAGATGTATTGTACCTTGCATCTGTGAAAAATGGGGACCAATGTGGATTTCAGGGTACACTTAGCATGGGCTACAGCTAAGCAGTTAAACTCGGATTAGAAAGTTAAATCTGGAGTGATTATGAGCTGAATTTTCTTTTAGTTGTTTTGTATCATGTGTGCAACACTAAGTGATATGTACTTGGCTATTTTATGGGATATCTGTGTTTGATTTTTTAAAAGGTGTGTATCACTGAAATACAGCAAATAACACAGGATGTATATGTTTATCTGTGTCTTGCAGTGTGCAAGTTTAAAGCACATAAAAGATGTGCTGTCCGAGCAACAAATAACTGCAAATGGACTACATTAGCCTCAATTGGAAAAGACATCATTGAAGATGAAGATGGTGTAAGTACTATTCATATTTACAGTATTTTCCAAAGCTGTTTCTCCTTTAGGGAAAAAATTTAAAAAAAAAAAAAAAAAAGCCTAACCACAGAAATATTGCCATGCTACCCATTGAAGTTAATGGTAGATAGCTATTTTCCTGAACAGTGTTCAAAGATAAACGTGGGTTTTAGATAAAAAGTTGTATTCCTATCTCACAAGACAAATCTAGCAACTGTGGGCACTAGACTGCAGATGCGTTACAAGGTTTTAAAGGCCACATGCAGAGAAACTCTGCTGCTGGAGAATTGCTCCCAGAAGTTCCTACTGCTCTTAAGCAAAGGTGGTATTTTACAGTTCCCATGCTATTTTGGCAATCTATTTTTTGTCCTCTTTACCTGGAGCAGTTCCCCAGGAGGCCTGTTTGGAATTCACTGAATTGGGAGGGGTTTTTGGTGATGAAAGCAGGGATTTTAAAATTTGCAGGAGAAACAACAAAAGCTTTTGAGAGGCTGATTGTGATAAATGGACTATTTTTACAAACACAGCTGTGTATGAACCACTGGTGTGAAGCCTCTTCCTAGAAGGCTGGTACTAAGTTGAACACCTGAGTGTCCTGAGTTGTCCATGGTATTAATGGGACAAAGAGTGCACTGAGTAAAGCTTTGCACTGCATTTGGGACTGCTTTATAGTGCTGTGACTTACCAGCCATGGTGAGTGGGTAAGTGAAGCAACAGAGGAATTCTGCTGTCCTGCCTATTCTGATCAATTTCAGGAGTTTTTAATTGGTTTATGTTATGTAGTCAGCATAACTGAGTGGGAACTTGTTTGTATGAAGGAGTCTCTTGACTTAACTACCCTGTTGTGTTATGGTGAGTTGTTACCATGAGTGAGACATGTCTCCCTTCTTCAGGTGTCACGTTTTAGTCTAGCATGTGGAACACCAGAGTAGTCCATTCATTGCTGTTGCCTTCTGAGCATCAGTGTCCCTTATCCTGGCTGACCAGCATGCCTGCTTCTTTTGGTGAAAGGGTACAGCTGTGAGAAATAGTTTGAATCCACCTGTATCTGAGGGACAAAAGCCTTTAATTTCTCTTTCTGGGTATTTAATTCTAATGACTCCTTCTCCACAGATAGCTATGCCTCACCAGTGGTTAGAGGGAAACCTGCCCGTCAGTGCCAAATGCGCGGTCTGCGACAAGACCTGTGGCAGTGTCCTACGGCTGCAAGATTGGAAGTGCCTTTGGTGTAAAGCTATGGTAGGTGCACTGAAACACATCCAAGCATCTTGCAGCTTGACAGCTTTATTGCTTGCCATTATTTTTGTTTTGTCTTTTCACAGGCTGCTTTTGGATTAAGTAGGAGCAGGCAGCTTCTGCAAACTCAGGTCTCTCTAGCATTCAGAATTTCTGATTACTGTCTTACTTGCAGAGTTAATTTTTTATACACCCACAGCTGCAGCTTTTCTTTAATAGGGGTTGTCATCCAGTGTGTTTTCTCTGCTTTCTTCTAGCTGTTAACTGTATGTTCAGGTGCCTGTTCCTTATGCCTAATAATCTTATGTTACTTTCTTGTATTTTTATTGTAGCGATTGCTCCATTAATATTTTAGTAACATGTTATAATAATATTTATTAATATTAAAGTAGTAACACGTTTATCAGTGCAAAATCTTGACTTTCTCTTCTTCAGGGCAATCTGTAGGTTGCTGATTGAAATTCTCTAACTCACTACTGCTGTTTCCCCAATATATAGTTTTCTCTTAATTTTATCAATTTGTCTAAAAAGATGGGTTTCTTATGCAAGTCAGCAGTTTATTTATTGTTGAAGCTTCTGGCATATTGTTGAACTTCAAGGCACTGTGTGTGGACAGTAGAAAATGATTGGCATCTCCAGAGGTGACTTGAAATTTAGGTGAAATGGCAGCCACCTCTCCACGTGCCTCTCCTTCCAATACCTGTGGAAAAGACCTTTACAATTTGAAGTTTATGGGACCCTTGTGGAGATGAGGCTGGCTTGGTAAGTGTGCCAACTTTAATGCAGATATGTCTTCCAGAATGGCCCCAGTGGACCAGGCAGGTATATTGGCAGAGCTGTTGTTTTGTCTGCTGCCACCAGCACAGATGCTGGGAGCTTGCTTCTTCCTTCCTTGTGGATGAGGGCAAGAGTAAAAGACGATTCACATCTGCTATAGGGGTAGTTAAAGATGAAGTTCTCCAAAATAATGTTTTGTTGAATTAGTAAGAATCCTCAGTCGTTGAACATTCTGTCTTTTTTCCAAATGTTTTTCTCACTCCTTTTCCCTCTACACCTAAATGTTATATATGAGTCCATTTTTGTTACATAGATAACATAGTGTCAGTTGTATTTTCACCTCAAAATTCTGCTGAAGGAAAATATATTTTTCTTTCTTTTGTAGGTTCACACGGCCTGTAAAGATCTGTACCCTCGCAAATGTCCACTTGGCCAGTGTAAGGTATCAATCATCCCTCCAACAGCACTAAACAGTATAGACTCTGATGGTACGTAGTACTGTAGTGTGGTTCAGTGGTATCTCTGGATTTCCAGCCCCTGTTGAGATCCATGCTAATAAACAAGGCTAAAAATCCTTCTGCTGAGAAGGTGAATGCAGTCTGCAAATTTAGAGAAAAGTATAATTTTCTGTGTAGATTTTTAGAGAATTATTCAACTGTCACGTTTTTTAAAGTTGGCCCAGCAGAAATTTTCTTCCATTTTACTTATGACCCTTAGAAACATTTCAAATGCATGAGCAGAGTCCTCAGATGAAGTGGGCTGATGCCTGCCTGGCATATACCACTCTGTCTGTGAGTTCTCAAATTTTGCATAATTTTGCATTATGCAGAGACAAGCTAGCTGAACAGCTCAGATGCAACAACTACTTTACCAGGCTTTAGAGAGGAATTGCTTCTATAACTTCTCTAATTTATTTTTTTTAAATACAAGCAGTGTAAGAATCCTGCAACACACAGATAAAAACCCAGGAAAGGCTCAAAACTCAGAGATGCTTTTTGGTGGTTTAGGATAGAGGCATGTCAACAGTGGGAGACTGCACTTCAAGGCAGAGAGTGGATTTAAAAAAGAAGTATCACAAAATCTTAACTGCTTTAATTTTGTAGTTTGTGTCAATGGCAGAGTAGACCAACAACTTGAACGCAATTCAATAGATTTTGTTACATGAAGTTCGTAAAAGTGATTGTGTATGCTGTATATATTCACTCTATTTATTTGCTTTGTGGTGTCTTAGACATCATGCTGTCATTTATTACTCATGCCAGGAAGATTGTTCAATATGTGAAATTAGTTTTCTTGGCATTTAAATTAATTAATCAAACCTTATTTGAAATTAGACATTATGATAATGTGGAATTAAATTAGCATCCCTTAATTAATTCTTTTATTTTTAGTATTTTTTTAGTAATTGAAAACAACATAATCATTTTAATAATGCCGGAGACAAATGTCAAAACCTATACATGTGACGTCTGATTTTGAAATGTTGCTGGGGAGCCATTACTTTCATGGACCTGTCGCGTTAGTGACAAAAGTGTCCATTACTGCTTCTGACTAAGGACTTTGTAGCGAGCCTGCTGTAATTAGTTAAGACCTGCACTGTCTTTAATAAGCTTTGAATCACAGCTGAAGGTCTTCTGTTGTTCAGTGATTCTGTTATACTTAATAGTATAACTGCAGTGTGAAAAAAGGCTCCTACATGAAGTCTCACCTGGGAGGAATGGAGTACAAGTAACTGAAAATCTGTGAGTGCTGTTAAAAAGCTTATACAGACATGAATGATCCAGTTCAACCCTGTAAAGTTAAAGCAAAATAAGACTGGAAACCAAACACTTGTAACTGAAAAACATATTCAATTATGTGATAATAATCTGTGGAGATGAGATTTAAGAAGTATTCTAAAAGGTTAATAGCAGTTGAAAAACAATAAAGCTATTGTCTTCAGGATTTTACTAAATCTAGGCATTGAAAATACCAGAAACAAACAAACAAAAAGAACTGGTAAATCTTGTGCAATTATGTTTTCCTTCCAGGACTAATACTCAGTTTAGCCTTTACATTATGCATGATAAAGTGTACTCCTTTTGTCCTTCATCCCTATCTTCCTCTTTCACATGATTTCTTTTTGTGTTGTTCATATTAGGAAACCTTATTTATTTTATTCTTTCTAACTATGTTTACAGGTTTCTGGAAAGCCACATGCCCGCCATCCTGTGCCAGTCCTCTTTTAGTTTTTGTTAACTCAAAGAGTGGAGACAATCAGGGAGTAAAGTTTCTTCGTCGATTCAAACAGTCATTAAATCCAGCTCAGGTCTTCGATTTAATGAATGGAGGACCTCACTTAGGGTAATAACCTTGGAAATCTTGAGCAGGCCTTTCTACGAGGGAATTAGGTGCAAAGTATAGTGTTGTGTTCCACTTGTTTTATAGCATTATATCCCCTTGTTACTATAATTCTATCACCAATATCTACTCTGACTTCCTAATTAAAATCTAAGAGACAACAGAATTTCCAGATAAATTGCAGTGCGTGAAGGGATTGTAGGATAACATTTTCCTTCTAGAAAAGCTCGAAAATTCAAAACCAAAAGCTCTTGGCTAGCTTTGACTTCTGTTAACTGGTAAGGTTCAAAACTTACAGATGCTCAGATGTTTTCCTGTATCACAGGAATTTTGATTTTGCCTTTATGCACAGTTGCCCAGGTGCTTTTCTTCCAATTCACATGCATAATTCTGATATTCCTCTGATCTTTTTGTGTGTAGCTATGGAATAAAACTATTGTCTAAATGTGCTCTGTATCTTTTAAAATTGTGAACACGAATGTCAGCAGAGGGGTCTGCAGTGGGTAATGAACAAGTATATGAAAAATTTTTCATCTGAAAAGTATATCCAAAATATGATTTATACAACATATGCAAATAGTAAAGAAAATGACCATCCCACAGAATTTGGAGCAAAAACATGATTAAAACCACCAGGCATTTCTACCCAAAATCTAAGAGCTGATTGTTGGAGAGATAGCGATGAGATTTGCATATTGGTGGCCACAACTCAAGCATCTTTGGACATTCATGAAGATTAAATTAGTGCCCATATTAGTGCCTAACTCAATTCCACTCAGATATAGTGATGTGGTTAAATGACCTAATAGTATCAGCTATAGCAACTAGAAGCACTAATTTTTGTACTCTTAAAGATGCAGAATTATACCTAATGTTAAAAGTAGATGAAGCAAATCCACAAAAATTCACATCAAGAAGTGCATATATAATACAAATATAATTGATTACAGCTATGGATTTTGATAATTAGCACTGTGTTATGGCCACATCATATTAACTCTTTGAATTGTAATATTCTTTTCATTATAACCCTAATAATCTGAGCTGAATCTAAGTCACTTTTAGCTAGCATTTTGTACATATAATTATAATGACAGATAACATTGGTCTTAATTGATTAGACAGTCTTTCAAAGGAGACAGTCTGAAAAATACGTTTGCAAATTCTCTTCCTTCATATAGCTCTGCCATGGCTGAGGTGGCTCACTTTGATTTTGCACAGAGATTGCAGTTCATGTTGGGTGCTTTTAAGTACTTCTCCCAAACAGTCTCCAAGGAGAGGTCCTTAGCAGTTGTTCCATCAGGTCGCACTCGTGTCTTCTTTTTCTAGCTGATCTAAAAAGCAGAGGTGCATTCTGTGAGACAGTGTATTTCTAAGGGTTCTCTCCTTTTTCTCAGGATAGAAAAATTGCTCTGGTATCAACATTTTTTCCCCTTAAATATCTGCTTCTTTTGTTCTGAATAGGTATGTGCCCATTGTATTCAAGTGACATTATTTTCTCTAGAAAAAATAGAAATGCTTCAAAAATTTGTGATCTTGATATGATCTTGATATGTTGCTTTTTAGAAATGGTTCAGAAATTATACATATTCTGGAAAATAACATGCATTAAAAATAAATATCTTTGTTGCTAGTCTTTTAAGAGTTTATATTTTCCAATTTTTTTCCTTTTCTACTTTTTTTTTTTTTNTTTTTTTTTTTTTTAAGTCCCTCTTGTTTTTACCTCTTGGCTGTTTCTTCATATCTCATTCCCATTTCCTCTGTGTCTTACCTCTCTGCATTTTCTGTCTCTCTTGTCCTCCTTTTCTGTATTGTCCAAGTGTTGTATTCTGGAGGTGTTAAAAGTTGGAGAGCAGGAGGAAGAGCAATAGGAAGCGAAAGCAGCATATGGCTTTAAGGATATAATATGAAATACTTGTATTATTTGTCTTATATTGTTGAGATCACCTTTATGTTTAAGAATTGCTCTCAATGGTCCTTACATTTAGATAGCCCTGTGCTGACAAAAGCCCACCCGTATTGTGGAACACATCCTGTCATTGTGTCTTAACCTCTTCCTGTCAAAAGTCCCCACTGGTGCATTATGCTTCTGGCTGAAGTGAGAAGCATGGAGCAGTTGCAATTTTATCGCTTACATTTATTTATTTTTCTTTTAATATTGATAAAATCAATAAAATCAGACTTATAAAATCCTGAAAACAATATCAAGGGATTTTTTTAAAGAATAACTTGGCATGTTATTTATCAGAATTGTCAGTGTAAGTGGAATATACAGTGACAGATGGGCTGCAGATAGGTTAATTAAGTAGATGGTTGTATCCCCATACCCCACAACAATAAAAGGATCATAAAGATGCTGTGCACAATATTTTCTTGTACCAATTGCTAATGAATGTCACTGCTCTCTTGCTAATGGATGTAACTAGCTCTGCATTTTCTCTGCAGTTTGCGGTTATTTCAGAAGTTTGACAACTTCAGGATTCTTGTGTGTGGTGGCGATGGAAGCGTGGGTTGGGTCTTGTCAGAAATTGATAAGCTCAGCTTGCACAAGCAGGCAAGTGTGCATATTTACTTTCCTTGCCTAGATTGAATAGGCTTAATTTTGTGTGCTTACCTTTTCCTTGACACGGTTCTGTGTTGTATATCCATGTATGGGGCAAACTCAATAGTTACTGTTTAATGGAAGTTTTCACTGTTATAAACAGAAGAAGTTGTAGCAGAATAACACACTTTGATTTACAGGCTTTAGACATCATCTATGAAATTAACGTTTGTTGGTTGAAATAGCAAGCATTTGTAACTACCTGTATTTTCTTTCTAGTTTTCAATAGTAGATTTGTTCCTGTGTTGTGTTTCAGTGTCAGTTAGGAGTGTTGCCCCTTGGTACTGGAAATGACCTTGCTCGTGTCCTTGGTTGGGGAGGATCCTGTGATGATGATACACAACTTCCTCAGATTTTGGAAAAACTAGAACGAGCCAGCACGAAAATGTTAGACAGGTAAATCTAAATGTGCATATGCATCGCTTAGCATGAGATTTAAATTATATTTATTTGGGTTTCTGATGGCCTAAAATCAGTCTTGGAGACTTGGTGTTCAGTGAGTTTGTTTTTTTGAGTGAGGTCTTCAGCATGAAGGAAGCTACAGTTGTGATGGGGACAGCTCTTTAGCCTGCTTTTTAAACTAAAGTCAGAGGGATGAGTGGTTGATGGAACTGGGAAGTGTGCTGTCCAAACATTGATATCAGAAGCTGACAACTTATTGCACAGCTCAAGGAACTGCATAACTGGCTGCTACAAGAAGTTGTGAGCATTAAGAAGTTGTGTAGATTCAAAACTGATCTGAGCAATTTTATGGACTCTATGCATGCTTATTAAACACAATTAATGGTAGCATCTTTTTTTATAAAACACCTGAGCTCTCTGTCCTTGGATGTGGGGAAAACTCACCATGTGTGCTTTCACCCTTTCCTGAGGCATCAGCTGTTTACAAGATGCTGGGCTAATTGGATCCATGACTAATATTTATTTTTGAGGCATTTTCTTAGTCAAAAAAATGAGATCTTCCCACTCCTTGTTTTATGCAATTTTTGTCCATAAAGGAAAGCAGCAATCCACATTTGAAAAAAGCTTCCTTTGACTTCTGCAGTATGTTTGCACAAATTCTTTTATAATGTAAAAGTTTTTTTCCAGAAAATCTTTATTGCCTATATTGAATGTCCCATGATTTTTTCACAAACGAGACTGATAAGTAAATCACTAAAAAATAATCTGAGCAATAGCACAAATTATTACCTTTAATCTCAGTTATTTCACCCATATAATTTACAACTACAAATTAAGCTGGGTTTTTTTTATACATAGTTATTTTGTGGTGTGACAATGAATTTTCTTTTCGTTAATATAGTAGAGAGAGTGTAAAACTAACAATCTGGAAACTTGTGATTCTTTCAGGTGGAGTATAATGTCATATGAATTGAAATTACCAGCAAAGCCTTCCATTCTTCCTGTGACTGCAGAAGAGTCAGAGGAGTGCCAGGTGCACTTTTTCTTTTGTTTTGTTGTTTCGTGTACATAACTTGGAGCTTCTGGAATGACAATAGCAATAACTGAAGCATTTATTTGAAACATAGATGTTTTGTGATTTTTTAACTGAACTGAATTAAGGCCTTTTCTTGCTGTGTATCTCAAGTAAGTAAGGTTTCCAGTTCTGTATTGTTTGCCTAGAAGGAGTGAAGGTAAGGAGTCTCCAGCAAAGCTTTCTGAAAAATTTCTTACGGAATATATATGTATATTATAATATGTATTAGAAAGTGTATTTATATAACATGTTAGACAGGAATGTAATCTAGTGTTGAATTATTAGGTAATATAATACTATATATTTTAGATAATTCTTACAGATGAGTATATATTATGTATGATTTTGTATATAATAGTATAATTTAGTGATATATTACTGTATAATAATATATATACTGTGATAATCTACAGAAAGATTTAAAATACATTTTTTTCATATATAAAAGCAAATGTCTGCTATGTTAAGTTTGAATTAAGCATTGAGAAAAAGTCCCCAGCATTTTGGAGGCAAGGGTTGTATTCCTAAAGAAAGATAGAAGCATTTTGCAGCTTGAGTTTGATCAGGTGATATCACCCAGCTTTCTCTTTGTCTTTGAGAGAGTTCAAAATCCTAAGCATCATCAAAGAAAAGCTTAGTCTGTCTTCCAGACCAGATTTGTGCTTGTACTAGCTGATGAGGTTTCAATTTTGAGAGAGGGAGATGCTTTAATCAAATTAATTGGCATGAAAATTCTGACTGAAAAGGAGAAAATAATATATTCCCAAGAAAGTTAATGCATATCAACTGAAGCTCAAAAGTACTTGAGAAGCAATAATTAATCAGCAGTCTCTTGAACAATTTAATAATTCAGGCTCTTTTAATTGGCAAGGAGGTTATAACCTTTGATGGATTGCTGGATATAGAGATGCAAAAAGGCTGGGATTTTAAGGGGTTGCTTTGCACACAGCTCTGCTTCTGGTGTCAGCAATGCAGATCAAGGCTTTATCACCCCTAATTTTTCAAGACAGTTAAACTTTTCAAGTGTGTCTTCATCATAATTTTGTGCTAGTTATTTCTGGCTTTGAAATTTTTTTTAGCCCCTTCTGAAAATGGAAGGAACTGCTTGCTTATATGAAACTTCTTTTTTAGAAAATGTATTCGGTAGGCTCTATTACCTGTCATTACTTGAGTTGGACAAAACCATTTGATTTTGAGTACCTTATTCAATCTCTATTTTAATTGGGTTTTTTACATTGTTTACTGAGTTAGGCTATTTCAGAAAAAATAATAATTAAGCTTATAGTAGGTGTTGGATTATACCGCAGTTTGAAAAGCAAATGGAAGAACATATTTGATTTTTTCTTTTTCCCCTTCCTTCCTCCTGCAGTTTCAGGAGACTTATTTCTCTTGGTTTCCAGAAATCTTGTACTCATGTTTGAAAAACAGTAATTCATTGGTACATATCAGATGTTTATGTTTTGTTTTCTCCTTTGAAATGAAAACTGATTCAATGTCAGAGTGCTACAATGAAGGCTGGGTTTTAGGAGAAAAAACTGAAGTGGTATATCTGCCTGCTCAAAGTCAAAGACAAAAGCATTCTCAGAGATTTCAAGAGATTCTTAAAGGAACCCTCAGAACTGCATTTATTTTTAGCTTTCGATTTGGAATTTTGTTAGAATTTGCTTTTAAAATTGAGGTGTAGATCCAGAGCTATTTTGAGATAGCATATGGTGCGTGAGGATCCACTGTTGATCCACTCCAAATATTTTCCTGAGTATTTTGTGATTTGTAATTTTTAATGTTCTGGTAACGACTTAGCCCTAGATGGTTTGCTCTTTGAGGATTGATTTTGATAACATAATACTGGCTTGGCAGCCTTTGTCAGTTGTGGTTCTTGGGAAGTGAGAGCCCACCTAAGAGTAAAGTGAAAATTCCAGATTATAACTGCAAACTAGGTTTAGTCTTATTCTTACTGAGCAACTTGTCTGAGGAAAGCTTTGCTTATTTTAGAAGTAAAATATTATATATTAGCTATTAGATTATAATACTGTAGGTTGTTAGCAGAGACAGTAAATTCTTTTCTGCCTCACAGACTGATTTTAGCCTAGAAATAACGTCCTGTTTTCTCTACAGGAGGAAAAGAACTGTGGATCAAGTTCTCAGATGCACTCTAACTTTTAATATTAAAAGTCTGGTACATAAAACACAGTATGCACATAGAATCTTCGTTGCCAGACACTTGGCCTTGTATTAGATCTGAAATGGAAATCCTGCTATTTTTGAGACATTTAAACTCACTACTTGGTGTTAAACTGCTGGAATGTGTGGAAATTGAAGTCTCTTTTCTCTCTATTTGCAGATATCTGCTTATGAGGATTCAGTTGCTGCTCATCTTGCAAAAATTCTCAATTCTGATCAGCATTCTGTTGTCATATCATCTGCCAAGTGAGTCAATCAGTTTTATGTACAATGTGGGGGATAAATTCCCTGTGTAACATCATCACTGTAATAGCATTCTGTCTAAGCCTGATTTTCTTATGCATGGCCAACTGGCTTGGCTTTATATATCTTGATTTATATCTTTCAGAGTGGATGTTCTTTTCTGCAAATTGGTACAGTTGCAATGGATAGCTTAATACTAAATCAAAAAAATAATCACACAATATCTATATAAAATGATGTTAAGTTATTCTAAATCAGTGCATGGCCTAAATATGAAACTTGCTGTTACTATTGCAAAGATGTGATCTACTTCACACTGCATTTCTTCTGGCTATTTTTTGTAATGCATATGTTTAGAGGACAAACAATTTCACCAGTGTGCAGCAGAATTTTAGCTTAGATAGCTTTGTTGTAATCCTGTCTATATCAGTTCAATCAATACAGATCTATGACATTAACAGGATTTTTGCCCCCAAACTGAAACATTTTGAAATTAGAGAAATTTGTCAAATCATGGACATCATCTGAAATCAGAACTGTTCTGTGTATACCTTCTCTATGAAAAAACATCTTATGTTTTGCAATATGCAAAAGACCAGTCATAGAATCTTTAAAAATACAGCTGAATGTCATTACATCTTTTTTTTTCTCTTAAAAGCAAGTTAACAAAATTTCATTTTTAAACTATACATAACACATGTAGAAGATTAAACTACAGGATATTATTAACTCCAGATTCTAAATTGGTTCTGTACCTTGTTAAATCTGTTTAATTTCTGTCAGGAAAATGTCAACCAAATGAACAGTACTAAGCAATTATTCTCATCTCATTAGTAAGTTTTCTGTCTGTCTGCAGTGCAGGTAATAAGAACCAAGTCTTTTTCTGATTTACACAGTGAAAATTTCTTTGCAGCCACTGTAGTTTGCACAGATAAGCTTCAGGGTCGGTTGAAAAGCATGAGCTGTGCAATGGGATGTATGTGGCCATATGCTTTCATCTAAGAAGTGCTCTCTTAAAGTCAGTAGATTTTCTCCATGGTTTTTATGCTCCAACTTTGCATGGGAATTTGCATGACTGTGTTTGAAGTTACCAAAGTTACCAAGTGCATAATGCAAGTTTGCTAAGTCCTCTCGTAGGAAAGGTGTCCAAGCAAGGGAGTGGATAAAATCAGGCATGTTTATTTCAGACAAGAGACTGAGATACAATGTATGCTAAGGTTTAAGTGAAGGAGTTTTTGTTTTAAAGCTGATCACTTCAATTTGGGAAGCTATGGAAGAGTGTCATCTGATTTGCAAGTATGATCATGGAGTTCAGTTTCCAATAAGAATGTTTTATAGCAGTGTACATATAAATAAATTGCCATAAGAATTTAACATTCAAAACATATCTATTTTATTTCATTTGATTTCTTCCCTCTCCTTTTTTTATCTGAAGAATATTATGTGAAACTGTAAAGGACTTTGTTGCCAAAATAGGGAAGACTTACGAAAAACCAATGGAAAATGCAGAGGAAGCTGATGCCATGGCCATTAAAGTAAGATTATGACTACGTTCAGGTTTAACGTTGTTGGGTTCTTAAAGTTTATAGCTCATGGATGTTTAATTTTCACATTGCTCTAGAATGCCCAGCTTGGCTTTCATTTTAACCAGTGACTCCAAAATTCTTCTCTTCTTATTGCATAGAGTTAATTATTTCCAACAATCTCTTTCAACTGTTTATACTTTCTTCATAAAGGATAAAGTTCATGGTAGCATACATAGAGATAAAAAGATTCTTTTTTTGCATTAGTTATACTTCTAGGGATTAAGTTAGCTACAGGAAAACAGTGGGATAATGAAGAGTATGCTACAAGAATGAAGGGGAGACAGACCACAATGTTAAAAATAGTGGTTTAAGCTTCAAAATACAGAGATCATGTTGCAAAAACATTGGAAAAGAAAACAACAGAAGGATTTGGTATGAGACACAAAATTTACATGAGCTGAAAACAAAAGAAGAAAACAAAATCCTTGACAATCCCAGAGTCAGAAAATGTACTTGCTAAGTGGCAATTTGTGGTTCATGTTTCTATCCGATGCACATCTTGGAAAATTAGTTTTCTTTTTAGCTGTTCCAAGGCCAGAGAGTGTTTTCTTTCTCTTAGGCACAGAAAACCCTTTCTTTTCCTGGGTACCTAGAGAGAACAATTACTTGGTGTTGGGGAGAGGCATTTGACAGCATCTGATTCTCGCTTGAGCCGCTTGCTCTGTGACAACTCACTTGCTTAAATATACAGCTGTGTTGCAAAAACAACCCCATGTGTCTCAGTCCAACAGCTGATAGATGCCTCTCAAAACTGAGGTGCTGAACACCCATGTATGGGCAAGCCTCTGGTGGTTTTCCATGCTGCAAGTCATTGGGAGAGGGATAGGATGTAATCTGTGCAGTTATGGGGCAGGCTGAGCTTAGCATGGAGCATTATTTGAATCTAAGTGCAGGGGGTTTGTGTTATAGTTGCTCTAATCTGGTTGAGTGTCACAGGGTCTGCAGAAAGCCCATGCAGACCTACTCATAATCTGATATTCCAAAACGTTGAACCTCGGTTTGGATTTTACATAAGGATTTACATAGACACTAAAGACACCTACAGTTTCAAATAAAATCTGGTACCATATTTCCTAAAAATATTCATATGTTCATTGTTGAATTTTATTTTATTTTTTTTTTAATATGTGTGTGTGTCTTTTCCACTTTGTCTTAGTGCTCAGAGTTAAATGAAAAGCTGGACTTACTGCTTCAGGCTCTTCACACAGAAGCCCAGGCTACTCCCATTCTCCCAGGCATTGCTCCCCCCATTGTGGAGGAAGAACCAGAGGAGTTCTCAAGTGAAGAATCCTTGTCTGAAAGTAAAGAGCAATTAGCAGAGTGTGTCTCAAAGTCTTCCCAGAAGCTCTTCAAACCAAGGGAACAGCTGATGCTCCGAGCAAACAGCTTGAAGAAGGCTGTGAGGCAGATCATTGAACAAGCAGAAAAAGGTGCACATCAGCAACATTTTGATCCAGACTGGTAGAATAGGATAGTATAAGGATGTTTGTTTGTTTGTTTGTCTAACTGGAATAAGTTTGCATTATAAAATTTGATTTTTATATTCTTACAAAGATAAAATTACGTGTTTATTACAAGCTGCAAGGAAAAGAATTGCAGCTTGTTTGAATGTTGATGACTCTGCAGGTGTGAGTACTCATGTATGCATGTGTGTGCACATATAATGTATGTATGTTTATATATAAAAGTGCATTTAAAAGTGTTAGCCTCCACAAAATGAAGATTTCTGACGTCACATCTTTATCAACTGGTATAGAATTGAATGACTCTTTCACCGAATTGATGATAGAACTCTTTTGTTGATGCTTTAAAACTAAAAGCTACAAAATAAAGTGCTTATTTTGATGTATCCAGTTTTTCTTTTGAATCCTTGAAACTTTGTCTTTTCTCTTAATAACAGTTGTGGATGAGCAGAATGCTCATAGTGAAGAGCAAGTGAACCAGTCTCCAGTAGAATACAGCAAAGAATTGGATGAATCCAAAGAAGAAGAAAAAGAGGAGGATACGAAGGAACTTGAGTCTCCATCAAGTGAGTAAATGAGGAATAAAATATAAATATTTCACCTCCTTATAGCTGTATTTCAAGCATAATTGGTTCCATAATTAAAAATACTAGCATCCTGGTCGATTGGAAAATACTCACAAATTCTAACAGATTCAAATAAATGAAAGTTAAGGGAAAAATCAGGGAAATAATAGATGAAGAGTCTTTTGGAATGTATTTACAAAGCTGAGAAGGCACTTGTTGGGGAGAGAAATGCCTGAATTTAATCCAGTTTTTTACACTCACCTTTCTACATGAACCTGAGCAAAGACTAGAGCCTAGGTGATGGTGGCAATAGCATGTCTCAGTTGTAGACTAAGATTCTCAGGCTACATGGAAATTTTAGGAAAGCTGCTTCTTAGCAGTGGAGCTGTATTATTCTTATGTATGTGGAATAGAGAGCATATTAGTGCTGTCACTGGACGATAGATGTTTAGGGACAAAGCATGGAACATGAATTCAATTATTTGCACTGAAACATCAGTTTTACTCATTAGTGCTCTGTTGTTTTTATCAGAGCATTCACAGCAAAAGTTTATCTTTATTGCAGTTATTCCCATGAGTCTCATCTGTCAAATAAAGAGCAGCTGCTCTGCTGATTTTCCTATTTAATACATCTGCCTTGTTCGCAAGTACAGAGGGAACAGACTGCGTGAACAGTGTTGTGAATTTTTCAGTAGTATTATGAAAAATAAATGTTAATTTTGTTCTGAGTATTATATTTTACCCTCCGAGGATCTTCCTGGTCATTTGAAGAGGATAATGTTTTCCCATATGTTAATATCTTCATCTAAATATTTAATGACTCTTGTCAGATACCACTTGCTGTTTTTATTCCTTTTTATTTTTTGACATTATTACAGTGTTTTTGTCATGCATAGATACCAATCAATGTGTTGTATTGCTACCATGCAATGCTGTAACATTTTGTGATACTGCTATGGCTGTTATGCAGGTGTTAAAGTCAGAAGGAGCTGTTAGTCCATTTGGTCAGTCCTTTCATATAAAACAATCCAGAAAACTTCACCCACTTTTCTTTGTCCTGTGTATAATAATTTCTGTTTGACTTCAGCAAGTCATCCAGAAAGGTGTGTAATCTTACTCTGGGGATACAAGAAAGTGAAGAATTTGCCATTCAATTTACAGTTCTATGTTAGATTATCATCACTTAAACAAACCCGTGAATGGGCAAATCCTGGCCTGATGTAATGTGAACACAATGTCTAAACCCTTGTTCTAGTTATTCCTTTTGTCTCTAGATTCTTCCACTCAACATTTTCTTCCCATTAGTGTCTTCATACAATATACCCATGTTACTCTCAAGCTAAGTTATGATTGACATGACCTGATCTGTCCCAGTCCTGCCACTGAAAAGGATGCAGTCTATCCTTCCCACCACATTCCTGGTGCTGTTTCCCTGCTGTTGTCTTGGTGCTAGTCCTACTAATTCTATTTTTGCTGGATTAGTTTTCATGCTTTGAGAGGAAAAATCAGATTATCTTGAAATAATTTCCTTTTTTTTGGTTCTGAGCTTCTTCAGATGGTCAAGTTTGAAGTTGTTCTAAGCTGAAGTAGTTTTAACATGTGAGACAATCTGAAGCAGAGATACCCAACAAGTTTCTGTCTGTGACCATCTGTTGTGTGAGAGTTTTCTACATGTACATGAAAATGCTATAACAAAGCATTTGGTAACACCCAAACTTTTTTCCTTGGGGCACTGGTTTTTGGGTATGTGTGATGGGGCTGAACTGCACAGAGATTAAATTCCCCAGGCTGAAGCATATTCTCTCAGGCTGCATGAAACAAGTTCTGCCAGGAAAGTAAATTACAGCACCCGAGGTCAGCCCTCTGCAAAGCCGATCCTTCTTCATTGCCTCCAGAGGCAGCCAAAGGATAACTAGTTCACTGAGCCACCAGTTACTCTTTGTGGGTATCTTCTCTTTCCCTTTGATTTTCTTCCCTTTCCTTTTCCTGAGCATTTGTCAATAACAGTCAAATATGTCAAAAACAGTCAATAGTGTCAAAAACATTGATCTCTGTCAAGGTTTCACTGATCCATCTTCCGAAGAATTTTAATAAATAAGTTAATTATTTGGGACATTGCTGGTTGGTTTGTTTTCTGAGGTTTTTCTGTGAAAAAAGATGATGGAAAACTGATGCCCCCCCAAAATTCTCTAAATGGAAAAGACAAAGGTGAACGTGACTTTTTCCCTTCCCTTGCAGTTTTCAGTTTGGCTGTAAATAAAGATGTCAGAGTGTTCTCTGATTTTTTCAGAATCTGATGCAGGCATGGGCCCATTTTAGCTGCTTGAAGAAAATAGTGTAGGTGTTGACGAGATAGACATTCTAACCTACAGGCCATGGAACTACCTATATTAAAATTGTTATAAATGATAATATACTGTATAATATGTGTATATTTATAAGTAAACATGGACAAAATTTAAGTTTAATTATTTCAGTAATATGTTTATCAGAAGCTTACTGCAGTGTTAAATATTGTTCCATTTTAAGGTGGGTATAATATATTTTATGATCCTATTTACATTTAATGCATATAATACTTTTGCTGGTAGCTTGAATTATAAGTTGGGAACTCATTGTGTTGAGTGCCATGCACAGTTGCTCATTTTAATGTGTGTTTATCACTTGATCTGTTTTTGAGTTTTCTTACTGTATTTAGAAGAAAAACTATTACGCAAGGGGGTAGGACTTTTGTCATGGAGTGGTAACAGATTAATGCTTTTGATGCATTTTCAGGGCTGTAAAAACTATGTATTGGTAAAGTCATAATAGGTCTAATTAGTGTTCTGTTTTTTCTGCACAGCTAAAACTGCACCAAGATCTCCTGACAGACGTACAAGCCGAGGTATCCATTCTCAGACAGGTTCTTTCTCTGCTCCAGCCTTGGCAGCAAGCAAGGAAAATCTCCCAGTACTTAACACGAGGATTATCTGCCCAGGTAATTGATATTGAAATCTGTTCTTCCTATCCTACTTAAAAATTGTCTTTCAATCTCCTGCTTGCTGTCAAATAATGACTTTTACTTCATGCCCTGAATTTGTTTGAACTGATGTACGGATCCTTGTGTTGTGTTGTATAGGAGGAAATGAATAATAATGTGGAATATTTATCATCATTTGGCACAACACCAGAAGTAGCAGAAGTGTTGCATTTGATTCTGGAGGGTGAAAAGTAAAATTTAGGATCATAGAATTGAGGAGTGGTTTGGATTGGAAGAGACCTCTAAAGATGATCTAATACAGCCCTCTGTCATGGGCACTGACATCTTTCACTAGATCAGGCTGCTCAGGAAAGTATTCAGCCTGACCTGGGACACTTCCAGTGGTGAGGCTTGTACAGCTTCTCTGGGCAACCTCTTCCCATGTCTCACTACCCTCAGGCCAAACATTTTCCCCCTTCTGTCTGATCTAGACCTATCCTATTTGAGTTTAAAACCACTGCCCTTTCTCCTGTCACTGGAGGTCCTGGTGAAAAGTCTCTCAATCTTTCTTATAAGGCGGCTCTATATTTTACGAGGGCACAGTAAATTCTCCCTGGAGCCTTCTCCTCTCCAGGCTGAACAACCTTGGCTCTCTCAGGCTGTCGCCACACGAGAGGTGCTACAGCCCTCTGATCATCTTTAGGGCCCTCTGTGGACTTGTTCCAACAGGTCCATGTCCTTCTTATGTCAGGGACCCCAGAGGTGGATGCAGCAATCCAGCTGGGGTCTCGCCAGAGCAGAGCAGAGCACAGGGACAGAATCCCCACCCTCACCCTGCTGGCCACACTGCTTTGGATGCAGCGTAGGAGACATTTGGCTTCCTGGGCCACAAGCTCCCATTGCCAGGTCACATCCAATTTTTCATCCACAGGTACCCCCAAATCCTTCTATCATTTATCCTAATCAATGGATTAGGATGAAGAGGCTGAGGGACAAAGCTGTTTAAAGTTCAACCCTCTGAGTAAGAACTGTCTGTGGATATCTCTCTGGAAGCCGATAAGTGAAACCACACAAAGCTGCTCTGTAGAACAGTTGGGAAAAAGAAGATCTGTTCTTACCCAAATGCAATTGAAAGATGAAAAAATATCTGTTCTGCTCCAAATGCAATTAATACTAGAGAGCACTAGTAAAACTCTGTTTTAGTTAACTTTATTAGTATAGCTAAAATCCAGTGGAACCAAACTTATGTTTTTTCTTTAGGCAAATTTAAGTAAAAGCTTTTAGTATTTTGCTTTGTTTATGTGCATTACAGAGCATTTTGTAGAGTGAAATTGGTATTAGTCAAAGGAGGCATGTTAAGGCCATGATCTTTCCCCAAATTAAGCTAAACTATGGCTCTGCGTGTAGTCAAAATGGTAAGAATATTCCTTATGTATGTTTCTAAAGGATAGGACAAAAGAAAAATCATGGGCAGTTAGAAGATGAAGATTAAATTGAATGAAAAGCTCTAGCAGTCTTTTTTTGGATGTTAGGTCACCCTTTTGGTTACTATACCAGCCAGTGAATGTTGGCCTAAACCCCTAAATTTTCTTTGCTTTTTACTTTCTCAATGGTGGTACCTGAATAGAGCCACCACAACTTAGCATAGCTGCCTTTCTGCTTAAAAGGGAGCCAGAGACCTGAAAAGGTAACCAATTTTGGTAAAAACTGAGATAGAATCACAATCTTTCCCTGTACAGATTTAATGAATTTTGTTTCCCAGTATGTGGCTTATATTATATGTTTGTCTATTTATCAAATACAAATTTTTTTTTATTATTTTCTTTCTGTTTTGTTTTCTTTTGTTTTTTGTTTTTTGTTTTTTTCTTTTCTAATCAGGTTTAAGGGCTGGTCTAGCTGCTTCCATTGCAGGAAGTTCAATTATTAGCAAAATGTTGCTAGCAAACATCGATCCATTTGGTGCTACGCCGTTTATTGACCCGGATCCAGATTCCTTGTAAGAAATATTTTTTTCCTAAATATACTGTTTTGCTTTCCTTAAGGGCATCCTTACATTTTTGTAACCTTTTATTTTTTCGCATTATGGAGTTCTTGTTTGCCATCATTTGGCAGTAGACCTCAATGTCTGAAAACAAGCTGGATTGTGCTGGTTTATTTATGAGCAGTGCAAATTTTTTTTCAGCAGCTGAAAATATTGGGAGACATTTGCTCACTTATCCCTTGCTCACCTGGCAGAGGAGGACAGTAGTCTTTCAGAGCTGGGTTTTTCAGAGTTTACTCAGGAAGATTCAGACGAAAGATCTCTTGAAGTATCTTAGTTTGTATTCTGTTCTGTGACCAATCACAGTGTTGGTCAAAGATGTTTGTGTGTCCAGGTTCTGTTCAAATGTACACCTGATTTTCTCTTTTCCTCTAACAGGGAGGGATATTCAGAAAAATGTGTCATGAACAACTACTTTGGAATTGGGTTAGATGCAAAAATTTCACTAGAATTTAATAACAAGCGAGAAGAGCACCCTGAAAAGTGCAGGTAATATAATTACTCTGTCAGTAACAGAGCCAAGATGTTTTCATTCTTTTCTTTTCCTTACCCCTTTATACGAATGACTTATTTTTTTTTCTACAAATACAAGACATAATAATCCATGTATGTCAATATGTGAATCTTGTTTTGCCTGCTTTCAGAAGTCGGACGAAAAACATGATGTGGTATGGAGTTCTTGGCACAAAAGAGCTATTGCAGAGAACTTACAAGAACTTAGAACAAAAAGTTCAACTTGAGGTAAATTTTATTTATGGAGAGAGTTGCTGGCACAAAATGTAGTGAAGAATTAGTGCTTATTTTTGAAACCTGTTATCGTTCTTATGTCAACCCAAGCTGACCTCAAAGGCTCTGTGTGAAGATGTGCTGGGTAAGACTCAGTTCTCCAAGTCATGTTTTTGAGTAAATTGTCAGTGCTTTAAGTTCACAATATACCCAGTATTATGTTTCTTGTAATTACTGGGTTGAAAAAAGACAATGAATTGTATAGGTAGGATATATTTCTTAATGTTCACTGTATCAAAAGACAGACCAGGTTTTAAGGGCAACCATAGAAACTACCATAAAATAAAGAGAAGAAAACAGATGAGGAGTCTTAATCCTTCAGGTTCAATTTAAAGTATCTGAAAGCTACACATATAGGAAGAGCATGTAAATAGTAAAAAATTCCTGAAAAATAAGAAGAGATTCTGAAGATGCATTACAAGAAGCCCAGCTACACCAGCAGAGACTTTCTCTAGTAGTCACACACACACAAAAAAACAAGATTCTATTAAAGCAACAAGAAGTTCCATTCTAAACATAGTTAATTTTTTGGTTTTTAAGCTCTAACATAAAATCCAATTCTTCCACATGGCACTGGCAACTTAAAGGAGATATAAAGGATTCCTAAATGCAGAAAAATACTACAGGATGGTTGCTATTCTTTTCACCCAAAGAATATCTAAGGTGGATTTTGACAGAGAACATATATAATTTCTCTTTTTATTTCATGCTAACTATTTAGTATAGAAGTTTATGATATTTATATGACGGTAACTTTTTAAGTTGAAAGAATTATTTTAGGTTACTGGAGCTCTTTCTCACTCTGAGATTTAGGAGGATTTTGTCTGGTAGTTAGCAGATATAATGACGGGGAGAATGTTATGTATACTGCAGATAGAATTCTAATTTAAGGACATTTTGAATTGGATTCAAATAAGATTCAATAATACTACTGACCTTTCCATAATTATTTTTTTAATATTCCTGTAAGTAAGTCAGCAAGTAAAAAATTCTCATTTACTGTTGTATTGCATAACATTAGATATATTATGCCTGTATATTCAGGCATTGGAGGCAGACTTCTGCTGTAATACTGATGCTACTGATACATAGATGCTGTGCAGCATCTATGAATGTCACACCATGTTTTTGATACAGTCACATCTTGATTAAAATGTTACATTCTGTAACAATTCTGTAACATTTCTACATCGCTGCTAAGATTAAAGCACAAAAAGAGAGCACTAAGCACATTCTGGAAATAATTTGATTCTGATAAAGATGCTACCAATTTTGTCCTTATTTCTTTAGATTTTCTTTTTCATTTGTGTAATTTTAAGATCCCTCTGTGGACTGGTAGTGTCCAGTCATCAAGCAATCTTCATTAAAGGCAGCTTGACCAGCAACTTCATGGTCCATAAAGTGACACCTGGGTCCAGCATTTACAACCTTGCGTTCCTAACTTGCGTCAATTCCATGCCTGTGGCACTGCTGCTGCAGGACTGCACTTTTGACTCCCAGTGGAATGGTTTGAGACCATTGGGCTCCCCCCTGCAGGCAGTTGTATTGCTAGTCTAAGTCAAGAGTAATTTCACTGATGTCTGTAAATTTACTCTTGGCCAAAAGTGAGATTGATGTCATCCCATGATGGTGCTGAGCAGGACATGGAGTTGTTCATGTGTTTTTGGGAGATAAAGCAGTAAGAAGGAAGGACTGAATGGTCGGATGCAAGAGCGACCTCTTACCTGCAAAGTCAACAACTCCCTTCTACAGCCAGGGGGACACCTGTGGGGTCAGTCTTTGCACTTTTGGGAGGACAGTGGAGTTATTTTTACAGGAAGTCAACAATACATGCAAACACTGACAGCTAACCACATGTTTGTGACTATGCCAGAAATATTCTTGGATATTCTTGACACAACTCACCACAACACTCCCCCCAACCCCCACTGCCCCTGCCGCCCCTGGCATAAATGGATTTGACTAAATAACAAGTCTGTTGCAATTTTGGGAATGGGAATGCTGATATAGGATGGAAGACTAGTTACTGAATGTGTAAATGAATATTTTTGTAATGTCCTTGGCAATCTTACTGTGTGCACTCAGGGAGATTGGTTTTCTCACTGCAAAAAGATTTTTAATCCTTGATGGACAGACCATGGTCTAAGTGCATGAGGAATTTTGTAACAAGGGATGTGAAAATGTTTCTTTCAAGACTTATGGAGCACCACTGCTGTAGATACTACAGCATGTAGATCTACATATTTTTCAGCTCTGCAAAAGGCAGTGCTGAGATTGGAAAGAAGAGGTTTATTTTAGAGGTGCTTCATTGCATGGAAGGAGTCTTGTGCCAGACCTCTTAATGACTCTGTCCTCCCCTACCAGCTCTGTTGAAGCTTCATGTGCTAAAAATGACTCTTTACTTTTATTGTATTATTTATGTACTGAAGGAGCTTTTATCCATTACAGTGTGATGGACAGTACATCCCCCTTCCAAGCCTGCAGGGCATAGCTGTGCTAAACATTCCCAGCTATGCTGGTGGGACTAATTTCTGGGGTGGAACCAAAGAAGATGATGTAAGTAGCATTAAAGAGACTTAACCTTCTGGGTAAAACCAGCAATAAATATAATGAACTGCTTTTCTCACTTGATTTTAATAGTAGTAGCATATAGTTTGGATAACAACTCTTTTTTGAGGAGGTTGTTTCAGTTCAAGCTGTATTGTCATGCTGGCTTTTTTACTGAAAGTATATTCCCTGATTTTTTTACTCTCCATTATCTTCTGTCATGTCCATTCCAGCAAAATGTTCATAATAAAGCATAATGATTTCATTTTTTTAAATGACTCTGAGTATTTTTAGAAGCTAATTTTATAAACAGAGGCACAAGTAATTTCTCTCTATATTGTTTTACAGAGGCCTGTGAATAAGGTTTCTCAAAGCATAGATTTCTCTGTTTGCTGTAGTAGCAAGGTAGACAGGATAATCACTCAAAGTTTATACCTTAATTTTCCTCCTGTTCTTCAAACAGCTGTGAGGGATGGTGATTCAGAAAATGAAGACTGATGCATTTAGTGGGGATCGTAAACTAGGTTTTGAATATTATTTTCAATGGGCCTTTAAAATACTTTAAGGAACCTTTTCCCCCTTCTTCCTTTCAACTCCTAAGAAACATTTCACCACATGGATCCCTACGTGCCTTACAACCTGACACTGTGTTAGTGCCGCTACCCGCTTCACTCAACAGTGCACCAACTGTAATTACTGGCATATTATCTGCATGTCTTGATTTAGTGTGTGATGTCTGAGTCACCTAAAAATGTAGTTGCAAACTGACTTGTGATTTTGATGTAGACAATCCAGGATTTTTTTGCCAAAAATTTTTAGGTTTCTTCTGAGTTGTTTTCCTTTCATTTTTAAATGCATATAAACATACCTATATATAACATACATAGCTTAATATATTATAATATCTGTTATATATAATTGCATATATTTATATTATATAATACATACATAATGTATATATGTTTTATATCTGTGTATATGTTTTGTGTCTGTATATATATGTGTGTATATATAGGTATATGATTTATATATGGATGTGTATATATATATGCACACATATAAAAGTGAAAAAAGCAATCAGGTATGTTTTAGTGTCCTTTTCTTATTTTTGGTATATGTCAGAGGATGGAAATTCTGTTTATATTTGGCAACAGATATCTAAAGCTTTATATATATATATATATTCCATGTTCATAGTCAGAACTTGAAAGCTGCCCTAACATCTGCTCAGCCCCTCTTCAGGAGTTTATTATTCTCCCTGGACTGCTTCAGTGAGAGAGAAGATCTGTCCCAGATTTCATACTGGTACACAGCAAATATGTGTGTCCTGGGGCAGTTTTACTGATATTAGTCTTCTAGTGAGCAGATGTGCCGTCAGAGTGACATGTTCATTCTGGACAAAGTTAGGAGCATAATTCACTGCTTTAGAGCAGTCTTGAATGACTCTTCACCAAGAGGTGGTGGTGGTGGTGGTCTGAAGTGCTGCTGGTTCTGCTTGTCTGGACAAATGAAAGACGTTACCTTGACAGCTCTGACTATTGCTGAAACATTAGCCATGAGCCAAGCAGGGCATCTGCGCCCCGACTGGCTTGAGCATGGCTTGTTAAGGCATGTTATTTTGGTGTCCAGAAGATAGACTGGAAACATGACCTGCAACAGGAAAGGAGTCAATTTGAATGTTGATCTACAGGGATTGATTTGCCTTTAAAAGAAAAAAAAGAAGAGACTGATGTTCAGGTCAGGTGGAGAGACAGCAGAAGACTGGGTTGAGTTTTTCCTGTCCTTTTCCTGAAATGGCAACACAAAATATATGAAATTTTACAACTACTTTTTCTTAACACATGCCAGAACTAGCCCTGTAAATGTCAGTTACTGGGTCAAGAATTCTCCACGCTTTTTCTCATGGAATAGCAGAATCACCATCTTGGTTCTTTTCAAGATGCTCATATATTTCTGTGGAAAATGGAAAAAATTCCATGGAAACTGGGGGGAAAAAAATTCAGATGGAAAACCTGAGATTTTCTCCAGCCTGGTCTCAGGTGTTACTGATGCAGTTTACTCTGCCTGAGGGGCCAACTGAGGGAGTCCAAGTACTGCTCAGAGAGGCGATCTCTGTACCCATTACTGGAGTGATTTCTTCTGCTGATTTTTCTCCCTCATTGCTCCCTATTCCATATCAAGATGAAATGGCCAAGCCTCAAGTGACCTTAGCATGGTATCATCCACCAGACGCAGCTGAAGTCCAGCCTGAGGTCTGTCCTGTGTCTGAATTCCCCAGCAGCACACCAGGTGGCGAGACTTCCTGTGCTTTGTGTGAGCGTGTGGAAATTCAGCACCTTAGCTGCACAGAAGGACATTTGTTCCATACAGAAGTGATTTTCCTGTTTACAGTGGACAATTATACACAGCACAAGCAAGATTGTCTTCATTATCAAAGCTGTGTTAAACAAAGCAGAGCATGGACTTGGATGTTGGTTTCCAGAGAATTCAGAATATAAACAGATAAGCACTTCTGAGAAGAAATAGCAAGCATTTATTTCTCTTACCTTCAAGAACCTCTTAGTACATTAACCAAACAGAGACTTTGATTGGTCTTTAATCTTTCCTTGAAAGACATTTTTTAATCTGCGTGCTGACACATGCCATCCTTCCTATGTAAGGATATGCCTTGTCATTCAGATATTTCAAATGGTATCAGCATTGCTGTTTTAAATGATATTTGCCTGTTGTCTGTGGTATCTTACTCCTATGACTTTGGAGAAACACTGTAGTTATTCTACAGTAAAGAAGTTAGAGCATTTAAATGTTGAAAAGAAATCTGTAAATGAGTCTGTGTTTCATTGCAATCTAAGCACTGGATTTGCCATCAAAAATGGAATACTTTCTTTTCCTCACAGATATTTGGAGCTCCATCGTTCGATGATAAAATCTTAGAAGTTGTTGCTGTATTTGGCAGCATGCAGATGGCAGTGTCCAGAGTCATCAAACTGCAGCACCACAGGATAGCCCAGGTTTGTTGCTTACTTGCAAGCATGCAGGATGGTTGGCAGCAGTTTGGGATTCTGGCAAGTAGTGGGACTGTTGATGACCACTACCCTATGCATTAATAAAGCACTGACATTGTTTTGCTTTTAGTGGGTAACAAATTGTCTTCAATGATGAATGAAGTATAGGAGAGCTTAATTCCTGAGACAGTTCTGGAGAGAAGCCACCGCTCCTCATAATCTACAGATTGCAGGTGGCCTGTCAGTCTCACCAGTATTTATTGCCCTGTAAAATAATGTGTTTGTTCTTTTCCAGTGTCGGTCAGTAAAGATCACCATACTTGGTGATGAAGGGGTTCCAGTGCAAGTCGATGGAGAGGCATGGATCCAGCCCCCGGGAGTTATTAAGATCATACATAAAAACAGAGCTCAGATGCTAACACGAGACAGAGTATGTTGCAGAAAGAGTTACCATTGCTAACATTGGTTTCTGTAATCATTTGTTTTGGTTACAATGGGAACAAAACAGTACTTATAAAAATGTTTTATCACTATTTATAACTATATAATTCATACAGTTACTTAGAGTGATATAATTTCTATAATGAGCTGAATAGAGAATTATTAT
Organism: Cyanoderma ruficeps; assembly: GCA_008694505.1. Taxonomy (NCBI): domain Eukaryota; kingdom Metazoa; phylum Chordata; class Aves; order Passeriformes; family Timaliidae; genus Cyanoderma; species Cyanoderma ruficeps. Next base: position 5,273,515 of record VZDJ01006585.1, on the reverse strand, counting down.
TTTGTGTAAGTGGCAAAGCTTTGTTAACTTTTATTTGTTTTATTAATGCTATTCCTATATTTTTATTAATATATAGTAAGAATGGTCAACATTTTATCTATTCCTCCCTCCCCTTCTACTGCTTCTTTCTTTTTCTCTAGGTGTGTTATACCAGTCACATACTGGAAATTTTAGCATAGATGCATAAATAGCGAAGTTCTACACTGTCCATTTTCCAAAATAGCTTTCTGCAGATTTCTCTCTGTCCTACCAATCCTCCCTCTGCCCCATCAGCCAGTTTCAGACAGGACAGACACAAGTACAACCTAGTCACAAAGCCACTGGAGAGTTCATGTTTGTCTAGGACTATTGTGTGAAAGGTACCACTGCCCCTCAGTTCTCCATCTGCTAGCTGGATCCTGAATTTAGGGTGGAGTTAAGGTGGAATTTGAACTCTAGTTTAGTAAATTTGGGGTTTTCTCCACCATTTTTAATGTTTGAGTTCTGTATCAGTGTTGAATTTTAATCTTGCTGTCCACACAAAATGTGCTTGCGTTAGAGAATCACAAAATTCTAGAATTATTTAGGTTGGAAAATACACCTAAGATCATTGAGTCTAACCATTATCAATGCCTTTGTGTTCTTATTGATTTGAAAGACACATTTTGAAGATCATGGGGAGGAGGCAGAATACAAGCTTTTAGAAATTACTTACTCTCTATACTAAGTTTTAAAAATTTTAGATGTAAAATTATTATTTAACCAGGCAGTATTATTTATATAAAATTAAGTCAAATATGTGTATTTGTTGAATTAATTTTAACTAAAATAATATCTAATATTTAAAACAAATTTTAAGTTTATGTAAAATGTAAAATTAAATTTTTTAATGAGTAAGAGTACTCCCAAGTGCTGTGAATTGAATGTGCAATTCATTTTGATTAGGCCTTTGAAAACACCCTGAAGTCTTGGGAGGACAAACAGAAGTATGATTCCTGCAAACCTGTCATTCGATCTCCCTTGTACCCTCAGCAAGCTGTTGAGTTGGCTACAGAAGAAGAAGTTGCACAGATCCAGTTGTGCTCACAAGCTGCTGAAGAACTTATTACCAGGTAGAGTAAAATTAGTAGGCTGGATTGACAACCTAGACACCAAAACTGAATTGTTAATCCAAATTCATACAGAGACTTAGAAGCGTATGTTTTCCCTGGTTTTTGATTAAAGTTTTGTTGCCACTGTATCAGTTGTTTTTTTCTAATTTAACAATTTTATTTTATTTTTAAGGCTCAACTTTTTTTTGTGTCCTTTTCCTTTGTATTTTTTAAAATTTTATTTATGTGGTTTTCTGTTGTGGTTTTTTTCTTGTAAAAACCAGCTTTCTGAAGTAGCAACAGAAATGGAAAACTGAAAAGCTTCTTTGCAAAAATTGAAGCTTCTCTTTTTATGACAAAGCAAAAATATAATTGGGAATTATTGGAAAAAACCCTTTAGAAGTCAATTCTAGAAGTTAGCAGGATGGACATTTCAGTCATTCAGTCACTTCAGTCATATGGGCTGAGATAAAGAAAAGCTTTTTATTTTTTTAATCTTTTTTTTTATAAAGCTGCTATTCATTTTATCATAATAACTGATTATCTTTAGCATAAAAATCACCAATAATATAAGAAAGGAAGGCTTATATACTCTCTTTATACTGTAGTCATAGACAAATAATTTAGTTTATCAATTACCCAAGACATCTTAAAAATTTCACTGTTCTAGAGATGGTCTGGAGGTTGTAGTTACAGATGGACCTCTCATAATCTTAAATGATTGCAGCCAATTTTCATGTCACATCTGAAGGATATGCCTTATGAAATAGATGTAAGGGTTTTTAAGATAATTTCAAGTAAATTATTGCAATGTGCCAGAGTTTTCCTCTGTAGTTTACTTGAATTAATAGGATCAACATTTTTGGTCCATTTTTTTTTGTGTGGCATTAGCATTCTAAAAAAAACAAATGTATCTCAGTATTATGTGGCCTCATAAATAATCTGTGTGATGGATATAATTTCTATGAGGTGCTATATTGCTTAAAGAGGTACTTGTGTTTCAATTTTTGTTATAAAGGACTGTAATTTTCTGTGTTTTGCAAAACATGTTCTTTTGAATTTTCTCATCTGATGAAGTTGTGTACTCAAGAATTATTCTTTAAAGAAATTAAGAAATATTTTTCTCCTTTTTAAATGTTTTTGTAGGATCTGTGAAGCAGCAAAAGTACATGGCCTCTTGGAGCAGGAGCTTGCTCATGCTGTTAATGCATGTTCACATGCATTAAATAAAGCCAACCCGAGGTTTCCTGAGGTAAAGAAGAACAGAAATTTATGTAAATAAGCTATAACATCTGGGTGCACAAGCTTGTGGCATGGGGGCTTTATTGTACTCCCTGTCCCCATTTGAACAGAAGTTGGATGAGAAGGCAGAGAATGTAGTTTCTGCATTCACCAATGTCTGCCCCACCTGGTGCTGTGCAGGCATTTCCTCAGAGAGGGTGGAGGCATGACAAAGGCTGAACCAGATCTGTTACTACTAAAAGGTCAATTTCTGTGAATGCTTTGACAGAAATTTGCATGCTTAATTGCTATCCAAGTTCTGTGCAGAGAAGGCAAAGGGGTATGAGGGGAAATGAGTTTCCTGGTTTCTCTCTTCACGCTAGATAATCTGGGTATTTTCAGGGATTGGATGCAGGAATGATTAATTAGGTAGAGGCTGTCCATATCTTATCTAAATTGACACATATAAGTAATTATGTTAGTTGACCTTTGCTTCTTGAAGTACAGTTAGTAACTTGCTTCTGCTGAGGGTGAGGGGGAAAATTAAAATCAATTGTCATTGTTAAATGAGATTCACAACTTTTCTGCTGGCCTTTGTCATATGTGGATTGATATGGTGGCTGACCAGCTGATGATCTTCAGGATTGTATTAATGTCATACTAAATGAAGTGGAGGAAACGACAGTAAAAAGATAATTCTTTTTTGGTTTCTGTTCTCAGTGCTGAACAGGTTGTCTCTTTAGAACTAAACTAATGTATTTCTCCTAGGAGAAGGCACTTAAGATCTGTGCTGTAAGGTACTTACTCTCAGTCTGACTTGCATCACTTCAAAGGATGTTTATGCTTCTTATTCCCCAGAGCCTTACCAGGAACACTGCCATGGAGATAGCTGTCAATGTGAAGGCCTTACACAATGAAACAGAATCTCTACTAGTAGGAAGAGTTCCTTTGGTAAGGTCACAAAGCACATGGTTTTATTCCTTTATTTGGATCGTCTGTGATTTGTTCTTTGCTGATTTTTTGCAAATTGGTGCCAAGAAGTTCTGCAAGGATGATAAGAGAAAATTACACTGCACTTGAGGTTGGATCAGAATGAGTTTTGCAATCTTCTCTTAGGTTGGCATCCATCTTGCCTCACTTCAGACAGCTAAGTCATTGCTTGGACTCTTCTTGCCAATAGTCAGCTAATAGGAGAGAAATAGGTAGTATCCTTGTGAGGCTGATTTACCCGTAGCTGTCTTGGAGACTTATGTTAGAAAAAGATGATTTATCTTCTGGAGATGTAGCGTTTAGAAGAACTTCTGGAGGACTATTATGTGTCCATCCTCACAGTTTAAGGACAGCCTGTGGTGAGAGCTGTTTTGACCCATACTATCAACTTCTACAGACCTAATCTGGGCAAGTAAATATCACTCTTGTTCTATTACCTGTCAGGAGTTATTTTACAGTCTTTCACTGGTAAGTATTCAATAAACCCCTAATGATACTTGAAGACTTTGCATCTTCTTTGGCAAGTGTTTGTGCCTAAAACGTTGAAGATTTCTCCACAATTGTATCTGGATGTATAATTAGAAAATTTCTCTACTGACATTATGAAGATGTCACGTTTTCTATGCTGGTCCAGTTTTACATTAAGAAGGTACTCAGGAGGAGCAGTTACATTTTCTTTAGATTCAAAACCAGATTTCTTACTAACTTGTTTATTTAAGTGGTGCAATTAAAAATAGATATGAATAGGAATATTTTCATTTAGCTGAGTTAGGATATAAAACTTACTGCAGGCTGAAATACCTTTTTAAACAAGTGATAAATGGTATGAATCTTTTTTAGAGTAACCAAAAGTGAATATAGTCTAAAGGGTAATAATTGTTTAAGTTACATAAATAGTCAAAAATTAGGTTCACATGTTTTATTCTAGTGTTTTCAAAGGGAAAGTTACTTCATTAGATGTTTTTGTCCAAGAAAAGGGAAAAAATATCTGCTGGGTTTTTTTTCAAATTGCTATTGCTAATACCATATAGTTCAGATTTAGAGGGGAATGAAAATAGAGATTTTTATTTTTTTTAAAATTTAGATTGTTTTACAAAAGTAATTAGAAGAAAACATTTAAGTCGGTGATGCCATAGTAGACCTGGTGAAATTTATTGAGACAGTTTGGAAATCATATGGAAACCTTCCCATTGAAACATTACCTTTTTTGCAGCAGGTTGTAATCTCATTGTGTTGTTGAACTGCGTCCTTGTTCAGGCTCCAAAACTTTGATTCATTTTTCCGTTTCTGAATTTTTACATGTTGTACTTCTGCTTCTCATTATGGTTGTGCAAATATCTTCATGAGGCTACATCAGGCCCCTTTTTTAATAAAAAGGCTGTTTGGAAGGTGCCAAGATAATATTCCAGAGGTGTCCATTACACTCATTTGACATCATGCTCACTTAGAACAGTATTTCACAGTCACAGTAACAAGGCACCCTGGTTAACCTTATTGCCATGTATTTTATAAATGCTGAAGTCACCTGTATGTTGGTCCCTCATTCTATTAAAATAGAGAGAGATGAAGTGTAAGATGTTGCTTGATGCATCAGCCACTCCCATCATAAACTCTTCTAAGGATCTTTCTCCTCTGACAACAACAGACATTATTTCTTTCATATCTTCCTCTATTTTTTGGCGTCTTCACTTCTCCACATCCCTTTCCTGTGATCAAAGCTCTTGAGAGCAGTAAACTCATGTCTTTGGTGCTTATACTACTTGGTTTAACCCCAGCCAGCAACTAAACTGGGACAGTTGGTATGCTGCTTCTTTGTCATTTACTGGCCATTGGGTTTTGCTGTTAGAGCTCCTGAGGAAGAGAAATGTAACAGAATTAGATCTTTCCAGAAGGATATTCCTCACTGCTTTAGGACTACTTTTACTTTACAGAGAGAAATAGATGTTCAGATTGCTTTATTAATGATTCCAAGCAACTTGGTCTAGGATTCAACTCTTCACCTCAAAATGGTGTTCCAGCAATCCCAGATGAGCTCAAAGCAGCTTTTCAGGAGATCAGCTGCTTGCCTTACCTCTTCTACACAGGTTTCACACAACAGCTACAGAACAGTTTTCAGACTGGAGTCTTAAAGGAAACAGGTATCTCTGTGGGGTTCTTAAAGTCCTCATAGAGCCAAATTCATATGCGTTGTCAAGTCCCAATGTTTTTATGCAGCCACCACTTTCTTTTTCCCTTTCGCCTTTACTGATGTCCTTGTCTTTTTCTCTTCTGCCAGGGAGTCTTTTCCACCCTCAGCCAGCAGCAGTGCCTATTGGTCCCTGTATCACCTATTTAGAACGGGTAGTGCAGATATCATATCGCCACTGGAAGACCTTTGGGAATAGAAATCTTCAGCAAGATCCATTTTTTCATACTCGAACATGAGAGAGTGATCTACCATCTGAACACATTTGCAAAAAATAACTGAGGCTTATTACCATCTACTCAATTTTTTTACACCACTTTTTGTACAAAGATTTTTCAGCCACTTGCTCTTCTTATCAGGGCTTCTCTCCCTTCTGTTGGTGGTTTCCATGTCCAGTGTGTCCTCGTAGTGGTGTTATCAGATAACTCATGCTCTGTGAGGACTCAGGAGTGTAGTGAAGGATGACAGTGATTGACAACTATGCCCAGCTGGTCTGCACCAAAAGTCTCAGCTGTCTCAGCCATCCCTTTGTGATTGGGACCATACTAAATGTAGTATGAGGGTGGTCTCACACATCTCTGAAGGAAAGTCTAATTTTGGAAGATTATTTGTCTTCACCATTTGTTGACACTGACCATGAAGTAGTCATCTGTTTGTGTCTGTGGTAACAAGATACCTAGATTTAAATGTTAAATCTCATGAAACTAAAAGTCCTATTTTTCTGGCCTGTTTATAAACAGCAGTTAGAAGCTCCCCATGAAGAACTGTTGTCTGATGCTTTGCACAGTGTGGAAATAGAGTTGAGAAAACTTGCTGAGATTCCTTGGCTTTATTATGTTTTTCAACCAAATGATGATGAGGTAAGTTTGATTAATATGTTCTGAGATAAACTGAACTTAATTTTCTTTTGACAGGGAAAAGTAAATTACAATTTTTCATGATCTCTTGAGTAGTGATGCTGGATCATTTCTGTCTGCTGTGAACAACCTTCTAAGCTTAGTGCACTTTTTGGTGTTTTATTCCCTTTTGTGAATGTAAAGGTTTTGACTGATAAATAAAAAATTAAACATACATATTTATGTTATATATTTAATAATTCAAACATGTATAGAGTTAAATCCTGACATTTTTCTTTACAAAAGTAAATTTGGGTCTTACTTTTTGAGATTAACTATGAATTACCATCACAAGCATATAATTTAACTGTTGTTTTCTCTTAATTAAAGGTAACTATGGGTCTTTTCTCATACAGGATCCCCCTCTGGATTATGCTAAAAGAAACAATAGAAGTACAGTGTTTCGTATAGTGCCAAAGTTTAAAAAAGAAAAGATTCAGAAGCATAAGACCAGCCCCCAGCCTGGTATGTGTTTTGAAATTGCAAGAAAAGTAGCAGCATTTACAGTAAATGTGATTTTGGGGGATTTTTTTGGTAAGAGGTGACATGACTTACTTAAGACTAAAGTCAAAGTGGAAAGCACCTGAGCTAACTGGCATCTTCATTAGGATAAATATTTCTTTCAGTGCATTTAGAAAGCATTCAATAGGACCCAAATCCTCCCAAGTGAACCAAAGAACTACTGTGAAAATATTTTAAAAGTTTTACTATGCAACAGGATCTGTGTCTTCGCTGGTGGTTACATTTGATTTACTCATAGCCATACAAGGCATGGGTAAACACTGTGTCCCTGTGAAGCTTTTCAGGTTAATTTTAGGTGTGAAATAACTTTTTTCACACTGGTTTTAATTAACCAGTTATTCTTAAATTTTGGGTGGGTTACAGGTTCAGTAAGTGAGACAGATCAAACAAAAATATACTGATTTTTTTTAAGAAGTTGAACAAACTCCACCCTCCTCTCTTCCCTTTTTTATTCGTGAACTTACTTCCTTGAGCTTATGTCCAGGATGTAATCTGTGATTAGATGATCCTAAAACTCTTTCTATGTCTTTATTTTTTAAATGAACAATTGATCACAATCTGCAAAATCTTGCAGTTTTTGATCAGAATTTAAGTTTCAGATTAGACATCAGTTTCTCTTCATTATAAAGTGAAGTGATGAGCATTGAATGAAGTTGCAAAATTATAGCAATAAGTAGCATAACTATTTTTTAATATATGTGGTCTTAATGGGACTAATGTGGGCAACTAACCTTAGAGAACAATGTTTTACAGAAAGCTTCTTAATGGCCTGTGTAACACAGTAGCTTAAAGAGTATTTTCGTCTTAATTAAGAATACTAGAATCTGTTAATTAAAACTGGACTTGCTTGCTGCCATTGCTATATCTGAGGTATGGTTGCTATTTTAATTTTACATGTTAATTAGTTTTTGAAGGCTTCTCCTCTCCCTGGATGACTACTAATAAATTAATGGCATAAAGCAGAACAACATTAGACTTTGCGTCACTGATCCTAAGCTGGTTTAATGTGAATTTGTTGGTACATGAGGTTTTAAAGGCTTTACTGAAGAAACTGGAGTAAAGCTGAAAGCATGGCTGCAAAGCAAAGAACCCCAACTTTGTTTAGATACTTTCTTGTGTTAACTGCTAACCTGTAACCTGCATGTAAAAAGGAAATTGTCAGTTTTTGTGGAAAAGACACCTCTAACCTTTCCCTTTGCTAGCACGGCAATTCTACTCTGTTTTCCACTCTCTTTGGCCTAACCTTTGCTTGTGATGCATTTGAGCATGTAGAAATTAAGGGGGTTTTGCTCTTAACTTTGGTAGTTCAAAAATGGGGCACAGATGAAGTTGCTGCTTGGCTGGATCTGCTCAGTTTGGGAGAGTACAAAGAAATCTTCATCAGCCATGACATCCGAGGCTCTGAGCTTTTACATCTGGAAAGGCGAGATCTTAAGGTATTTCCTTTGTGCTACTTTTCTGCTATTGACCATTTTCTTTGACAAAACAAGAACCAACTTTTCTTCTTTCCCTGCACTTGTCATTGCTTGTAGCTTGGCTTACACTGTGCAAATATGCAATAAACTAATATGCGCTGTCCTTGGGCCTGACTTTCTGAAGTGCTGACTTGAACTCACAACCAAGAATATCTGTGTATTCCAAAATTTCCTTCTGTTTTGTTTTTTTTTTTCTTCCCACTTTATGTAGAATGATAGTGTTGCAGTTTATGTCAGAAGGTATAGGAGGAGCACATTTGATATCTTACTGGTATCTGTGTAATAAAATGTTTTCTTCAAGAGTTCACTGTTTCCATTAAACATGGTCAGTACGGATCAGTTGATGGTGGTGATAATAATTTTGAATCTATCTCCTGCAGGGGCTGATCTGCTCCACATGATTTATTGTGTCTATATTGGATGTAGCGGGTGTGAGAGAGATAAGCAGCTAAATAAATTGCAGTATTTGGCTTACATGGCGTTGGTGTTTGTGTGTCAAAATAGGTTTTCTCATCGGTGACTGACCTCTGATTTTGGCTGTATAGATTTTTAAAAAAAAGTATTTTATTTTGACTCGAAAATTGTAAAACTTTTTTCCCTCTGAGGTCAGATAGATAAGTTTTGCAGGCAGAAACGTTATCCAGCAGTTTGAGGCTGTTATTTGAGCTTGCTGGTCCTTTTCAGGAATGACTTAAGTGCATCCATTATATGTAATAGCGGTTATATCTTTGGGGATTCATTAAATTACTTTTTCCAGGAACTCAGTAGTAATGAGTTCTTGGTAATGGGTTTTGCAACTGCTTTTAGCACATAAGAGAGGAAGTAGGATATTGTATAAATTGCAAACATTTACATTTAGAGTGCTAGTCATTGCTCTAGCCACAGTGCAATAGAAGTCTCCAGGTAGAGACAATATTTTCATACAAATGACTTGACATTTTATGTCAAGTTTTTTATATAGTGTGAAAACTTGGTGTTATAAGGTATGGCGTGCATTGTGTGACTGTTGTAGTAGAAAGCAGCTGCTGAAAATAGATGTTTGAGATAATCTGTTTGGTTGTTGTGTATTATTTTACTCTTTGGTATTAGATTGCCTAAGCTTCTTTCCATGAAAGTTAAATTCCTTTTTTTCAGGATAGTTTCTGACAGGGAGGGACAGTTTCTGGACAGTCCCTCCCTGCACAAATTTAGAAACAGAAGATTGTCCAAGCAATCCACCACAGTGTTCCAGTGATGGATGTTGCAAGTCCCTGTTCTAGATGGGTGCTCAACAAACTTAAAATTCAACTGAGAAGCTCTGCATCACACAATGCATAGGTTTGCTGAAATGTTAAGAAAATTCAAAAAGTTCAACTTGTTGGTATAAATGATGGTGGGCAAGATCAGTGTTAAACTGGACATGGCTTCTGGCCATGCCTTACTTCTGATAAGTCCTAATTTGCCTGCATGGCCAGAGGACTGGCACTTAAATCAAAGAAATATCTGCACCAGGGTAATTATGAACCTGTTATCCCTGTTGCTAAGGTTCATGCTGGTTCAGTGTAAATAAAATCCCATCACAAAGGTCTATGCTATGAAATATCTAAGACCTTATCTTAGATGGCCTACAGAGAGCCTACTGTCTCCTCTATCCAGTGCTGCCTGGAGGCATGTAGGACGTGCTCTACACAAGTTGCCAAGGGCTTGTCCCAAGCTGACCAAAATCGTGCTCCAGAATCGCCCCATGTGCTCATTAGCAGACACTGAGAGCTTCCAAATCAGTGCCCTTCATAAGCTTTTGGCTGGGCTTTTGGCCAGGCATGGCTGGCACTCTGTTTAACAGCACTGAACTTACATGGCAGAGTTTAGTGCTCATCCTGCTGATTAGGAGACATGGTCTCTGCAGGGAGCCAATTAAGGGTGGCTCAGGCAGCCTGCAGTTTTCTGCCAGTGACCTGAATCTGTGTCAAGATGTGTAATGTGGTTCTTGGGAAATGAGGAACACGTCACAAGCTGCCCTGTGAATCTTTCCTCCTTTTGGCTATCGAGGTGTGCAGATGAGCCTCCAGTGCTCTTGCAAGCTAAAGTCTGTCTACAGCCTCTCCTCCACTGCAAGGGTTGTGCTTCCTGACAAGCTAAAGGAGATCACCACTGATTCATGAGTTCTGACTCATGTGCAATACATTTACCTCTATCATCTTTCGTGTCTGCTGCAGGAAAAATTGCTGCCTGTTTTAATTGAATCCTCTGAGCCCACCTTTCTTTCTGTGGTCAAAAGTAGAGATAAAAAGCAGTATGGAGAAGGATTTGATGAAACACTCTTCCTTTGCACACATTTCTGGAATGGATTGATATGCTGACAGAAGAATTGGGCACCTCTAATTATATTTCTGCGTATCTTGTGGATCCCAGTCTCAGGGAGCTCTGTGTGGCAACTGGCAAATGAACCAGAATACCTCTTTCCACCCAGTCCTTGCAGTAATAATCTTTCTCCAGCCTCTTATGCCTGATTTCATTTAGGGGGATCTTAGAAATTTGCACTCATATGATTTTCTTTCGACTGATGAATAGCTGGGCAATAAATAGTGAATTATTCTGCAGAAACTGTAGAAAGAAGGCTTGGTGTGACTTTATTTTTTTTTAACCTTATTTTACAAGCAAACTTATTGAAAACTAGACCAATTTTTCTGAAATAGATATTGGCATTCTTAGCATTGATAACCATGTTACCATGCATGCAACTTAGTCATAATCAGAACTGCAACACATGGTAGGACACGGGGATGACTCCTCCTTAAAAATCCATAGCAATGTTGGTTTCCTTGGAGAAAGGCTTTCCATGCCACAGATCAACTTGATAAGCAGTGCCAGTCAAACTAAATCTGTGCTGAACACTGTGACACTTCATCCCTGTGTTTTGCAGTAGCATGTTTTGAAAAAGTTCTTTTATGGAAAAAGTTTTTTAAGATTTGTTAGATTTCAGACATGCTAAATGGCTTTTTACACTAGGGATGCAAGTAGGGTAGATTTCACATTTGGAAGATGTTATTATTAAGGAGTTCTTATGTAAATTGTTTGCTAGTGGTGGTACATTTAGCCCAAAAATGTCAAGGAAATGCCACAGTGGTTAGGGAGAGCAGGAGGAGAGGTGATACTGTAGTTCTAAGGCCGTATCTGGGAAAAAAGAAAGGCTGTTTTTTTTTCTTCAGGCTCTGTCTAGAGTTTCTTCTTCAAAACTGTAGTTTAGTCAAATTGAATTTTTGTTAACTAGATATCGATTACATATGAACAGGTTATGTAGAGGATGATGAAACCTATACATATACAAATATGCAGAGATATTTGAGAATCTTGTTCTTTGAATGATGTTCATCATCCATCATGATACGCTGATGTAGCAGATCCTTTTAGTCTAAGATGAGAGAATTTCAGCACACTTTTCTGCATGAGCAGTAAACTGAGAATACCAGATAGCATCTAGTGTCATGACTTTATAAATTCTAATTTCCACCAAACCAAAAACTATTATAAAAGCATAAAGATTCTGAGTTGTTGGTTGGGTTTTTTTTCCCATCTGGAAGTGTAGCAGAAAGGAGGCCCCAAAATTTTTGATGAGGCTCTTGAGCCTTGCTGTTCTGATATGCATTACAGCAACTTTAGCTGGAACAGAAATAAACCCAAAATCTCTTGCCTCTGAATTAAAGGTGTTGTGAAATGCTTTACAACGGTTGGTGGGAAAAGTGGCTGAGTTTTTTTGGAATTTTATAATGTGTTTCTTTCTTCTGATTTTGAACTCTGGTAGCATCTCACTATATTGCTTATCCAACAGAAGTTCTGAAAATTCATGAAAATATATTTGTTCTGAAGAATTTGTAAGTTCTTAACCTTTAAATTGTGTGGTTTGTTGTGGTTTGGAAAATATCCTTATGGATTTTCCCTTATGTAGAATTTCTTCCACATAGCAACTAGGCTATTTCATTAGTTTCAGTAGTCATGTGTGAGGTTTTTTTATTCACTTGAGAATTAAGTTTAACATAAAAAGGACAATATTACAGAAATGTAAAATTATAAATATTACTGTTATTTTAAGATGAATGTGACTACTACCTACATTAACTTTCTTCACTTAAAAATTAGCACTACATTTGTTTATAAGAGAGATGACTATTAGCAAAAATAAAATATAAATTTATGTGATGTGGAAAATCAGGAGTTTTTTTAGGTAGTTTATGAACAAGCACTTCCTTTGGGAACTTTTATGAACAAATGTTGAACTCCTTAATGCTGACACCTTTGTGCCAAAGTCCTGTAAAGGATGACCATCTATTAATAGTGCTGATATTTCTCAGCTGAAGAAACAATCAAGTATTTTTTCTCTCTACCATAACCAGAATTCAGTCTTGACTCTCTGAAAATTAAATCACATGTTTAATCTTGGCTCTGCTACCTTTATAATAACATAATTAATTCATGCCCATTTTACCATCCCTTTCTTCCAAAATTAACATGGTAACATTTCAGAGGAATATAGAATACAGATTTTCTGAAGTCTCTCTGGCTGTAGAAATGTAGATACAGTCTTTGTGTAGAGTATTTACAGAATAATATATGTGGTTTCATTTTCCACTTTTTATGAGAAAATTTTTTTCAAGCTGCCTAATTATACTCCTTCTTTTTAGTGTCTTTGTAATGGAAAAATCTTCCTATTAAAATGAAATAGTTTCTATTTCAGAAAAATAATGGAACATTTCTATATATATATATTTTTTTTTAGTTATTTAACCACAGTCTATTTATATAAGGTTTATTCTACAAATAACCAGTGTTTGACTCTGCTGACACTAACACATGGATTTTAAAGACTTGTTCATCACTGAGTTTTACAGATAAGGGAAGCAGATTTCCACCAAACAGCTGAAAATTCATTAGTGTGGTGGGAGATCATTAGCACAGCTGGGCATCCCATTCTGCTTCTCTGATCATTGGACCAGCCAAAATTGGAAAAGGATGCTGCTAAACCTATTACTAATACTGGAAGAAGTTTGCTACAAAAATTCTTGTCTGTTGCTGCATACAGAGATGGGTCTGGAAAACAATAATAGAAACATTTCAGCTGATGTGAACGATTTAGTGACTACAAGGAGATTTACTCTTGTGCTTTTTACATTTCCTTTGGGATATGACTATCATGTTTCTGAGAATTTTTCTTCCAGCTCTCTAATCAGGAACATCCATCCTAGGAGATGTAACCTTTTTGGAATGAAAAACAAATGCTTACTTGTTCTATTGCTCTCTAAAGGGAAGTTGTCCTACATGCCTGTAGCCATTACATCCACTTTCCCTTGAGAAACTGGGGATATGTGTGTTTGTTGATTAAAGCAGACATCATAGGGCCTCAGATCAAGTGACATTGCTGGACAGAAGTTCCAATCCATCACATCCTACCAAGCATTTCATTGCTGTGTTAGAGAGGAGGGGGAGATTGTTCTCTTTATTTTGCCAGAAAGTGGGAAAGGTGTTTGTGTTTAGAAGTCAAGCCAAAGATGGTTTTAACATATACTGAAATGCCCTGGGTTGTCACTATTGCAGGTAAGTAATTTTTTGTCTGCCAGACAGAAAAGGATTCATTGTATGCCCTAAGTGGTCTTTCTGCAAAGCAACTCTTGCTAACATTTCCTAGTTAGCGTTGATTGCAGTGAGCACATTTCTAGACATCTGTTGCATGGATAGATCATAATCAATGGGGTTTCTTTTTCCCTTTTTTTAAAGTAAACTTCCTTCTTTTTCTTCTTCTCTTTTTTTCTTTTTCTGTTTTTAAATTTTCTGTAGGACCTGGGGATAACGAAAGTGGGCCATATGAAGCGAATTCTCCAGGGAATTAAAGAGCTCAGCAAGAACACCCCTTTGTCTGAAGCATAATTATGCTGGTGCTTTTCTTAAAGAGAGAAGAGAAAGTTGTTGGAGAAGCAAAGCTGTTGCAGGCACTTGGATGTCCTTGTAGTTTACTCTGTGGAAGAATGAGCACTGGTGTCTGTACAGGCTAGCATCTCTGAATTCTTGTGTGGTGAAGAACTTGCAGCAAGAGTACGAAAGGATTTGTGCCAAAACAAAAAGGAAAAGGTGATATGTTCTGCGAAGACGTTGTCTTGGTGTGCAAATTGAAATTGGCCAGTTTGGATAAGCCCACTTTGGTAAATTGATTGGTTGATGGTGAACTGCGCTGACTGGAAAATATAATCAAGAAATGATTGCTTTGCTTACATGCAGCTCAGTATGCCTCTCTTTATGCTGCAGCAAGATGCCACTGTACAGCATGAGGTCATCTGGTTATCCTTCTGAGGCACAGGTCTGTAAAACTTCCAGGAGGTGCAGGAGACCAGGAAGTTTGGATTCAACATGTGAGCCTGGCAGTGCTGCAGGTATCCAGCACTCACTGGCCGTGCAGAAAAGGGGAGAGATACCTTGTGATACCATGAATGCAAATTATAATGCATGGTGTGCCTGCCTGAATTGTCTGTTGTTCTGTTGCATGACACATCTGATACTTTAAACACTTGAACAACTTTTTTATCGGTTTGAATGAGATTTAATTTATTGCTACTTGAGTGTCTTTTTTTTTTTTTCCTTCCGTTTCAGGCACTTTTCTATTCTTCAGTGTTGTGTTATGCCTAAAATGTGTTCTACGGCAAAGGGTGTGTGGATGTGGAAACTTAGCATTTGTGCCATATTCAGCAGAGTATATATGATTGAAACACTGTACAGTTAGATTTTTAAATATATCATGTACAGAAGGCTTATCAGGTAACTAACTTATGAGAATTTTTGAAAGACCGGTACCTCACAAAAACATCAATTGGCTTCCTGCATGGAAAGTGGTAAAGAATCTCCTCATGGTGCATTTTAATATAGTTATTCAGTTATCTTAAACATCTGTAGCATATTTGAACTTGTAGGCACTAACGGTTTTATTTATTCTATTGTTCAAAAGCAGGTTTAAATATTAATGAAATTTTCTTAAAGGAAAATTTAATTTTATTTATCATACATAAGAAAATATTTAAAATGTAGCAGCTGATTTGATTTTTGTGGGGTAAACTTTTAATTGTTGGTAATTAACTGTTAATTTAAAAATGCATCTGTGTGCATTTCTTTAAAATGGTATCAGTTTGTTTCTTGACAGCACTCCACCATCAGTAGACCATAAAAATTAAAAAGACCCAGACTCTAAGGTTTTAGACTATGCATGCTAAGATGAATCACATACAAGACAGTAATCCATGAGTGTAAACAGTTTAAAAAAATTAAAACCATCTTTGTTTAGAAATTGCTCTAGACCAGTTTGTAAGGTTATTTACACTTAAATGAAACAGGTTCATAATTTAATTTCCTGGTTAACTTTTCACAAAAGTATTAATCTAGTCAGAAAATAAATTTCAGATATCTACCAAAAAAATCCTATCTAAATGTTTGAGATGAGATGACTTTGCACCACCTGCCAGAAAATTTGCACAGAATTACTCTCTTCTTCCTGTTCCTAGCAATGTGTTATTGCATCACAAGGAACACTTGACTTTCACTTAATCAAGTAGCTTTGATATTTCTTGCACGTTAAAGAGTATCTTAAAATCGATTTATGTTTTCCTCATGGGCAGGAGAGTAAAGTTTCATTTGGTTTTTACCAAAACTTATTTTCTTGTATAAAGGAACCAATGTCAAGTACTGCATCCTGGTTTTGCCCTCCATTTCTCATGCATATGACAGGAGTTGTTCCATGGCAAGTAGATGGAAAGTAAAATTTCTTGGAAAGTGAAATCTATTATCCTCATTTTCATGTAGAAAAAAAATCAAAAGAATCAAAAGAAACAAAACAGGCTTAATTTGTATCTTATTGTATTTCTTTGTGTTCCTGCCGCTGTAGGTTTAACAGGCACCACTCTGGGAGTTCAGTGGACATAATGATTGTTCTGGTAAACAAACAAAAGTAAAAGGCCTATTTGGCCTTTAAGCCAAAAGTAGATTTCTTATTAGGTTTTGCATAAAAAGCAAACCAAAATGCCTTTGCCAAATGATACGATTTTCAGGCTGTTGTATGAAAAGCATATGCAAAAAATGGAAAGTTAGGCAAACAGTGGGAAGTTTGTTGGTTTTGGTTTTATTTTAATGTACTTGACATTCACCCCTTTAATGATGTTCAGGTGACATCTGTCAAGTCTTTGTAAGCTTTATTTCTTTTTCTGTTTGGTTCTCCATAAGCTACACTATATTTTAACACGTGGCAACATTTTACCATATTGATGTTACAGAGACAACATAGCTGATCTTCTGGCCTATTCAAGGACATAATACATAGCAGAACTTGCTTTACTTTCCTGATTGTAAGATACAATATCTTAACAACTTTCAGCCTTGCTGTCTGTAATGCATTAAGATGGGCTATGGAACCGGATCTCTCTTCAAGTCACTGTAGAGGTCTACACTGAATATATTAAAATATGGGACCTGCTTTTCGGCAGGGAACATGGGCAAATGTTTGTAACACAACTTTCTTATGGCACTCCTCAAATTACCTCAGTATAGGACAACTGATCAATGATCATTTTTCTAAGTGACCACCAAAGAATTTAACTTTGATTGTCCTAAGCAGTTTTTTAAACATGTGAGTAAGAAACAACAAAACTGTAAGTATCATTTATGCTGTATTTATTAGATGCCCAGGAGAGCAAATTTTATGCAACTCTATGCCTTAGACTAGTGTTGGCTATGAAGTGCAAATGCATCTGACAAGGAGGCTCAAAATATTCTTACAGGGGTTCTCTGTGGAGGTTGTGGATTGTAACTGTGTTGAAGTGATGTGGCTTTTTTGAAGACCTGAACACAGTGTTACTCTCTCATGATTATTCTAAGTATTGGGAGTTTTTTTTCCTACTGCTGTAAAAGTCTCAGCTCCTAGAACTAACTACATAAATAGCTACATTTTTTAATTAACTGTATTCTCCTTAATTTAATCCTACTGTAAAAAGTTCTTCACATTCCAATATTTTAACAAAACCAAGGTAAACACATCCCTAAAAGCAGTTATCTTTTTAGAAAACAAGATCCTGTGGAGCCTGATTCAGCATGCTAGATTTATCAAGACAATCCCTATACAAAGTTTACTGGATTAATTTTTTTTTTCCCCCAGTCAAATACATGTGATTTTCATGGTCAGTATACATGAAAGCCTGAAGGGAATGCAAAAAATCTGCTTTTTTTTTTTTTTTTTTGTAGTGGCTGGTATTCATATAGATGAAAAGCTCTACACCTCAGAGAGAGGAACACAAGAACTGCATGTTTTAAATGGCAGCAGGTTGATAAATGTATGTTGCTGTTTTGTCATTTTCAAACAGGATTTTCTCAGTTCACTGTATTTGATTGCTGTAGCAACCTCTGATTCAGGTCACGGAAGTTTTGCCTTTATAAAGCCTCATGCCTTCTTTTTAGAAACTGAATGAAATGAAGCCAACTCGTGGTTGTAGGTGTTTGGGATATTTTGCAATACTTCAAAGAAAAGAAGGTTCAAAAATCAATTTTTTTATAAGATGGCAAGTGAAAATTTTCTTTGATAAATTTTTATGTCTCTCCCCATAAACACTATTCTTTTCACTTGAATGTCTCCTTCTTTCAAAGAAAAATGCTTTGAACTTGGAAGAACAGTAAAGTGTAAAGCATATGATCAAAACCCCTCCCAGACTATTTCATTCCATATTTCTTGTTTTGGGACTGGAATTAACATGCTTGGTCTTGTAAAGAAATAAATAGAAATCATCTTACTCTCTCTATCCTTGCCCAAAGTAATTAATACTGCAATGCTGCATCACTGTAATTCAAAGGAGAGGTATTGATTTTTTTTTTCTTCATAAATGTCCATTTTGTATTTTCCTATGCTTTTTGTAGAGACATTGATAACCTGCCAGTTTTACTTTTTAATTGAACTTGCTCAAGCTATTAATGAAAATTTCATAAAGCCTTGATAATGAGCATTACTTTAAGGGTAAAATTATCAGTGTTTTTCAATGCATCTGGTCTTCATTTCAGGAAGACTGGCAGAAGACCTTTTTCACATGTAATGGAAAATTAATATATAAAGCAGATATGAGAGGATGTTCCATAGTCCTACTTTAAAAACATTTGTAATAATGTGCATGCAAGACAAAACCCCCCATGGTGATTCCATTTTGCTTGATGCTTCCTGTTAATGATTGCATTAGTTGTGTTTACAGCTGTTTCTGCAGTGCTCTCTCTGTGCCCCTAAATATTAAGTTCTTACCTATGAGTTCAGCAGTTCTGGTAATTAATAATTAGCAGTGCAAAAAGTCTTTTTGAAAGGTAAAGGCACAAGGAGTGTATCTCGTTGAGGATAACTGAGCTGGTGCAATTTGTTTAGCTTACAACCAGGAAATCATCTTGTCACTTGCATGAGTAAGTAAAAAGCCACAGAAAATAAAATTAAATAAGCAATTTTAAATTTACTTTTTCACCCCAATAACTGAAGTACCTCTTGGCTGCAGCATCCTGTATACATTTATAACACATATTTTTGATTCTGTTCTCATGGATTGTGTGTTTTGTGGTCAAGGCTTGATGCTGCTTATTCTAACTGCAAAGATTTAATGTTTGCAAGAACTGTACATGTACTGCACTGTCTTAAAGAATAAGTTTTTAATGACTTGAGGAAGCTGAGGAATTTGGACAGGATTTAAACTTTGGGCAGGACTTAAAATATCTCTGCTTCTTCTTCAGTGATGAATAGTAGCATCGGCAGGACTGATAAAGCATCATTTGGTAGTTATCAGTATAAAACCTTTACTGGTTGTATAAATTCCTGTATTTGTATCCAGAGTATAGTGTGGAATGAATCTTTTTTACAAAAAGAAAAAAAAAATCTAGTTGTTTTCTACTACTGTTGCATTAGGTTTCATAGCTCTGTTAAGTGTTAGCTTATGTACTTGAAATGTTTGTTTCTGCCATACAAAACCCAGTCTTTTTCTCAGAAATTACAATCCATTTGGAAGCCATTTGGAGACCTTGAGAAGACTATTTCTGTAGCCAGTTGGAGCTAATACCAAAATTCATAGCAACTTCTGTAGGCTTAATAGTGATCACCCTCAATATTTTAATTGAAAAAAATTATTTTGAAAGGTTTAAGTTTTTTCAGTGCATAGAATTAATCTTTAAACCTTTTATCCTTGTCATATGTAAATTAAAAAATATTAGCATTGTTAACACTTTTGCAAAGAAGCAAAATGCTGATGAATACATACACAAGAGGATTCCTGAACAAATTTTAATCAATTTAGCTGTAGTGGTTAAAGACCTATCTCCTTCCGAACAGTCAACAGAAAATTCATATTTGCACATGGTAGAATTACAAACATCTGTTTTAAATAATTAAAGAATTGTTTCCCAGTTGACAAAAACTTGATAAGCTCTCTGATGGGATTTTGAGTTCATATACAAGCAATAGGTTTATTGCTTGCATTAGTGGGGCAGACGAAGCTGGTGCCTCATTTATGTTTAACACCAGTCATGCCTTTATTAATGTTTTTACATTGCTTCCCAGCTCCTGTGTCTGGATGAGTTCCCAGCTTCTGGCAAGATGAGACCCTTGCATGTCTCTCCATGGTTTCTCTTCAGGAGTGCTGGACAGGCAGGCCAAGAAAAGTTGGAAGGGTGCTCGAGAAGAGCAAGATAGAGGAAGGCTTCAGGCTCCAAAGCTTAGCATAGCCATGATGGACCAAAATCCTTAAAGCTTTATTTTTGCAATCCCTGCTGGAATCTCTGTCTGACAATTAACACTAGCGACCAGAAGGCCCTTGGAAAGAGAAGTGTTTTGGCTAACTCTACCAGCTGTGTAACACATTGAAAATACTGAACATTACAGTAGCTATTAGTAGGACAAGCACTCAAGTGGCCAATGAATATTTTATCATGTGGAACAAATACTTTGGAAAAATACAGTTTTTGGTATTATTCAAAGACTTGTGTGAGGGTTGAAAAGCTACTGAATATAAAAGTGATGTGGTACAAAGTTTAAAGTAATTTGCAACTATCTTCTTCCAAATTCATTGGAAACGACTGTTTTAGGGAGCTGTGTTTGAGCCAGGTGTAGCTAGACAAAGGCATGTGAACTGGACGGAAGAAATGAGCTTTGTAAAATTGGATAGTTTGTTTTCATTATGGAAAATGTGTGAAAATCAAAAAAATACAGTGCCTCAAATCCCTTCTAGACTTTTTAAAGGGAACTAGCATATTAAGTCCCAATTTTTTTAAACTAAATCATTAATTGGATAAAAAACATTTTAGTTTAATTAATAACCTGACAGTGCCATTAACAAGGAAAGAGCTAGAGACATAACTATGTTTTTCTCCTGGTGTTAGTTGAAGTTAGCCCTGTTCGAGACTAATTCTCTTTGCAGTCACAGTCAATTATTTTGTGAATGGGGAGATTGAGGAAAGCCATTTGAAGCTCTTGGTCTTGCTTTTCAAGAATGGGGAGAGCACGTGTGCTGCAAAGTAGGTCCTGGAAACTTTTAAGGAGAATTTCAAGGATACAATATTTTCTAGCTGGATAGTTTAGGAAGGTTTACAAGGAGCACACAGGCAGGCAGATTGTCACTGTGAAGGTTCCTTGTAGCACTCCCAAGATGGCACTAGGGCTATACATTGAAATAGGCATTTGGACTGTGTGCTTAGCCAATTCCAGAGCATTTTCTACAGGCATCTGTCATTTGTGGTGTCTGTACTTTCTGTCTTGGTTTTATGTCTCCTTAAATCGTGTACCTTGAAAAATGCTGTTGTTCACACACAGCAAAAATTACCATTTTTCCCACTCAAGGACCACAGCTTGTAAACCTATTCTGAAATAATTTGTTTCACTAGACACCTTTTTACATCATATCCTTTGAATCTTAAAAGAGCTGAAACTATGGCAACTCCCTGGAGCTGCCAGCTACCTTAGGAATTTAATATGCTTGTATGTTGATGAGATCATCAAAGGGCAAGGTGATATTCACAGTGGCAGATGAAACATGCAATAGATGGGATTTGTACACAAAGAGTACAAGCTGTTGAGGTGCTCCAGAAAGGTGAAGGGGGCCTGATCTCTACACATTCCCTCTGGCTCTTCTTTGTTGCTCTCATCACACACAAATAATTCATTGTCATATAATATTAGCAGCAGCTTAATTCATGGTGACAGCAAACCTATCAGTCACTACTAAAAAACTTCTTGCTGTCACATCTGTCTGTCTAGAGCAGGTATCTTCAAATGTTGAGCACTATGGAATTGCATTAATGCATTTTTAATGTATGTTCTGGCATTTAAGAAACCTAAATTTCATCTAAAGGTATTTCAGAGGTTCTGAGAGGATCCCAGCTCAGCATGGGTGATTTCTGTCATGAGCCAGGCTTGTAACTTACACTGGTATTCCAGTCAAGTACAGCTGTTAGTTAATTCTGTAGTAACATCCACTTACATGCATGAGTGGATGCATGAAGTACACATGGAAGCATTGCAGACATGACACTGTCTAGTTCTCTGCATAACTCATATATTTGGGTCTAAATGGCAGTTTGTAGCAAAGAGCTGAAACACGTTTTCCACTCAATCCAAACCTATATTCTATTGAAAATTAAAACATCTAACATGGTTTGCGCTGGTTTAGGTAAAAACTGGTGTATACTCAGTAGTTTCTGCCCTTTGTTTCCCCTTTTCCCTGTTCATTCCACAGGAAAGTCCATCGTCTTTGCAATCATGTAGATATTTTGGGACTTAGGCATATGTTGTGCTTTAAACAGTCCTTTAGGCCCCTTGGAGATTGTTCTTGTATTTTACTTATAGCATTTACATATAAGCCTACAGATGATTTGCTTGGAGGGAAATTGCTCCTCACATAAAAATGATCCTCAAATTAATCATGGGTAGGCTTTTACATGCCATACTTATGAATGTCATTCCCTTGCCAGTATTTGTGTGGATGTGTGCAGTTTGTAGTGTGTATGTGAGAGCACACCTGTACATAGAGATGTATATACATACCCTGGTTTTGCCCAACATAATGATGCCAACTTGTGTGTAGAGCCAAAAAAACTTAAAAAATATACAGTGCTTGAGATGCTGCATTGTTTTTATTATAGTATTTTTTATATCAGATGAATTGCAGGATGTTTACAGATGCTTATTAATATTTAACTTATAATAAATAAGGGTGGCAGGATGTTTATGATTGTTGTCAGCTAAAGAATTGTATATGATGCTGGGTGAAATTTTGTCTTTTTTGAAATCCTTGGCAAAACTCCCACTGATCTCACTGGGGCCAAGACTAAACCCCTCTGAACCTATTGTTTACTGGCTATTTTCCTACTGTGATAATTTTTTTTAATGAGTGAAATGTATTTATTTTTTCCCAATGTGAAATCTGCAGTTTCTATTTGGATTTTTCTACGGAACCTGCAAACTACAACACAGGTGGGAATATATGCCTCCCAGAATGTACAGAATTTTTCATTGATCTGGTCCTTGAATATAGCTAAGAAAATATCTTCTAAAATAACTTTTGTAAGATTTAATACAGAATCATCTAAAAAGAGCTCACCTTTCATGCCTCTCTCTACAAAGAGGGAATGCAGTGTGGCAGGTGAATGTGAAGAAGTATTCATTGATAAATAAAAACTAGTCCTGTCTGTATTCTCTACCTACTGATCTCACGCAGCTCACCTGTCTCTGCAGATCTGGTATGAGACACTTGAAGTACCTTATCCAAAAGTACCTTATTGGGGAAAAAAAAGTCACATAGTAAGTATGTGGCTTTAAGCTTCTCACTGAGACATGGAGGTATCTTCAGAGCCAGTGTGTTGAATGACTTTTAATATTCCATAGATCAATTAAAATGATGAAAATGTTTTTAAGTGGTAAGGCAAGCCAGACAACTGCTTGACATTAGGGAAATCACTTGTCTAGAGGTAGAAGGATCAGTTCTTTAATAGCACAAGGGAGGAAAAATACCATAATGCAGCGCTTCCTAAATCCCTTTCCTGGGTATCTTTTAATTATGTATGCTCAAAGTGTATTCTTCCTGTAAAAAAACCATATGGCTGTGAAACAGCTAAATAGATGCATCCTAATTTCTTCATCTAAGGCTAAAATACCATTTTCAAACAGGAGCTGTCATGCACTTTGAAATACATGTGTTAGGAACAGGTAAGTTTATATTTATCATAGATAGTCATCCCAGAGATAGCTGGACTTGTAAAATGAGGTAGTTATGTCAAGGTTATCAAAAGCTGAAGAAATAACAAAGCAGACACCTTCCTTCACGAGGCTCTTTCTGAAAACATCTGTGGAAATGCCCACCACTTCCAGGAATCCTTTCCTATAATTTTGTTTAAGAAAGGATCACATTCAGATTCCTATCCTTCCCCTTGCTAATAAGGCAGGAAGTATGCACCTTGCTTGAACTTTCTAGGAGTTTGTTGGCTGTAGAAACAGACCTCAAAAGAATAAACATGTGAGTCACTCCAGAGGCTTGTGAAGGATACACAGGGATCTGTCGTGGCTCGTTAGTCTGCTAATGTGGATCTGATCACAGATTAGTGGGGGGGAAGCTCCTATGGT
The DNA here is from genome assembly GCA_008694505.1 of Cyanoderma ruficeps. Taxonomy (NCBI): domain Eukaryota; kingdom Metazoa; phylum Chordata; class Aves; order Passeriformes; family Timaliidae; genus Cyanoderma; species Cyanoderma ruficeps. The sequence continues at coordinate 5,249,525 of VZDJ01006585.1, read as the reverse complement.
GCTCCTGCTTCACTTGGTGGCAAGGCTCTGTGGTTGTTAGTGGGGGCAGATGGGCACCCAAGGGAGCAGACACCTTTCCTTTTGCGTGTTGGTTGGCTCTCTGCTATTCTAATCAGGACTGGAGCTCAGGACACACCTTTATTTGTCTGCAAGGCCATGTGATATCTGAGGAAATGAGGAGGAAGTGGTTGAAGGTCTGGATTCTGCCTTTGGTTTCTGCCAATGGAGCTGGTGTAAGACTGGGGGCAGCGTAGTTAACCTTTGAGTGCCTCACTTTCTCCCCCCAAGGGAATAGGGATGCTCAGCACCTCTGTACAGCCCCCTCAAGTCCTGTAGGAGAGCAGTGTTATATAAACCGCTGAGTTTTACCCACACTATTATATGTAGTAAAAATAAATTACATCTATCCATAACACTGCAAGAATTGCTTTTCCTAGTTCCAGTTCTCTTTGATGACCTACTACGTCCTGGGTAGTCAGTTTTGAAGCTTAGCAATTGCTCTAATACTTAGAATTACACACATAGCAGGCTCTGTTTGCTGCAGAAAAGAGTAAAACTTTAAACTGCCTGACAAAACTTGCCAATGAAGTATATCTAACAGAGCAGGGGTGTAACTTTTGGCTTTATTTACTTGTAATAATGGTAAGGAACAGTGAATTTTGTTTGTTTACATACTGTTTACAATGGCACAGTTTTATTTTTAATATATAAAAACAATTGAGGTATTTATTGCATATACTATTTTAAAGATGTTTTATGTGTTTTCACCTTTGGAATATATTGTTACATTTCCTTGTACAGATAATTTGGGTGGCTTTGTTAATATAGTTAGTAATTTTTATGACTACTAAGTGACCAGTTTTCCGTGCCTTTTTATTGTTGGATGCATGATTACATATTTATTATTGTATGGAAGTCACTGAGATGTGTATTTTTGTATTCTGCTGGAAGCAATGGTTGATTTTATTGTACATGATAAGAGATGCCTTCCATAACAGGCACTCGTATGAGATCTTCCTTCTCAAATAAACAGAATGCATTCAATGTATATAAGTCCTTGATTTTATTTTCTGTCTAGAAATCAGCAGAAATGCTTGAACATCATGACACTAAATTTTAGATGTTATCCACTCAAAATGTGGGCTGCTACCAATGTCATCAAATCTAAACCAAAATTCCTCATTGAAATGAATACAATTGCGAACCCTTGGCACAATCTAAGACTTTGGAATTTAAAAGAAAACTCTGTGTTAAAACTACATAGAATTTGGATGAATGACAATTGAGCGTCATTTCTGCTTAGTCTGCCAGGGACTACCTGAAAATTGTTTTAATTTAGGGGCTTTGAATGCAGCTTTTACACATCCTCTCCACGGCTATGTGCAAACCCAGATGTAAGCAGGTCGTGTAGGTGCTTACACTTGCAGGGATCTGCCACTGGATCTTGCTGCCACACAACGTATTAAGTGTAAAAACATATTTGCATTTGCATCCATGGCAACAACAGCCATTAAAACAGAACATTCAGTAGCGCCCGTTTTTCCAGGGGTAAGTGGCACTAAAGCAAACACGTTTCCTCAGCAGTATGGGCTGTGCCTGGCTAGCACCAAGCCTGTTAAACACTCACAGGGGTTGATTCCAGAGGGCCATTCCGTGGGCGAACATCAGCTGCCGTGTTGTAGGCCAGTGAGCTGCTAGGCTGGTCCTTAGCACCAGACATGCTGTGAAAGTAACCACAATCGGTGGCATATACAGAAGGAAAACCACAGTGTGTAGGAACCTAAGTCAGTTCACAAAGGCTGTAATCTTGTGATCAATGAAGCTGTCTTGTGATTGGGATCCCATTGTCCTGAATGATCAGAGAGGGCATGTCCTGAATGATTGGAGAGGCAATTTTATGGATAACCCAGAAAGCCTAAAGGTCATTGCTGGGGGTTTAATGCACCATGAATTCCAGGTGCTTAAAGTTCCCTTAGGATTGAAGCCTATACTTTAGTTTTAGGTGTGTTTTGGGAGGATTCAGTTTCTTTAACCAAACTGAAGTGGTTAGTTTTAATAATCAAAGCTGTGGTATAAATGAGAGACTGTAGTAGGAGAAGTAACTCATGGGGTAAACTAGGGGACACCATTAGGGATGGCACTGTGCAGTACGTGAGGAGACTGGATGTGATGGTGCTTGGACACCGGGAACTCTCCAGAATTTCTTCTAGAAGTCAGACTGCACAGTGAGGTAGGCTTCCCACAGTTCATCTTGACCATAAATTAGTTTTCTGTGAATAAGAAGTCAAAGAATGTGAAAAAATGTAATTGGATTATAAGCCTTAACCTGGAAGATGCACTGAGGGAGGTTTTTAATAATTTTAGGAAAAGTTTGGTAAATGAATGAACTGTTCATACCACATGTTAATACTTGTGGCATATAATCAATCTGTTCATGTCAGTGGCACCAAATAGCTGATGATGAAGTCTGAAACTGTAGTATATTTTAAGTCCTATCACTAAATTAATGAAAATCTGAAAAAAGAAGTTTGTAGGCAGGTAAGCATTGAAATTGGAAGTGCTGAAGCAAATCTAACAGTTATTGCCCAGAGTTATTTTATCAAAAAGGGCTGCGTGGATGTCTTGTCTAAAACAAAATCTAGTAGTAAATTATTTAAAGAGATTTAGTGGGGATGGCATGATAAACTACAAGGGCAAAAATGAAATTGGTGCAGTATTAACATTCCATGTTAATATTAAAATATTGGAAGAGTGAGCATGAAAAAAAGTGAGAAACAAAAAATATTTTTTTAATTATGGCATTCAGGGCACTAAAAGTTTGTGTTTAGATTAAAGTCTGCCCATTCTGGAGGGAGATATAGGAGTATGCCATTAGCCTGAATTGGCTGTGTATTTAACTAGTTGTTTGCTCCATTTCCTTTGGAGTTATTGCAGACTGTTTCCTAATTAAATAAATGCAGTTCTGATCACATTTATAACTACATTTTTTTTAAAAAATAAAATATTTCAGTGGAGCCACACAGCCTTAATCATCTCCACCTAATGGTAAGAAGTTGTCATGGATTGAATGTGTCTTGAAAGCATGACAAAACACAAGGCAGGTGCAATAGCTTCTGTCCTGGCCAAATGCTTGCAGATGAGTGAAAGCAGCAGCTGGCCCATGCCCTCCTCCTTCCGATGAGAACCGAGGGGATCTACACGGAAGTGCATCTTTCTTTTTATAGAGGGAGAGATGAGAGATGTCATGGTGATGAAATGGGACATCCTGGGATGTGGCAGATGCCTCACTGAGCCAGCAGGATTTTTTGCTCTAGCTTTAGTTTCAATTTCCTTTCCCTGACACCAGTGCACAGCTGTGCCTGCACTTGCCCCTCTGACCTCTTTCATCCCCTCTGCCCTTTTGCTGGTATTTGCTTCTCCTATGGCTCAAAGGCTTCAGCCCTTCTCAGGTACCTACTGTCATTTCCCAATCACACTTTGCCAAGTTCAATTTCCTTTCTTCAATTTCATTAAAAAAAAAAAAAAAATCCATCTCCTGCCTAGTGACATTAATGTAACAGCAGATATGTGTTCTCCTGGCAGTCAGGCTATCCTCTTAGCAGAGTGGTTCATTAATTAGGATCAGACATGTAATACCTCTGAATCCCTTGATTGTTACAAGGGCATGGCAACAACAACAATAATAATCATCTGCTAATGGCATTATAAACGATGCAGTTGGTTAAAAAAATGGCCAACTGTTTATTGAAAACAAAATGACTACTGGAACATCAAAAGGAGTCAGGCTAGTCCCAACCCCTTTACGACAAGCCAGAGTTATATGTATGGTACCATACGGGGACTTCCCCCTCAGACAACAATGTCCCTCAAAGAAAGGGCACTCTCTCCAGCTGTCAGTCCCTTTTATATTCTCCTTTCTTTTAGTGATTGGTGGATTTTGGATCCTCGAGATGATTGGCTCGTTTCTCGGGGTTCTATTGGGTCTTTAGCGGGAGCTCCTCTGGACCAATCATTCTTTCCCGCCTTTGAGTGATTGGTCAGTTGTGTCCACCAATCACTGACCCGGAGTGATGTCCTGATTTGGAGCCTTCTGTGGGGGAAGAAAGATCCCTTCTTTCTTCTCTCTCTCTGGTGTCAGCCTTGCAAATACTCTAGCCCTCTTTAACTGTAACTTCTTACACTCATAACTATTCAGAACTTATAGTAACAATTATACCAACTTGCAATTACAATCATACAAAACTTGTAGTAACAACTCGTACAAAGTTACAGATGGGAAATGACACTTATGAGATAAATAAATATTTACGACAGACAGGTACAAAGTTGCAAACAGAAATGAAACTTAGAAGATACATACCTATACACTTAAAACTAAAAATGTCTACCTTTAAACGTTCATGACGATGGTGTCACGATTCAACCTATGGTGTGTTTTCCTTCCCTCCGAGGGAGCACACCTTTGCTCAGACTTCCTGGGCACATCATTTCCAACCTGCTGTTGAAGCCATCAGTACTCTGAAGGTCAAGTCACACAAAAGCCTGCAAGTGTAAGAGTATGTTCTTCTGATTTGTGCCTGATGACTTGCTTTCCAACTAACTTGCTTAAAAGCATTAATCCAGTCAACCAGAAATCTTAGGGGGCTATTTTCAGGTGAATAAAAAGGAAAAAAATATTCAAGAAGTTGAAGATGCCATGGAACTGTTCCCAAAACATGGGGTTTCTTTTGGAGTGAGGGGAGCTCTTTTTTAGGGATTATAGGTTCAGAAGTCACTTCAGAGTACCTGGACTAAAAGCTTGGTAGTAAGATTTTCATGCTATTCTTTCTCTTTCACCAGCTTCTGTGGTAGGAGCAGGTGGATTCTGGGGCCAACTCCTCATCCAAGGCAGAGTGACAGTTTAGAGGAGAGTGCCTTACCTGGAGTGTGCGGGCAACCCCTTCCTGAAATTAAAACCTACGCACTTGAATAAAACAGGAAGTTATAAAATTAGTTTTCTTTTTTAAGCACGGACTTTCTACAAAGATAAGCCTTACACAGTTCTGCTCTGGCATTCCATCTCTCACTTCCCCTCTTCTGGGCCTTCACTTTCCTCACCACTGTGTTTTGAGCATCTTCTTTCAGGTACTCCACAGACCATAAACCCAAGGAAATGTAGGGACAGGGGCAACGCTACCTTGTAAAATATTTTTCCAGATGCCAGCTGAATTCACATCTTTCATTTACTATCTTACTTAACTCATCAAAAGAAAATAATTTAATGAGTTTATATATGAATAAAAATCAAACATGTTCCTTAGAGAATTTATAAAAGAACTAGGCAGCTACACAGGGAGAGATGGAGGTGACAATACCTGTGCCAACTCTGCTCCATTGAAACATCAAGAAATGAACAGCATATATTTTACAGTTGCAGTGTAAAACCTTCACGGAGTTGTCTTAGGAAGGTATATACTGCTTTACAAATCAAATGTTCTCAGAATCAAAATTTCAATATACCTCTCTGACCACTCAGCCATGAAAACAATTACTCTGTAATTCCCAGAATCTTAAGCCTATTTAAATTATTGACAGGAGTATCAATTAAATCTTTCAAACATTGTGGCAAGAATTGCCTGGGCAAATGAGCTTAAGTTGTTGAAAACTACAACAACAATTAATTATGTCAAGCCAATCAATCACCATTTATTTCTCAGCCAATAAGAACCATTGTTAAATGGCTGATTAAACTCAGTTAAGGTTTGATGGAAGTGCTAGTTTTTAGATAGAAGTTAAATTATTGTATCATTTACTAGCAGGATCAAAGATATATCATGGCTTACTTTTTCAATATAAATCCCCTCTCAAAATGTATATATTTTGAAAACAAGATTCAATGTCTTTGGTTTTCTTAGCTGGCTGGGCAATCTGGGTGTTTATTAATAAAGACTTTTTCCCTTGCTGGATTAAATGGAGAAAAACTTGAAACATAAACCCTTGTGGTTCTTTTATATCTGTTTAGCTAATACCCAGTTTAAATGCTTCTGATATCTCGAATAATCCCTGGGGGAGTGGAAAGAAATAATACTTTTTCTTAATTTAGAGACGACTTCTATCCTCTATAGACCTACTTACTTTGTGATTTGTAGGAATCTGACTATCAGGTTGCCTTTGGGTTGGTAGAAGGGGTTTGCCTGGAGGAATCACAGTGCTGAAAAGATGTTACATGACATTTTACCTATCCATTAATGATCCCGTTCTAGCTTCCAGTCTCACTTTTTGCTGCCATCAGTTTCCCACCTCCCAAATTAAACAGAGAAAAATGAGACTTTTAGGATGCATGCCATGTTAAAGTTCTTGCTGCACATTAGTTTTGGGCACTGAGTGACTCTGATGTGTAAGGTATCAGTGAGCATAAGATATGTGTAATGATGCTGTTGAAATTTGTTAAATCACTTACTATTCCACCAAACCTTTGTTTGCTTTCAATATTAACTGATTTTTTCTTTTGTTTTTTTAGTCATTCAAGGCCTGTATAGTAATCAAAGTTTTCCTTTTGCATTGACTCTTTTTTACTGGCCCAGAATAGAAGTCATTCTTTGAGAGATACACGAATTACAACTGTTAGGAGGACTTTCCTGGAAGATACTAAATACTGCAGCTGAAATGCAGTTTCTATGTCTGAATCCCACACTTTGCAGGTCAGCTGCATCTCTTACCTTTCATTCTCCTTTGGCCTCATTGTGTTTGAGGGCACCCAATGCCAGTACTGATGGTGTCCCTTCCTTCTGACAAAGGATTAGTTTTTTACAGAGGTGATGAAGTTTTAGCATAACCAGCATGATGTATAAAATAGACGCACAACTTGTGCAAATTGTAATTTTCATCTTCTCTTTCACACAGAAACGGATGGGATAGCCCATTTCCTTTAAAAGCAGGCCACCTAGTGCTTGCAGAGGTTCAGCACAGAGAGAAGCCCACTGCCAGCACGTGTTTGCTCCCTCCCTCACTTGCTCTCTCTTCAAACCATCGAGCCGCTCACCTGCTCTCCAAAACACACTGTGCCACCATGCAACTTAAAAGAACAGAAACTTTAGGTTGTTGATTTCATAGGCCTGTTTCCTGTCTGGCTCTCTGCTACTTGCTTTGCTCCAGCACTGGGTTTTGTCAGACCCCTCTGTCAACCAGCATTAATGCCCTAATATGGCCAAGAAGCATCAAGGAACATGACAGTGTGGTTGGGATCAGCTGGATTAATGAACTAAGCCAAGGGTAGAAGGATCGAGCACCAGGAGTGGCCCAGTGAGGAGGCAGTACTGGGGGAAAAGAGGAAAGACAAAAGGGAAAGAGAGGACAATATTCCCCTTTCACCACCATCAGCAAGCTGGAAGAAACTGCATCCTCAGGTTCACCAGAGAAAAAGACAATTAAGGTAGAAACACTGACAGTTTCTCACATCCTCCAGACTGACACCAGGGAACTATAAGAGGAAGAAAACATGCCTCAGTCTTTTACATGGTCTGTTAAAAAATGATGAGCCAGTAGTATCCATACTGGAATGTGACATCTCCAAAGAAAGTGGAAAGGCACAGCCTGGGATGATGTTACTAATTCTGTAGCTGTATGACTAGACCAGTGTCCCAGGAAGATACTTTATCCCAGCATTTAGCTGGAGCTTCCTTTCCTTCTCCCAGTAAGACAAGGAGAAAACCCAGACACCAGCTGTTATTAATGGTCCTGTGGCACTTCTTATAGAATATCTAAATTCTGGTGCAGGTAAATCCTGTCTGAATTTTGTTTTGGCTAAATTGGATAAATCTCTCTGTGACAGGTGAGTTTGGAGTGTTTTGTGCATGTGTAAAAAGTGTAAATACTGAGCTATGCAGCTCTGGATATTGTATAGCACAGCTAAATGCAGTCCTTCATGGCTGCCAATGTATTTGGCAATATTCTCCTTTTATTGTAGGGGTTTAGCCTTTTAGTTAAAATGAAAAATCAGTAATTTTTTTCATTCAAATCTTTTTTAAAAGGTGTGTAGGGTCCTTATTTTTATTTTTAAAAAGAGAAAAAATGGAAATTTAACATTAGCTAGAGGATCAATCTGTATCACTAACAAGAACATTTCTGGAAAAGCTGTCTCAGACTGTGAAACTTGAGAAAATTATTAAATGACAGAAGTTATAATGAATGTTTTCTGTATTTAGTCTGCATTGGATAATGGGCACCTTCACATATCTTTTGTTAACTACTGCCAAGAATACAGGCTGGACTGTTGAATCTGGGATGGAAATCCTGACATTTCTATAGTGGAAGGAAATTTAATAGAAGAAGAGTTCTAAACAAGCTTCTTTCAAAACAAAAAAGCCGCAGTCTTGCTCCTCAGTACTTGGTCCTGTTGGCAGAACTTTACTTTTGATTTAGGTTCATTTCACATTAGTTCTGTGTCACCCTGACAAGTCTTATTCACCTGCAGTGTGCATCATTATCTTTCCTGAAAAGAACGGGAAAACACCCACACTAAAAAGCCTCAGCAGAACACTTTATTTTAATGAATATAATGTATTTTCTCTAGTACAGTGTGTGTTTTTTTCACTCACATACACATATATACTACCTTCAAATACACCATATAGCTATGCTGTTGCAATTTATTATTCATATTAATTATAAGTATTAATTTCAAATTTTCAAATATCTTAAAATTCTTCCCCTGTAAAGCTGTAATTAAGTTTACTTGGAAATCCAGCCTAATCATCAATCATCAATATATATAAGGTTTCTGCAATCTCATCAAATGAATTGACATAGAAAATTATCCTCCCCCAGCACACCTGACAGAGAAGGGGATCAACAAAACCAGCCTTGAATTAAAAACAAGCCAAAAGAGAGGAAGCTATAATTTGTTCTCTGGATCCTGGCACATTTCTCATTTCACATACCAGCTATCAGGAGTGGCCTTGTGTGTTCTAAAATTGTCCCTCATAAAAACCCCCAAACTTCTATTTCTATGATAGGGAAAATGAACTCTAAAGCTGCAAAGCTGCAAAAGGCTCCTCCTCCCTGGATAATGAAGGAGGAGAAAAGGTGCCTTCCAGCAAACCTGTCTTGCCAGAGCCTGAGGGAACCAAGATGAGAAAACAAAACATTGGATTGCTTCCTAACAGGAGCAGCATGCAAAGTCCTCTGCGATTCTTCTGAAACCCTGGAGTTCTTCCCCACACAAATCATTCATATCCATCAGCTCTCAATCACAAAAAAAAAAAATCCTTTCAATGGCCTGAGAAATGAACACATTTTGCCAATGAATAAGCTAAATCATATCAATGTAACTTCATGTTCTGGTACAAAAATAGTAAAGCTGGGCTTGTAGGGGAATGGAAATCCATTTCCATTTTTCTCCTCTGGTATAATGTGTTTTAAAGGGTCTATTACTAAAGAATCCATCATTGATATGTTATTGTAACTTACCCTTCAGTGGCTTTATTATACTCATTAAGAACTGGGTGGTTCAACACTTATGACTATCACCTTTTAGCATAAAGTAAAGAGATATAAATATTATCAATGCTTCAGCCACTGATTTCTTTCCTGTATCCCACCTTCATTGCCCCTAGGGAACAGAAAATCACAGTTGGTCAATCCTTACATAATTTTTAGTAGCAGGAAAATTTTCAATAAACCTTTGGACTTCAATGTCTCAAGATAACCAACTTGCAGGGACAAGCCCCAACATTTCCATGTATTCAAAGCTGATGAAATTTAAAGCTATTGGTAATTCTGGAAATTTTTTTGGCAGACAAGGAAAAAATAAATTAATACTTTTACAACCCAGCTTTCAGGATCAAATTCTGACTTATCTATAGCACATCTGTTTTATTATGTAATGTATGACCCAGGCAGTTATCTGAAAGCAAATATTAATTCTCATTTTCCATTCATTTATAGGTAGAACAATGTCTTATCAGTGGTAAATGATGACACATTGTTAAAGTTCAAACAATTTGATTTTAAAACACTTTTATAATGTTTTCAAATATTCCTAATGCAGTTTCTTGCAACTGAGCAATGAGGCAATGGATTAGTCCCCTTCTGACTGATGAAAAAGATTTTGACTTTATATACTAAAATATATTTTTCTGTTTTTTATATATATATCCACAGCTTTAAAGCATAAGTGACCACAAAGAATATACTTTCCTTTCAATAAAGTTAAAAATTAACTTCTTTAATTACAAGAATAACTAATGCTTCAATGGTACATGATCCAAAGTACCCGGTAAAATACGTTACCAAGATGTATAATTTTAAGCTACATTTTGACTCTTGAAAAACTCAATTTACTGTCACAATCAAGTGAGCTTCAATTTAAAAACAGTTGAAAAATTAAATTTATCTGGTTCTCAGTAGGATGTGTAAAAGTAATGTTTCTGAGCTGAGAAATGTACCCAGAAAAACCACATTGGGAAAATGAAATTGCCTTCTGTGAAGGTAGCACAGAAACAGCTACTCAGAAATCCTACAGTGGTAGGGAAGAACTCACAGCACTTCTTTCAGGTATTTCTGTTCTGTGCTTCATTTTGGCCAAGATTCTGCATCTTCAAACAGTAAATTACAAAGAAGTCCTTGGAAAGGAGTGTACAGTGACTCTTTCACAATGGCAACCCCTACATGATAAAAATTCCCTCTCTCTGGCATGAGGTTTTCAGGATCCTTTGTATTACAGCAATTTTTTATACAACCATGTGGATGGGGGAATGAGGCACTTCTAGTTTGTAATGGTTTCCTTGTCACTTCACTTCCTACTTCTTAGGTAATGGCTTCCCTGTCACTCCAAGTTTTTGGGAGAAGCTATCAATATTCCTATTTTGCTGAAAAGGTATCACCAAGACATGTAAGGACTTGGTAGTTTCCAGTCAATATTTTGATGGAAAAAGATGATAACAGTATAATTAAAGTGTGCTCATGTTTGAAGAGCATTTCTACTATAGACTGAATCAGAGGGGAAATTAAATAATCTCTGAGTATGTGGCAACACTGAGGAAACTGAGAAACAGAAGGACTTAAATGACACACAGCAGCAGTTACTCATGTGGGGAATATAAACAACACAAGCCAAATGGTCATACTGAGACTGACTTAAACCTTAAAAATATGCTGGAGTAATTTCATCTGAGATGAAGAGCACATTTCAGGATATGTTGCAGCAGCACACAGCAAACTGTGTAACAACTCCAGCAGAAATGAAGGAGAAAGCACATCATGAACATTACACTGAACTAGTTTCATTGTGGGAAAATCCTCACTATGAAAATGATTTCCAGTTGAAAAATAAACTCTGTAAAACCAGCAATAAACTGAGCCATGCTTAGAAAATACAAAGGTCACTGAAAACTGATATTGAATTTATTTGGAATCCAGACGCTGTAGCGTCTCCACAGTAGTTGAATTTGAGAGAGAAAAGAAGTCACATTTGTTTACATGTGGAAGGCACAAGATTTGAAATGTGTCTCAGTAAAGCATCTGGTTTTCCTCTAATTTCACAGCAGGAATATTAGAGACTACTTAAATAGATGAAGTTGCAGAAAATTTAATTACCACTGAACATTTACAAGGAAATTCATTGTTCCCTGGAGTTACCACAGTTGTGGTAAGGAGGGTATATGACGTCTCTGGGCTTTAAATGGGAAGTATACACAACAACTGGTTGTAAACAAACAAGAGATGTGTACAGTGTGTACAATGATTTAAGGAATTATAAGATTTATCCTACAATACAAATTATTTAAACATTTGAAAAAAGCAGCAGATACCTTTTATGATGATGCTGTAACTGTGAAGTGCCGGAGGGCAAAGGTGATTTTTTTTATAAACTGATATGATATCTTTCCAGAAATACACCAAAAGGGAAAAATAACTGGAGTATTACAAGAATCCTGCAATAATGTTTAGGTTTAGGGTTACATTGAGCAAACAGCTCAGTACTTGAGCATAGCTAGTTCTGACAGAGAAGAGTGCTCTACATATCAGTGTTGACCTCCACATCACCAACTTTCCAGTAAAGATCAGTATCACTTCTCTAATTCAGAAGATGTTTTTGCCTCATTATCTTAAATTCATCTGCAAGTAAGGGCTGAAGACAAGGTGACAGCTGTTATCTGATAGCAGACAAGTGTTTACTCCAATCTCACACTGGACTGCCTGCAGTAACTGTATAACTCTCATCAGCCCAGGCAGATACCATGAGGTATTGCTGCACACAAGGTTATTTGAATGAGAATCACAAAACTAGCAATGAGGGACACCCTGAAAACTCCCTTATGGGCTTGGTTATCATCATTAATCCTTAAGGAAAATTCTTGGATATAATCTGCTAATACAAGCAATAGATACGTGCCTTAGTCACAAGGCAAAAGCTGAAGAAAGAAACACATAAGGAACAGAAAGTGGAGTAGTGCTACATCCTCTCCTGAGAGGAGTCAAATACTGAGAGGTTGTTTGGCCATCTCCTAATTGAACAGACTGGCACTGGAAATTCTGGATTACCCTGGTTCCATCAAAACTTTCTACAGAGGCTCTAGCCATGATCTGGCTGTGGCTGCTGGCCAGACTGGCTTCTTACAGTAGCTCAGCTGACTGGCTATCCAGCTCTGGCATCAGGCAGACTGCTCAGTTGGTTCCTTGGCTTCCCAGGCTTGTCAGCTGGCAAAGAAATAGATTGTTCCATTTTTTCCAGAAAGGCTGCAGAGCCAACATGTTTTGTTCCAGCACTTGATGAGACAAAATATTGACAAGCTGGAATTTCCTGTAGAATAAAAATTTCACTTCCCAGCCAACTCCAATTATTATTGTACGGTCTTGTGTAACACAGTGACGGTGTTTATCGCATCCTCTAATAAACACAGCACACAGAAAGGATGTGAAGTCAGGGAGCTTTCCAAGGCTTTGGACAATAATCTCATAGCATCTGCAACCATCTCTATGGAATACAATGCATCTTTTGATACGGTTAGCGTGTGATGTTTTCCATCCTGCACTAAAAGGCCTCCTAGGCTGGCTCTGAGAACTCGTCTGTCATCAGGACACGACTGGCCAGTTCAGTGTAGAATCTGTGGATGACATCCTCTATGGATATTGTTTTGGAAACTTACACAGGTTACAGATCAAACTCCAGGGAAAGAGGAACTAGTAATAACTGCAACACAGTTACATATACGAAGATTACTGGGTTTTTACTGTTGAAAAAATGTGTTAAAATACCCATAAACATGCAAAAAACCCCCACAACACTACTCAAATGTGTCACTGTAAACAATGGATTTGTGAAAGACTTGGTGAAGAGAAACCAAAAAAACACCTTCACATTATACCATAATGCCATAAACCCAACTCTTGTTGGAGACAAACACTGTGGTCCAGCCCAGGTTTATGACAAGATGACTCACAGAATTACCCATTGAAATGCAGAGTTCCAGTTTTGAAGGTGTCAGGAGTGTTTTCAAGGAGACACTGAACAGGCACTAAACGGCAGAGCGAGTCAACGCCTGGGTGTGCACTTGCAGCAGAACAAGACCATTTAAGCTGTGTCTGTTCTCAGCTGTGTCTGTGGTGTCCTCAGTGCCACGCTGACACATTTATTATGCTGGTGAACTGGATCAGCAAAACGGAAGGAAAGCTGTTGTTCTCTGGTCCTCTCAGTTCAATCTCATTTATCACTTGACTTCACAAATGTTCACGCTGGCACAGGCCAGAAGCGGCGCAGAGGCAGGAGCAGGGAGCTGGGCTGGAGAGCTGAAGGGTATGTTACAAACAGATAAGCCACCAGAAGTCACTCATGAAATTATTACATTGTGAGCTATAAGCTTTAGATTTTTATTTTGGGCAGTTGGGGAGGGAAGAAGGAAGGTGGAATATTTTCAAGCATGGCAGATCCTTCCCAGCTTGCTGCACGCGGATCAGTGGAGAAGGCTTACACAAGTTTTAAGACCGGAATAATATGCACCTCCTGTTAAAGGTAGGAATAATACTATAAATTACTCATCTGCCCCTGAGAAGGCAATCCCTATTATTATAAGTGTAGCTTGTAGGATATAATTTCAGGTCTGCCCTGAACTTAATAAAGCTTTAGTTATAGTGAGACATTTTCCAGAGGTAGTATCATCAAAAAAAAAAACCCAACAAAACAACACTGACACAATCATGCAACTGTGTAGTTTCCATGTACTGAGGCGAAAAATGTAAGTAAGTGACTAGTAAATAAATGGACAAAACAAAAGTCGCATAAAGCCACAGACTATTTCATTAACACCTTTCATAGAACTGGCATTCAATACCTGAGAGAGATGACATATAACTCACTCTGAGACAGTCTTTGAACAAGTTGTTCCAAGCCAGTGATCCTGAAATATCAAGCTTAACAGACAGGTGCAGCCAGTGAGTCAGGATAGTACCACAGACATGACAGTAGTTTTGACAAAAAGATTCTAAAGATGCCTATTTCTCATATCAAGTGAGCAGGCAGAAAACATTAGAGGTGCATGGTCAGCTCTGCCTGATGCTGATTCCCTTCATGGGGCCTGATTCTGACCCCCACACATGTACTGATGTGTCAGTCTGGCCTAGACCCATCCCTGTCCCCACAGGTGCCTGATGTCCCAGGGCTGGGACTGTCCTGAGCTTGTCCTTCTCCCTGGCTGGCCTCAGTGGGATGGGCTCTGATTGGCCAGACCCTGCCCTGAAATATAAAATTAACAAGACAGAAAATACCACAGCCCAGAATCCAACACTGTATTTCTTCATAATTAATACAAATTTTAAGAAATATTGGCTGACCAGACAAGTTTTCTGTGCTTTACCATAAGCAGTATTTAAATCAATTATTAAAAAAAATTTAAAAAGTCATTATTTCAAAGCTATCCTCATTTTTATTATTGTATAAAAAAGAACTTTTTTTTTGGTGACAAACAATAGCATGCCATGGGTAATGTTTCATAGTTTCCTGATGAGGGTAAACCTTGATTTTCCTCAAGGTTTTGGCAGGCAGCCATAGGAACTCATTATTCTGAACAGTCTAAGGGGAATTCTAAAACAAAGGGAATAAAAGGTTTGAATTTATTTTTAAAGCAAACTTTTTCATGTTTACATTGCTTCCACAGCTATTTTGTTTTGGAAATTTTTTACTTACTGGTGATACATAAAAAACAATGATATATTAAAAACAACAAAACCCTCTTAGAGAATTTTCATCCTTCATGAAAACTAAGAAATTTATTTAATGATGGAGTTGGTCAAAAGGAGACATTTTATTGTTAAACTGTAGATGAGCAAACTGTTAAAATGTCTTTATTCAAAAGACAGTGTATTTCCAAATCAGGCTGGTCTCAATGGGCAGTGAATGACGACTAACTTGAGTTAAATTGGAGGCTATTAGTCATTTACTTTATCTCCATCCCATAGGGACCTACAGGCCCTGGGAATATGAGGAACATTTTATTTGTCCCACTTATGGCATACAGTGTGACACAGTTTAGAACCAACCTTTTGTTTCCTTTATCTGTGTAGTCTTTGCATGGCTTTGTCACACAACTTAGCATTTTTTAGGGTAAATGACAATGCAGTTCACCTACCTGTTGGCAAAAATGAATGTGCACCCCTTGACCTCTGAAGTGTCTAAAATGATTGCAGAACTCAGAAACAGCCTTCCATGAAAGACTAAATACTAATAAAACCCACACCTTAAGTAAAAAGAGAAGGTAGGTAGAAGCAAGAATTATCTAGAAGACTAAGGGAGAACCTATAGCAAAAAAAAAGTCATATCCTTTTAATAGGTCTTAGGCAGTATCCAGAAGAAAAGTGCAATTCACGAGGGGGTTAGTGTAGTTTCTCTGTGTTTGTCTCTGTAAAACGGGGCAGGTTAGAGTTTGAAACTACCCAGCACTGAAAAAAGTACAAGGGTACCATTTCTTTAACTATTTTTTTTTCTTTCCTCACCCTTTCCCTACTATGTGAAGNTTTTTTTTTTTTGTGTCTGAATGTAGCTTTGGAGGCTGTTTCTTTTCTGTGTTGCAGAAGCTGCTGCAGGCACACGCTGCCCTGTCCCCGCCTGTGGAACTCCGGTTCTAGCCTTCCTCCTCGAGCTTCACCCTCACATGCCCGGTCTCAGGAAGGCCTCTCCCGATTCCTGTGGTCTCTCCTTTGCGGGGGACAGAGTTGTCACCCCACACTGCTCAGACGATCCATTGTGCATTGTTCAACACACCTTCTGGTTGTATCCCTGCAGCCAGGTTAGTGCCTGGACAAGCTCCTCCTGCTGCTGCTGGAATGGAGTTATATGCTGGGAAATGACACGAAATTACCGCTTCCATCCAAACGAAAAGAAATCCCAGGCCCCAACAGTACCTACACTTACACACACATCAGTACAACTCATGAGGAGGTGAAAATCAATTGCGTATCTATCTGCTGGCTAAAAATAAAAGCACACTTAATGCCCTGAGGAATCCAGCAGCACTGAATTTAGGAAGGCAGTGTGAAGGGATTGGGGGGATACGATTTTCAGACAGGGTCTCAGAGTCTTGTCTGCGCCTCGTCTGACTAAAACCACGCTGTAGCCTCCAACCCACGCCCCGTGCTGAGGCTGCCGGCCGGCCACGAGAGGCGACCCCAAGCAAGCAGGCGGGGACAGCGCAACTCCTGGCAGGCACACGGCTCCCGAGGGCTTTGCAAAGGCCGTGCCCGGGCGCTCCCCGCGGGGAGGGGCCGGGATAGGGCAGGGGTCGGGACAGGGGCAAGGAGGGACAGGGAGCGCAGGGCTCCCCCTCCAGGCGTGGCTGGCACGGGCCCTGGGCGCGCTCCGCCGCCGCGGCTGTTTCCGGGGCGGTCGCCGTTTTCCCGCCAATGGGAGCGCGCGGCGGCGGCGGCTGCGGGGGCGGGGCTGGGCGGGAAGCGTCGCGAGAGCGGGGGCGGGGCTGGGCGGGGCCGGAGGGGGCGGGGCCCGCGGCGGCGGCTGGGGCGGGGGCGGCGGGTCCGGTCGGGCGCTCCGGGGCCGCTCTGCTGCGGGGCCATGGCCGCGGGCGGCGGGCGCTGAGGAGGCGGCAGCGGTGACAGCCACGGCCCCAGGTACCGCTCTTTTCCCCACCCCCTCCGGCCGTTCCCCCAAGGGCCGCCCTGCTGGGGAGTTCGGGCGCAGGGCGGGGCGCCGCCGCCGGCCTGTCAGTTGGGGCTCGGTGCCACAGGTGGCCCGGGGGCTCCCGGGGAAGCGCATCCTCCGCCGCCCTTCCCAGGGAAGGTTCCCCTGCGGCAGCGCAGCTCCCGCGGGCCCCACCGATCACCTGGAGGGGGCCGGGGGCGAGGCCGGGTCCCCCTGGACCGCAACGCGGGGGTGACACGAGGTGAGGAGGGGGTAGCGCAGCGCTTCGGCTCCAGGACCGAGCGTGCGGGGTTCGCGATCGCCCTGGTGCCGCCGTGGGCCAGGTCTGTCCGTCCGCAGTCTCGGCTGGGGACTGACTGACCCGTGCTGGTGCAGTCGTAGTCGGTGCACGGAGGCTCCCTGAGTTTACGTTCCCTCCTGCGTTGTTTGGGTTGTGGTCGGGGATCACGGGTTAAGTAAGTTCAGCCTGTTCTCAACATTTCGCTGTAAAACTGTCTCCTCGCCCTCCCTCCCTCCCTATCTCCCTCCCGGCACACGTCCTCCTCCCAGTTCCTCTTCTCCCTCAAGGGAGGAGGAACGAGGAGCGTTCCTCTTTTGCTTTCTTGGCTCTTTTGAGGGGTTCTTTGGCTTTCTTATTACTACCGAACTACTTTTCTCTGATTAAAAAAAAAAAATATCCAATAGCAAAAGGGAAAAAAAAGGGTGAACTGTAGATCCGAGCTGTATTTAAAGATACAGCCTTCTTATCTCTGATGTATTTCCAGGGTGAGATAGGAAGGAAAAAAATCCCACTTACGTTGTATTGGGAAAAGATCAGTGACGCTGAAATAAATGGTAACAATGCTCGAAATTTATCCAGGTTACACTTGGGAAGAGTCTTACATGGCTTCATGTTTGTAATGTTATTTCAGAATCATATAGTTAGACTTTAGTGATACATACTACCTATATTTAATTAATCCTTCAGAACTAAACAAGGTATTCTCTTGTGAAATTTATCTAAGTTGGAGTAAGTTTTGTTGGGAGAATGCTGCAGCTTAGAAAATAATAGCCCCACCTTACTTGGTGTGGTTCTGTTATGTACAAAATACACAACAGACTGAAGTACAGAAACTTAGTTAATTGCATAAGCCAATGGATAGCTCTAGTACATCAAGTAACATTTTTTTCACAGGAAGTGTTTGAGAATTGAGACCCAGGAGTGGGGGGAAACTAGGTGATGACTTGCTAGCGATGATCTAGGAAAAGAAAATGATTGATTCTTTTGAAATTGCAGCTTCTATGTGACAAAAATAAAGTGTAAGAGAATTTAAACCAAGCAAGAAAAAGAGAACCCAGCCTGTCATTAATGCTTACCATAAATGATGTATTTTGCTTGCCTCTGATGTATTTTGCTTGTGTGGGTCTGGCTGTGGTTAAGACAACTTGTGTTTCGTACCTTACTTTTTCAAGACTGCTGACCTGATCAATGAAACTGATAAATCATTAGGAATGAGAAATAGAGAAGGATCCTTTAGACTATTCTGCCTGCTTGTCAGTGTAGACTTGCTTATTTGGGTTTTTAATAGCAATTGTTTGGTAAGGTTATAAATACACATGCAGGACAACCAAGGGAATCAGGCCCAACCAATGCAGTTTTACAAAAGGAAGGTTCTACTTGACCAATCTGATCTTCAATGACAAAGTGACCCACTAAGATGAGGGGAAGGCTCTGGATGGTGTATATCTTGACTACAGTAAAGCATTTGACACCATCTCCCACAGCATCCTCCTGGAAAATTGGCTGCTCACAGCTTGGATGGGAGGAGTCTTCAGTGGATAAAAAACTGGCTGGATGTCTGGGCCCAGAGAGTGATGGTGAATGGAGCTAAACCCTGCTCCAGCCGATCGCTAGTGGTGTCCCCAGGGGTCAGTTCCGGGGCATGTCCTGATGAACATCTTTATTGGTGATCTGAACATGGGGATTGAGTGCACCCTCAGTAAATTTGCCAACAGCACTAAGTTGGATGGGAGTGTTGGTCTGATTGAGAGTGGGAGGGCTCTCCATGGAGAGCTGGACAGGCTGGATCAACGGGCTGAGGCCGGTGGTATGAGGTTCAACAAGGCTGAGTGCCGGGTCTTGCATTTGGGTCACAAGAGCCCCACTCCATCCTTCAGGCTGGGGGAAGAGTGGCTGTAAAGCTGTTCGGTAGAAACGGATTTGGGGGCTCTGGTTGACAGTGGCTGAACAGGAGCCAGTGTGTGCCCAGGTGGCCAAGAAGGCCAATGGCATCCTGGCCTTTATCAGCAACAGTGTGGCCAGCAGGACCAGGGCAGACATTGTCCCGTTGACCCCTTGTGTCACTTGTAAGGGCACACGTTGCATCCTGCATTCAGTTTTGGGTCCCTCACTTCCAAAATGACATTGAGACACTGGAGCACATCTAGAGAAGGGCAACAAGGCTTGTGAAAGGTGTAGAACACAGCTTATGAGGAGCAGCTGAGGGTGCTTAGCCTGGAGAAGAGGAGGCTTTGGGGAGACCTCAACACTATAACCACCTCAAACAAGGGTGTACTGAGGTGGGGGCCAGTCTCTTCTGCCATGCCTGCAGTGAGAGGACCAGAGGTGGTTGGGCTAGATAATCTTGTAGGCCTCTTCCAACCTTGATGATTTTATGATTCTAAAAGAGTGTTGTTCTTAAGGTATTTTAAAATTTCATATTTGGAGTGAATCATTCAAAACTCAGTGTTTCATTACGCCTGGCTTTTGCAAAGCATCATCAGAGTTCTCTAGGCTGATTCTGTGTGCTGAAGACACTTTTTTAAAGAAAGATGTCTATTTTTGCTGTAGTACTACTAAAAACACCTCCTTTTTAAAACATAATATAGATATACTATTGTCATTGCCTAGAATATTTTATGTGAAATTTAATTTTCATAAGGCCATATCACATATATTTTAAATTTATTGTTCAAATTTGTCATAACCTGTATGTGTTTAACATAGGTGTGCACTTGTCCACATTCCCTATAGCAATTGAAGAGATTTACTCAACACATTTACAGAAAAAAGATAAAGTTTCTTCTTTTCTGCTAGCTAAGGTTTGTCAATACACACTGACTTAAGTAAATTTAGGTATGGGATAGACTTACGCAAAGAGATTAAATCCATGGCAAATTTCCTGTTGGATTCCCTTAAGCTGATTATTTAATTTTGCTCCTTACATATATTCAAAGAAGGATACATGTATATGGAAAAGTTAGCTAAATGCTTATTACGTGCTCTGATGAGAAGAGTGTTCTTCAGCAAATCACTGGGAAAATGGGTTTATAAATAAAATTTAATTTATAAATTAATTCATCAATTAAATTTATAAATTATATAGTTCTTTGGGCTAGAAGGGATCTTTAAAGGCCATCTAGTCCAATTACTGTGCTGAAAGAAGGGACATCTACAACTAGATCGGGTTGCTCAGAGCTCTGTCCAGCCTGACCTTGAATGTTTCCAGAGATGGGGCACCTACAGCCTCCGGACAGCCTGTGTCAAATGCCTCACCACCCTCATTGAAGATTTCTTGTACCTAATCTAAACCTACCCTCTTCTAGTTTAAAGCCATTCCTCCTTGTTCTATTACAACAGGTGCTGCTAAAAAATTTGTCCTTGTCATTCTTATAAGCACCACTTAAATATTGAAAGGCTTCTGTAAGATCTTCCCAGAGCCTTCTCTAGGCTGAACAACTCCCACTTTACCATCCTGTCCTCACAGCAGAGGTGCTCCGTCCCTCTGATCGTTTTTGTGACCCTCCTTTGGATGTACTCTAGCGGGTCCATGTTTTTCCTGTGCTGAGGATCCCAGAGCTGTCCCACTCGCACATTGCTGGGTCATGTCCACCTTCTTGTCCACCACCACCACCCCCAAGTCATTCTTCTCAGGGCTGCTCTTAATCAGCTCATTCTACAGCTTCCAGTATTGATAGTGGAAATTTTCCCAACCCAGGTGCAGGACCTCAAGTATAGTCTTCTTAAATGTGATGAGCTTCGTATGGATCCACTGCTTGAGCTTCTCCAGGTCCTTCTGGATAGTGTCCCACCCCTTCAGGCATGTCAACCACACCAATTAGCTTGGTGTGGTCTACAAGTTTGCTGGGGGTGGACTTGATTCACTTGGTCCATGTCATTAATGAAGATACTAAATAACACTGGTCCTGCTGTGAACTGCTGAGGAAGGCCACTTGTCACCAGTGTCCATCTGGACACTGAGTTGTTGCCTACTCTCTTCTAGATGGGTCCATCCAACCAGCTTCTTATCCACTAAACATTCCACTCTTCAAATCCATATCTCTCCAGTTTGGAGAGAAGGATGTTTTGGGAGATTATGTCAAAAGCCTTATGGATGTCCAGATAGAGGACATCCATAGCTCTTTCCTTGTCCACTGATGCAGTCACTCCATCATAGAAGGCTGCTGGGCTGGTCAGGCAGGACTTGCCCTTGGTGACACCGTGCTGGCTGTCCTGAATCACCTCCCTGTCTCCATGTGTCTTAGCACAGCTTCTAGGAGCATGTGTTCCATGATCTTCTCCGGCACAGAGGTGAGACCGACAGGTCAGTAGTTCCAAGGATCTGCCCTTCTACCCTTTGTTAAGGTGGGTACAGTGTTTCTCATTTTCCAGTCACCTGGTTGCCATGACTTTTCAGATATGATGGAGTGACTTGGTAACTATGTCAGCCAATTCTCTCGGAACTCTGGGAAGTCTCGACAGGTGATATAGACTTACATACATTCAGGTTCCTCAGGTGGTCGCAAACCTGATCTCCTCTTTGCTCCCCCAATCCATCCTCTGGAGAGGTGTGGGAAGAAAGGTTGCCAGTGAAGACTGATGCAAAGAAGTTCTTCATGTCTGAGTACCTCAGTCATCTCATCTGTTATTACCAGTTTGTCAGTCGTGTTCATTGGTGGGAGTGCATTTCTTTGACCTTCCGTTTCTCTCTGACAGTAGAAACCCTTCTTATTCTTTGTATCCCTTGCCAAGTTCAGCTTCACCTTGGCCTTCTGACCTCATTCCTGCAACACTGGGCAGTGTCCTTGTACTCTTCCCAGAATACCTGTCCCCGCTTCTGCTGCCTGTTCATCTCCTACTTGCCCTATAGTTTGAGCTCAGCTGCTCTTAGTTTGGCCTTAAATCAGCAATGCTAGTCCCAGACCTTCCTTTCCTGATTTCTTACACCCAGGGGTTGGTAGCTCTTGGGCTTTATGGAGTGTCCTTAAAGATCTGCCAGCTCTGTCCTGCTCCCATATCTCTGAGGATAGTTTCCCAGGGG
The DNA here is from genome assembly GCA_008694505.1 of Cyanoderma ruficeps. Taxonomy (NCBI): domain Eukaryota; kingdom Metazoa; phylum Chordata; class Aves; order Passeriformes; family Timaliidae; genus Cyanoderma; species Cyanoderma ruficeps. The sequence continues at coordinate 5,227,100 of VZDJ01006585.1, read as the reverse complement.
CTCCTATGGATTTAGCTCCTTGAACAGCCAGAAGTGTGCTATTCCAAAATTTAGGATCCTGAATGTACTCTTTGCCTGTTCCATGTCCCTCAGGGTTGCAAACACCACCAGTGTGTGCCTCCTATGGCCCAGGCTCTCACCAGTCCTGCAGTTTGGGTTAGGGTTAGGGTTAGGATCACTGATTAGCTCACTTAGGTTGGTGACTAACAGGTGCAGTGTGGCATCCCCTCTGGCCAGGATTATGTGCCTTAAGAAGCTATCCTTCATGCATTCCAGAAATCTCCTCCTGAAATAGCTTGCTGTGCACTTTTTCAGTAGATTTTGGGGTGGTTGAAGGCCTCCAGCAGGACAAGAGCATGTAAGTGCAATGCCTCCTGTAGCTGGAGCAAGAAGACTTCCTCAATAGGCTTCCCTGGATCAACCACCAGGTTCTCTAGATAGCTTGTTCTGTTTCTTACGCCAGTATGCTTTCAGCCTGCCCATGGCTGTTCTTCAGAGACAGCCTTTCACACTCTATCCGTTTCTTGTTGTAGAGGGCAACATTCAGCCACTCCTTCCTAGCCTGTCCCTTTTTAACTTTGTGTAGCCATCCACAGCCAGGCTGCAGCTGTGGGATTTTCTCCCTCCAAGTTTCAGTGATGGCGACTAAGTTGTAGCTTCCAAGCAGCACAGAGGCTTCCAACTCCTCTTGTATGTTGCCCATGCTGTGTGCATTTAAGGTGATCCAACTTGCTAAAAAGGTAAAGATGCTGTGGGTGTTCATTAATTAGTTGTGTGATCAATTTTTTCCCTTTTTTTTTGGGTGTCTGACGATGGTTACTCAGTAACAGGAAAGTCCTGTTCCTCTTATATCTGATGCTTCTGCCATTTATTCCCTTTTTTGAGTTAACAATAGGAGGAAATTAAATTTAATAGTCAAATTCAATATCCAGAAGTAAAAGCAATTTTAAAGGCTAGGTTTTATTTATACAAATGAGCTATTTGCAGGCTGTTTTGTTGTCAGTGCTTTCACTTCCTTTTCAGTTAGTGTTAATGTTTGTGTACTTCTCACATGATTAGACCATTGTTGCATTGAAAATGGATAATCACTTTAAACATTAAAAAGAAAACCTTCAGGTTTTGCTGCATTGTTGGACTGGAGGACAGGATGCAAAGAAGGCAAAATATTGTGGTGTTATGGTGATAAATGTGTACGGTTTCTGTCCAGTATTTTTCAGAGTCGTCATACTGTGATTTACAAGTCTGTTTTGTAGGTAAGGGGCCCTACAGGTCTCGAGAGTTTAGTAGCAGATGACACAGGAAAATACTTAAGCTGAAGGCAGTTTTCAGTGTAACTGTGAACTTCTGTAGCTGAGTAAACACTGCAGCGCCCAACAGGGTTAAACGGTCGTCTCCGTAGAGCGCTATGTTGGGCTTTGTTAAAATTGCTGCAAGGAGGGATCCATCCTCAAATGCAGAGCTGAAGTACCTGTGTGAAAACCCAACTTTTTCTATAGATGGCTTTTCTTAGGACAAGGAGTGTTTTAAGAGTATTTCCCCATATGGTTTGGATTTTTACGGGATTAGTATTTAAAATAGAGCAGTAGGGACAAGTGAAGTGAATTTCTTTTTATTGCCCGATATTGTTTTGTGGATTTTTTTCTTTTAAACATGTGAGTTTTAGCAGAAGCATTGTTGTGTTTAGTCTTCTAGCCAGAGTTTACTATGAAATGATTTTTTAATTTATATTTATCATACTTCATATTATCTGTATAATCTGTGGCTCATGCTCCTGTATGATCCACAGCTGCTTCATGTAATCGTTTTAATTTTCCAAACTTCAAACATCCAGTTGAGAGTTGTGCTCTAGAGATGAAAATGTTGCAGTTTATTTGCCTAAGTGTAACTTCTTTCCTAAGATTATAGCAAGTTCATATTGTGAAGGAAAGCAGAAATCAAAGTGAAATGTGAATAGATGTACCTAATAATAGTCTCTTACTGTTGTATTCTTGATGTGCTGGGGTGGAAGAAGATGAAGAATAGTTACTTCTATATTACAGATGACACTACTGATCTTATTTAAATGACTTATACTCAAGACCAAACCCATATAAAACTTTATTTCCCGTATAAAGGTTAAATACGAGATGAGGTCGACAAAACCAGTCTAGTCAGTTGTGTGAAGACCCATACTCTGATGTCATTATGTTTCTTTTTTCTATCTTTGCAGTCATTTTTACATGTACTTGCTTCTTGCCTTGCTTATTTTATATAGTCTAGGAGTTCTTTTTCCTGATTAAATTGTGTCACCATGGGAAAAGATGAAGTATTAAAACTTCCATAGAACTTAAAAGCTCATCACATGCTTTCTGTCTTTATTAACACTCCATATTTATTGCCTATTTTGGTGGACACAAAGATGAATGAAACAAACTGGATCCATTGCTGCTGGTTCAGGAGGGAAGCTTGAAAAAAATACCTTCATAGCTGTTTTTTTATCTTGTTGTTAGAATTAGACTTAGGATAAATAAGGGCAGCTGACTCGAGCAGAAACACTTGTGACTTTCTCAGTTGAGAGTGCTGGTGAATGCATATGCTCTGCTGTGTTTTGTCAGCAGAGACTGGGCTGCCCAGAGTGGAACCAGGGAATAAGGGCGATGATCCACGTTAGCCTGTAGTACCTCAGGGTGACAGACGTGACTGGGCCAGTTGGGTGGCTGGGCGAGTTGTACCTTTGCCTCCCGAGATTGTTAAAGGGTGGTTGCAGTGCGTTTTATTGTACAGGAACCCGCTGAAAACCCTGCCAGCCTGAGTGACAGTGAAACAATATTTAATGTGATGTTCCTCCCCACCCCCAATGCAGCCTTGAAATTCTAGTTAAAGGAAAATGATGAAACTTGCTGCTAAGTGTCTGTGTTCTGCATTTCATGCCTGGTTTTGAAGGTCATTAAGGCAGTACTTTTTTAAAGGCAGCTGTCAGTATGGCTTGTGTACTGCTTAATCTTTCCTGGTTTTAAAATGCTTTTTAATTGTTTTTATTGGCTCTTGTTTTGTCTACTTGCATTTTTAGAGTGGGTGCAAACTAAATGGATAAACATAAAATAATCAAATATAAATGTTTTTTTTAGGCATTTTTGAGCTGACATCTTTCATCGAATACCAAGATTGGTAAAATCATGGACATGTACGCCAGGGCTCAGGGCAATCGCATGAAATCAAGAATATTTGTTGAAAAGGTAATTATCTGTATTTAAATAAAAGAAGTATTTCAGAGCTTTTTGATCTGATAATGAAGCAAGTGAACTGGTTTATTTGTTTTTTTTGTGTGGCTCTTTTAAACTGTGTTTTAATTTTGGTTGTTTGACACTTCAGGGAGGCACAGAAATTGTATTTGCTTTGTGTTTTGGTGTATTTAGTGTAGTTGAACTGAGAGACAGCATAATTTAAGGAAAGTGTGCTTATGCCTTTCAAGATGGTGTGACAAAATTGTGATTTATTGATTTCCTAGAATTCACCTTGTTTATTAGAATATAACTTTTATTTTAGAGCAGATTTTTTGAGTTTATATGTAATAAATTATAATAGGACTATACAGTCTTAGTGAATTCTGTGAAGCCTGTGTTAGGGTTTGTAATATTTTTAGATCTTGGTGTCTTGTCTGATTTATCCTTATGTTTGCATGAACATTTAGGAAGTGCCTTGGTGAAGAAGAAAATAGACTTACAGAGGGTATTAGTGGGGATTTCTAATATTAAATTACCTTTTTTTTTTAATTTTGTCACTTTAATTTGGAGAACATAAATACTGTTCTAAAATTTTCTTGCAACTTCTACAAGCACTTAATGAAACAAAAGTTGCAGTTTATCCTGAAGGAACAAATTTATTTCTCTAATCATATTTCTCTAAGGAGGTGAACACAGATGAGTAATTTTCTAGGTCTTTTTTGGCTATTAATAACTTCCTTATTTGCAAGTTGCTGCAACAGTTACAAGAGAAACTGAGCAAGACAGCATCCTATCGCGTGAAAATTGCATTATTTTATTTCATGAGCAGATTTTGTTGTTTTAAAGAAATAGTGTCTGTGGTATATGTCCTGTTTGAAGGCAGAGGAGAGTGTTAGGAGACAGACAGGCGGGTACTCAGTTGTTCCAGGTCCTGACACGGAATGTTCACTGCCATATATTAAGCAATTTTCAATTATGGGTGATAATCTTTCACTTTAAGACACATGGTATAAAACCTTGTATTTTACTGGTTTATGAGAACTGTCCAGCTCAAATAGAGATCGTCAACTACAGTAACTTTGCATCCTTAACCTGAACATAAACTTACTTTTAGAAGACTTTTAAAATCTGCCCTTTATTTGTTCTTCTGTTTCAATTTACTAAACAAAACAAATACCACCTTCCCTGCCCTACCAGGTTTTTAGGCCTGTGGGTTACAGAAGCATCTTTCTAATAATGGCAGTGACCAGTAATTCTTCACTGATTCTAATAGTTGCTTAAAATATTACCTCTGTGAACTGCTCCATTAATTGCTATTAGCCATTCTGGACTGTGTTGTTCTAGAAACATTAATTCAACCCTTCTTGCAGAATTCTGCATTTTCATTCTGCAGCCAGACTCCATTGTTTTGATCTGTGGTTGCCTCCTCTTGATATTTACCTGTGAGGTGTCTATTTAGATTATGGTGTGGAACTTTCATTCTCACAGAGTCAGGCAGTGGGGTGGTCAGTATTTCACTGTGTTTCACCTTCTGTTGATTTATGGAAGATTGCAGTCTGATTCCTGTCCTCTTCATAATACTTTGTCACCGCTAACAGGAATTGTTGCAGCAGTGGCTTTTAAAAGTCAGTGCACAGTTATGGTATGCATATTTAAAGCCTTAGTTTCTATTTTTGCAAAATTACCTCAGAATATTCAGTCCCTTTAAATCTTACAGCAGATGAAATCAGGAAGAGCTGCTTTGTTACTTAAGAGCAGAGGAAGTGTGACTGTCCAGCACTGCATTTCTCTAGAGATTGTGGCATCTTACAGGTTGTTCGAAATATTAGGAAACAGTTGTTTTTTTAAACATTTCATGAGACCAAATATCTTCTCCGATGTGCTGTGATGGATTAGTTGATAATGACTTCTCGATTTGCTGGAACAATGCAAATCTTTGAATTGCTCAGTTGAGCTAGAGGTGTCACAAGGATTTCCACTGTTCATGTCTGAGTACCTTGACCGTATTTTTGGTTTTCCCTGGCAGAACTTAGTAAATTTGAAATCTGTGCTTGTGAATGAAATAGAATTTCTTGCAAGAATTTCTGCGAGGAAAGAATACCAAGTCTTAGAGGCCCACCAAGTAGAGCTTTGTAGATTGCTTGGGTATGTTTGCCCGTATGTTGATATACGTTGGAAGTGTACTAGCTATCAAAAAAAATTACATCCTTTCATTGAAGATGACCTCTTGTCCTTACCTAAACTGAGCTGATAGTTTGGGAACTTGCTAATTTTCAGTTTTTAATGTAGTTGCTTCTCTTAGTTCGGGATTGTGAGAGAACTTGCATCGTTGTCTGTTGGATTGGAGGATTTCTCTGAAATTGGGTCCAGTCCTCTTCTGTCACAAGCACAATTTTGATAAAGATAAGAATATCAAAAAGTTACTAAATATAGCCTTGCAGTTAATGAGGGTTTTAAAACACCTCGCCCCACACCAACCGCTGGTTTTGTATTTTTGAACCACACTGCGGTAATAACTAAGGCTTATGAATTTCAGGCTGAAGCTACTCACAGCAAATTTATACCTGTTTGTTCATGGATATCCTTACTCTTGTGCTTAAATAATTTCTTTTCTTTTGCTGATGTTCACCCTTCTTATTTTTTTACAATGGGTGGTCTGTCCTCTGTTAGCCTTGGTTTTTGGAAACATTGTAAACTAAGGTTTTAGTCTGTTTCTGTATGAAAGCCTCTGCATTCCAGTGATTATCCTTCATAGTCCTACTTTCTGTGCATGTTGTTAGTTAATCTTCTTTTTACATGTGGATAATACTGTATGTGCAATTACACAGGATGTCCTTCTCAGTGACTCTGATGTCAGTTCTTTCACTAGAGGATGCATGTTTGCTATTTTAAGAGCAGTATCATATTGACAGTTCATTCAGTGCTATGCCATGATCAAGAAGTCAACTACGGTTTTTCATTTCCCAGCTTGTGAATTTATAATTCAATTTAAAAGCTTGCTTTAAGTTTTTAAGGACAAATCTTTGTGTTTCTTATTGTTGCTTTTTAAAACACTCACTCTGGGCAAGTTCTTCCTGTATGATTTGCTATTCTACTTCTTAGCTGATGACATCTGCTTACTTCAAATTACCAAGAGTCTCCATTTCATATTTACTTTTTTTCTCGTTAAATTTATTAATGATGATGATGCTTGACATCAGTCTCAAGATAAATTTTGGAGAAGTTGCCTACTGACCTATATCAACTATTCTCAAAACCCCCCTTTATTATCTCCATCAAGGCAAAGTCTTAATTTTGAAAACCAGCTCTTTTAGTTCATTCTGTCTTTATCTGGTTTTGTTAACTCTCCATATATTTAAGTGGTCTATGGAAGTCCAGATAGATGGGGTTTTTTCTTCTGTGTATGTAGTGTGGCTGTTAATTTCCATATGGTTATTATTTTCACATTCTGAGTTTTTTTTTATATTCATTGATATGATCTGAAAAACATAGTCGCTTCATTCCTCCTCATTTTAGCTATGGATATTTTCTCTCTTCAGTTGCAAAGTGCCACCATGGGCTGCCAGACCTACATATAGTCTTGTATGCTGGTCCTTCCAGACCTTAGGGAGATTTTTCAGGTTGTTTCGTTTTTCTTCTTCTACTTCAACTCAATATTCTCCAAAATTTTGAATTGTCCTTCACCTCAGTGGTTCCTCATACCATGCTCTAGTTCCTAGTTACGCATTCTGCCTTTCAGGTGTTAAAGTAGGGAAAGGTTATTGTTTATAAATAAGGTGTGTGTAGTAGTTTGTAGCTTCAGAAAAGCCAACTACAGAAGAACAATGATCCCTTCTCAAACTGAAGCACTGTTGGCCTGCAGAATATCAGCAGGTCTTGTTTTTGGTTTTTTTTCCCTAATTACTGTCGCTACAGAACAAGAAATGAATGACACGCACACAGTCAAGTGGTCAGGATGAAAAGAGAGAAGTTTATTTTTCTACTTCAGTTTATATAGATTTTGGACAATGACCATGAGGTTGCCCCCTCTCCAACCACACTGGTCAAACTAGAAGTCCATCAATTGTCCCTCCTCAAGAGAGGTATGAAAAACAAGGACATTTACAATAACATCACTTTGTTTACATGAAAATCTGTGAGAAACTGCACTACAAAAATGCAAACATCAGAAGGCTGAAAAAGATCAGGGCGACAAATTACTGTTTTGAATGTTGTGACTGATTAGATTATTGTAGAAGCTGAAAATCAGATGTTTCAACATACTTGTTTGGCTTCCCGAATTACTTTTGTACAAGATGAATGAAGGAATTACTGGGGAACAGTCTTTGACCAGTAATTGGTGTTGCAGCTTCCTGTGAATTTGGAAGATCCAGAGAATCAGAGAAAGGCTCTGACAGCATTCTTTGGAAAGTACAAAGTGGGAGCAAATTGTAGCTAAATGTGGGGGCAAGGGAATAGATAAAAGTGGAAATTAGGTGAATGCTTCATTAATTTATTTCAAATGACCCAATAGCTGCCTAAAATACTTTAAGAAATAGTTCAGCTGTTACTTTTCTGTAATAGTTACTGCTTTGAGTTTTTTAGTGTCACTTGACCTTGGCTGTCAGTGTGGCAGTTTGAGCCTTGTTGGCTAGCTTTCTGAAATGTATTTTGGAAATTTCAAAGATCCTGAAGTTCTGTTTTGCTTTTGTCTGTTCATTCTAGAAGTGCTTTCCCAGTTTTGTTGCCATGAGCAGAACCACGGTAGCACTGGCCTTGCTCTAGTAATTTGGCTTTCAACATAGCAGTATTTGATACTAGTTTTTATACAGAGAAAAATGAAAATCTTTCTTGAGGTTTAACTGTAATACATAAGATCACTTTTTGCTATAAAGGGATTGTTTTTGTTGTGGGAGTACCAGAAATGCAAACATTCTCTGTCCAAATTTGGCTATTTAGCACTTCTGCTATTGTTTGAGAAGGTAGGAAAATTTGAAATGTCTTGTCATAAGTTGCATTATGATTTCTCATGTCATTTTTAATAGGGCAGTCTTATAGAGAATAATTACTGGGTTAATAATTTTTAACCATCTGATGTTCTTATTTGTCTTCTTAACCTTCCAATTTGCTAGAGAAGGTGAAAATTTTAAATTAAAAAAAAAAAGATTGCTGACTTCCTAAAGTAATTGGCAGGATATTTTCTTTTTTACAAGCTAAGTGAACCAGTTTTTGTTGTTCTGTAATCTAATTGGTCTTCATAGTGTTGGTTCTTCTGCTATGCTTTGTCACACTGGGAGAAAGTGTTGGATTCTTCAGCCTTTTTTAGCCGTCCCTGGGTGCTTGCATGTCACTATTAGTGTTATTACAAGAAATGTTACAAGAACTATTTGCACAGGATTAAGTTGCAGTCGTTTTATATTCTTAAAGGAATGGGAAAGAGTGTATGTGGATTTTCTTGGGCATTCTTTGTTTGGTTGTTTGTTTTCTTCCCCTCTGACTTTTGAAGCCACCTCCATTGCTTTTCTTGGCTAAAATTGCTTTTCATCCTGTTTAAGGAAAAGCTGATGCAAAAGTTCCATATACAGGCTACGATGCAAGGAATAGATGCGATTTGGATTTCTTGATTTCTTCTTGGATTCATCTGCTCTTTTTTTCCATGTATTCTCTTCTTTCAGTTTTTTTTCAAAAGTTTTTAAAGAATGTCAAACTATTTTGGAATAAAAGTATTGATTGAAAAATTGTACCTGCTTCAGCTTCATGTCCTGAAGTAAATTTAAATGTCAAACCTGGTGATTTAGGTACAAAATAATTTGAAATAATAATGAGAGTATCAAAACTTGTGGGGAGTAGAGAAGAGATGGATGGACTATGTATCTGAAAGTGAACATGCATTTTTTCTTAATTTTTTTTCATTTTTTTTCAGAATTTTGGTGAAAGTATCCTGCAGTCTATGAAGGCACTGCTACACAGCAGGAAGGAGTTATGCAATGTCTCAGCAGAGGAATGCTTAAATCAGGAAGAACAAGATAATTTTTTTGAGGTTTGCTATAATGTTCCCACTTCTATATATTTTGTGGCTATGATAGAAAACAATGTTTCTTGAAACAGTATGGAAAGCTGCAGAATAGTAAATAGAAACAATGCTGCAAGTTACTGGCCTTAACAATCTATGCCCCCTATTGTCATTCTTGAATTTAGTCACTGAAGTCTTAGAAAGGCTGTGACATTTCAAGGTGACATTTCTGTGCTTTGGAGGATTTGTGAAACTAGAAAACCAAGATGTGTAAATAGATGACTTGGATGTGCTGCATTTGTGAGCACTGCAGTGATCAAGGTTGTATGGATGGTATCCTAACAAAGTAGCAGAACACTTTGATTCAGGTTTGCAGATAAAAACTGAAGCCTCAGAATTGCAGATCTAGACTTGTTTTATGTGAATATGGATGGTCTGAAACCTCGACAGGGTCTGGACAGAAGTAGACCTGACAGAATGTGGGATTATCTAGGTAAATCTCAAGCTGTAAGGAGGAATTACTAGAATTGTTTGAGTTACAAGGGTAACAACTTCCCCAAAGGGAAGAGAGAAAAGTAAAAGCTGTGTATATCATGTAACTTGTGTTATGGGTTTTACAAGACTTCTGATTTGTAGTTAACAGCTCTGACAAGGATCTTAGAGATGGAGAGGCTGACCTGAACAGGCCATGCAGAGGAGCTGAGCTAGGGAGAATTGAAGCAAAGACAACTGTGGAAGTGGTTAAGGAAGAGTGATAATTGCATCAGCAGTAGCAAGAGGCGATGGATGAGTTAGGGTTGCCTGGATAACACCAGAGGTTGTGTAACTGAATGGGTACAGTTAGAGGTTAAGACATTCGGGGAGCAGGCAAGAAAGTGAATTTGTGAAGGATGAAAGCTATGACAGATTAACGTAACAAGAAAGAGCTATGCAGTGGAGGTGTGAGCAAAACCTTGTCTTTATCTGATCAGACAGACCATGCTTTAGAAGCTATGAAGGTTTTTTTGTCTTGTAGATAATACCTGACAAATAGCTGGGAACATGTTATATATGCCTGCAGTGATGGTCCCTGTGGAGAAAGATAGCTGACTATATTTAGTTACGTTATGGGATCAAGCAATTAAGAGCCCTCCGGTTGAAATGTAACAGGGTCAATATCCTGTCAAAGAACAGGTATTTTTTCCTCATGAAAATACGGGAAAAGATAACTTACATGGAGGATGATGTTAGAAGAACTCAGACTTGAGAAAACCAGAATTTAGGTTTTCCTGTACCATTTCCTTTGTACCCATGGCTTAAGGTAACCTTCGATTACACTTATTTTCTCATACACTTATTTTTAGTTTAAAGAAAGGACTTACGTTACTGATGACCTTTTTATTTCCTTGGCCTACTCTCCAACTTTTGAACTGATGTACTAACTTCATACATTTCAAGGTATTAAAAGGTAACTTTTTTTTCTGTGAAAACTGGAGTTTGACCACAATAAAGAGATCCAGATTAGTGTTGTCATCGAGGCAAAAATAGACAGACTCAGTAGTGTTGTGGTCTCTTTGACAGCTGTCTGCTGATGTCACAGTGTAATACTGCCCTTCATTTGTGTGAAGCTATGACTCCTGCTCACTGCCCTGTCTTTCACAATGAGTTATTCCGTGGGAGAAGACAAGGGTTAGTCATTATCTTGAGGAAGAGGTAGGGGCGTGTAAGAAGACAAAAAACAAATGCCCATTAAAAAACCAAAGCAAAACTGCCGAAAGAACCCGAACAGCTACAAACTCTAGAGCCTCTCAAAATGTTCTTTGCAGAACTAGGTTTTTCCCCAGGTAGTTTAAGCTGTTTGATATTTTGTCCCTTCTGTAGAGGAATTCTGTTCATATTGTACATACTGTACAGATAAAAAAATGCAGAGGTTTAAGTGTGTCTTGCAGATGTTGTGCAGATGAATTGTGTAGGAGTTGAAGAGAAACGTTGCTCAAACAGGATTGCTTCACAGTTAACACAGTGAATGTGGTGCAGATGTATAATTTGTCTGGGGCTATTTGGAATGCTATGGAGAAACATTATTTCCTTTACAATCTTGTCATACCTGACATAAGGATAAGTGGATGTAAGCTAGAAGATATTAACTGGAAGCATAAGATATTTTTTCTAGTGTGAGACCCTCTGATATAAACAAGATAGAATTTTTCACAGTATTATTTCAGTTGAAAATAAAGATTTTTTTTGTTGGTTTGATTTTTTTGGGGGGGAGGGGTTGGGTTTTTTTTTTTTGTTTTTGCTCACACTTGGAAAGGACATACTCAAAACACGAATACAGTTCAAAATAGAATTCTGGCCATTCCTTTTTTCTAGCTCTGTACTTACAGAGATTCTGTGTACATACAAGCAGGTAGCTGAACCAATACATCAATATAAACATAGTGGTGTTCTTTGGAGTAAATGGACTAGCTGCTGCAGATTTATGAGTTATGGCTTCAAAACCAGTCTATTGCATAGTGTTCTGAAAAAAATAGAACCCAAACCATATAAAACAGATTTTCAAACATCAGTGGAAGTATTTAGTCTCTGTGCTTTATTCCATATCTACAAAATGGAAGCAAAGTTTATTTTCTGACACCCTTATTTTGAAAATAAATGTCTTTTTTTTTTGGAGGGCAAAGATGGCCTATTGATTTGTTGTTAGGGAAATAATAAATGAGAACTGACTGAAATTTGAAGTTTGAGCAGTGACTGACTCTCTTCAGTCTGTTTGTGTTGAATGGTACGAAACACCTGTAGACAGAGGAGAGGGACAGTATGTGATAAAATATCTCCCTTGTCCACAAGCACAAAAACCTGAAGTAAAACTGATATGATATTTCTGGCATACTCAAGGTTCCTGAGCCTGACAAGACTTTTTTTTTTTTTGTGGAAGGTTAAATATTTTAATTCTTTTATGTTAGGGTTTTTTTTCTTGGCAGTGGCATGCAAGCATGAGGCTTAAGTAATCCGTTGTGTTTTAGCCTTAGGCTAATCAATTTACATGGTAAATTGCATAATGTTCAGTATATCCAATTGTATAACAGTTTATCAGCATGGACAGATTTCAGACTGGAACTGTTTTATATGTGCCCAGCCTGAAGCAAGGATCAGATGAGTTCTGATCTTTGCAAAACTGTCTGTGTTTTAGCAGATGTAATGTGGCTTGTATGTGTTGCTCTGTATATACCAGCCACTAGAATAATTCCTGTGTAGTGAGTTTTCAGTGTTGTATATGCTCTTCAGTCTGATCTGACCTTTCTCAAGTCCAATAGTATAGCATTACCATTCTTTATGCATGACTGTGTGCTACTGTTTGAGCAAGCTGTGCTGCCCTAAGGTATGGTTTTTGTGGCAGTAGAATGAAGCTTTAACTTAGTCTGCTGAATTTTTAACTCTTAAATATCTGCAGGAAACAAAAAAATCTTTACTGTACTTGACTGTACTCATGTATTTATTTTACAGATTACATTTATAGGTTTTGTGGAAGAGATGGGTGCTGCTCACTTGCAGGTACAGTATATATCTATCTACATTGTAAAATTTCTTCTAAGTAGCACCTAATTTTTTAACTGGAGGGAGTTCAGTGTTCAAGAAATGGAATAGATGTATCTTGAGTATTTAAAAGCCTAAGTTTCAAACGTCATTTAAAGGTTGAAAATAATTATTTTAATAGAATAATCAGTGTTTTATATATATTTACAGTGTTACCTGGGTCAGTCTTTGTACTTAAATGCAGTGGGGAAGGATGATTGGTTGGGAAGGGGAGGTGTTTGGGTGGGAAGGACCTCAGTTGGTTGTATGTTTTGTGGGTGCTTTTTTTTTTTTTTTGTTTGGGTTTTGTTGTTGTTAAAAATTGATGTGTATCGGTATTTTGGTTTGTTATCTTACCCTTAGTTGAGTTGTGCTCATTGATGTGGTGCAATTGCATGTGTGAAACTAAACTTTACTTATATGACCTCTAGCTGTGAATTGCTGGGTGGGAGTTTGGGAGTCAGTATAATGGTTATGCCTTAAGATATTATTTTGGAGATTTAGATAAAGAAATATTATTTTAAAAGGTGGAGTGTAGCAAACTATGAGGGTTATGATGTGCCATTTTCATAAGTTAAGGATTTAGTCTTCCTGTGGAATTTACATATCAGTATAATTCATAACATACATGTTCACTGTAAAATTCCATGTTTCTGCTCTCTCTAGATCTTAGTGGAGATTGCTTGTAATAGTTTGCTGATGTTTTAAAATGTAAAACAGAAACTTGGAATCCATTTGTGTTCCATATTAGATCAATGTTGCTAATTCTTCAAATTATAACACTAGACATTCTTTCAAGTAAGAACTGTTTGATTGTTTAGAATTAGATGGAATTTAGAGAAGGTTGGACAGAACAGGTTTATGGAGATTTGCTTTGAACCACAGGGTTTCAGTAGTGTTTGAACTGTTGGTAAAAACATTGCAACACTTTCATAGGCCTCTTCTGTATTAGATAAATCTAAAGGTTGTCCAAGGTGATGTTAAAGAAGTGTCTTGCTCATGTTTTTGTGATAGGGAGCTAGAACACTGTTCCAATAAAGCACACAAAGAGCATGTAGAGGTCCACTGAGAACCATCATAGTTGAGGTCAGTGTAGTTGGGTATTTTGTAGGATGTGCAGCTGCTTTTCAGCACTTTCAAGATTCTGCTTTATGACTTTTAGGCATCTTCCAAGTATGGACTGAATTAAGTCTTATTTACATAAGCTTTACATCACAGTTTGAGAGAATAAGTGGGGGTATGGAGTAAAAAATAGGGAAGAAAAGAAAAACTTTACCAGAATTAGCAGCAATTAGGGTTTAGGGGAGATATGAAATCAACCCCATTGTTATTTGCATGCTGTTTTTTTGATTTTGTATTCTCAATGTTTTTCGTTTTAAATCAGGAGTTGTCAGCTGTTTCTGTGGAGCTTCCAGATGTTCTGAAATCTCTCCAGCTGCGCAAATTAAAAGAAAATGAGGCTGTATTTCTAAAAGACATAAAGAAAACCTTGGCAAAACCTTATGTCATGAAGCATCAGGTAAAATTTTTGCATCTTCTTGCATGTCAGAAGCATTACATTTTGTCTTGCTTTTGGTTTTGGGCCATCTTAGTCGCAGTAGTATTAATATTATATTTCTGTTGTTTCATGAAAATAAACTGTGCTGTATTGTTTACAGAAAATACTCAACAAATATTTAATTATGGTGCTGATCCCATAGGCTTCTGCTAGGTTATAATCCGTTTCACTGGCAATTTGGAAAGAATATGAAGTTTGTCAGCTTACCTATCTCTGCTCTGCACAGATAGCTTTAATCTTCAGCAGACTTTTGTTGTTGAAACAGAGGTACCCAAAATTAAAGGAATGTCTGGTATTCATAAAACTCAGTGATCACTTTTTAAAAAAAAAAAATTATAAATGGTGTTAGTGATATAGTTTCAATTATTTTTATTCCTATATTGTTCCCATTATTACCATGCTAATTATATTCTTTCCAATTACAAGCATTGCATATGAGATGAAAGGTACCTCAAAGAAACAAATATCCTGTAAACTAAAATATTATATGGCATAAACATGCTCTGAAATAATGTGTTCCTCCACAAATTTTTAACATGCATTCTGTAATAGTTTCTTGGGTACATTTTATCATGGTTGTGTTACATTATTGCAGCGATTTATTCAGAATGCAGACCATAGAAAAATGAGTAATTCTAGCTATCAGTCTACACAAACTGTTCAATTAATTTTCTTCTATTTAAAATACTTAAAAATTATTTACTCTTCATAAAAATTTAAGGAATCCCTTGAAGATTGCTGTGTTTGTTTTCTTGTTGTTCTCTTTTTCAAGAATCAGCTTCCTGAAGTGTTTTGTGTGATGAGACTGTCTCCTTCATTCCCAAAGATCAAAGTTGATTATATATTTACCTTGCTAAGCAAGTATACCACAGGCATAAGATATGCAGTGGAAACAAACCCTTCACAAAATCATCAAACAGAGACAACCCATGGAGAAGATGATGACACAAATCAGTCAGTTTCTTCAATTGAGGATGATTTTGTCACTGCTTTCGAACACTTAGATGAAGATGAACCTTCAAAGATACTAAGTGCTGGTAAGCTCTTGCACACTTGTAGAAATTGGTGTTTGAAATTTAGGCTGTTGGGATTCAATAAGAAAGTAAATGTAAATAAATTGTATTTTTTTTACATTAATCATGCCTTGTAAAGGGATATTATGCAATTGAAAAATGAATTTTTTGCTCTTTTCACAGCAGCTTATAACACAACTCATAAACCAAAGATTCTAATCTCAGTGTCAGATGGATATCAAATAAAATCTTGTTCTACTTTGTGTGCTATAAAATACATTAATTTGTCAGTGATTAGATTTGTATAATAGGATTTAAGGAAAATGAAAGATTGCTTTAATCATGAAAGATGAGCTAGCATTTTGCAACAATAGTAAACCCAGAAGTTGCCATTAAAATCTGTCTAGTTTGAGGTAGTTCTGTGGAAATTCTTGGTTTTGAAGCAATCTCTTTTTACCTTTTTTTTGTTGTTGTTGTTCAGGTACACGCAGCTTTACTTCTCAAAACCATCGAGATGCTGCTTCACAGACCATCCCTGCTCAATGTTTAGAAGCTGTTGACTCAAAGATTCTTGTGGGTTCTGCACGTCGAAAATCATCTGCCAGATCTTCTACTTTGATTGATATTTTGGGACTTAAGGAGCTGTCTTCAGTAAAGAATTCAGTTACAACCTCAATTTCTGATCCTTGGATACAAAGGAGTTTCTATAAGCCATATAATCCTTCTGATCAAGGTGTTAATTTTTTACGTAAAACATTGTTTTCTTCCTCTCCGGCTGAATCCTCTGAGTCAGATTGCTCGAGTCCAAGCCCCATCATCTTCTTAGATGAAGAAGGGTATCAAAAAAGCTTGAAGGCAAAACTTCAGCTGCCAAAAATTCCGGTAGTAAAAGATGGTATAGAGGATTCAGATTCAGAAGTGAGTGAATTTTTTGATAGTTTTGATCAGTTTGATGAGCTGGAACAAGCCTTGGAAAACTCTTGTAAAATTATTAGGGATCCCATCCTAGGGCATCCTGCTCAGAAAAGAAGGACTGCACATGAAAAATTGTCTTCTGCAAGCATTGCAATGAATCCTCAGAAATTCAAGTTTGATCGTCCCACTCTCCCTGCCAACGTAAAGAAACCAACCCCTCGTAAGCCAGAATCACCGTACAGCAGCATCTTCGAGGTCCCGGATTCCCCTCGCCCGGTTAAAACGTCAGGGGAAGAGAATGGAGGTTTCTTCAGCCCCATTAGAACATCGGCCTTCAGCCCCCTAGGGAGCTGCGGTTCTTCCGAATGTTTGTGTCGAATTAATCTTGGTGGAGATGGGACGGGTCAAAGTCACCGTGAGGCAGCTTATAACAGTTACTCAGCGTATGCTGACAGTGTGTCATGTGAAATACTGGGTTCCGTTCTTTTTTCAGAACAAATGTGTGCGGAGAATGATTCAAAGCACAAAAGGGTTACTTTGAAAGAGAAGAAGAGGCAGGCTGCCGATCTCAAAATGAAAACTAGTAAGGAACCAGAGAAGCAGGCAAAATCTAAACATAAGTCACTAATGATAAGAGATAGCATTCAAAAATTTGCAACTGAATTGGTTGAAAAAAGTTTTGGCAGTGCATTTAAAGACCTCCAAAAAGGTGTTTCTTCATGCACAAACGCACTTTGCCATTTGGCTTCTAGGTTGACTTCTTCAGTCTTTCAAATGGCTTTTTATGAGATTGGAAGACGTCGAGCAATCTCGCTGAAGGAGCGTGCCATTAATGGCATAGCAAACTTTTTGGTGAGCGAAGCTATAACTGGTGCTTTGAAAGAATTGCGTCAGGTAAAGAAACAAATATTTACCAACACTGTTGCACGGTTCGCAGCAGACCTTGCTGAAGAACTTGTGTTTGAAGGAATCATGGAAGTATGCCAGTTTTCATATCCATCAACACCTACTGCACAGCCCTCATCATTTGATTATGAAAACAAAGTGGTAAGATCCTATGCCCGAGATTTGTCTGAGTCTGTCATTCAGGAGGCATTTATTGAACTATCTCAGGTTGATGTGACCTTCACAACTCAAGCAGCCATTAGTGTTTCCATGGACAATATCAAATATGTAAGTGCAGAAAGTATGTTAGAGTCAACACAGACTTCCACAGTTTCTCATAATTTTAATGATAGGGTAGCACTAAAGCCAATCCAAGACTCCAAGAAGGAATATACAGTACAGCAAGCTCTGTTTTGTACCTCTGGTGTTGTGAGTTCAATACCTGTGCCCTTAGCTGGAAGTGCTCTTTGTCAGCAACAGGCTTCCTCTGATGCTTACAAAGCAAAAGTATCCACTGTTCTAAATGCTGATGACAGTATGAAAGTATTCAAAGACTCCGCTCATCCATTTTTCACAAGCAGAACAAGAGAAGAGGAAGTTGCTTCTTTCAGAAATATTTATCTAACTTCAGATCACAGTCAAAGTACTGAAAGTGCTCCATCACTCCTTTGTAACCAGAATGATACCAAACTAACAAATAGCAGATCTGGTATGAACAATAAATCAGAATTAACAAGTGAGTCAAAAGGCATTAATACTTTCTCTGGAACTATGGTAGATATGATAGTAAATGAAGCTTATGAAACCATAACTTCATCTAGAGTAACAAAAGCAGATTCTTTAACAAGAAAAGTAATAGATAAAAAGCCTTATGTGCAAGGTACTGGTGAAGACTCCCGAAAGAGCACGTTTGCAGATCATTTGGCCAAGTATGTCATAAAACAATCTGTGGAAGAAAGTAAAACTGTGTTATGCAACACCAGTGAGAATTTAACATGTAATGTGAGCTCACAGACTTACAGAGATACCAATCGAAGAGAACAATGTGTGATAAAGAAGCAAGAGGCTGAGAAACAAAGTAATGTTTCTATAATTGTGGAACAACAACAGTTGCCTTTGAATAATCCATGTAAATTTCTTACTCCAACTCATTCTGTTCAGTGTTTTTTAGAATCTAAAGATTGTTGGCCAGAACAAAAAGGAAACAAGCTTTCTTCAAAATCACCTCTGCCTTGTTCCACTGCGACTTTTGCTAGGCATGTTCTAGAGGACTGTACTGACACTGGAAGCTGTTCAGTAACATGTTTAAACAAGCCTTCCAAAAAAAGCAATACCCAGAAACTATCAGCAGGAGCTTTGAATTACAGGCAGACTGATTGTTTTCTACATGCAAATAGCTTTTCTTCAGAGATGCTTGGCGGTGAAGGTACTTTGCAGATGGAAGAAAAATCAAGCCTGAAACATGGAAATACCTGTTTAATGCCCGATACACCCCCACCGACTCCTCTAGTACCATGTCAAGGTAGTTCTGAAAGGAACCTAAAAAAGCTGTCCAAGAAACTCAAGGGAGAATTAGCAAAGGAATTTGCGCCTGCAACACCACCTTCTACACCCTACAATCCATCCATTACTGATTCATGTGAAACTGAACACGACTCTTTGGAAAATGAGGAATTTATGCTGAAACTCATGCGGACGCTTTCTGAAGAAGTGGAAAGTGGTGAAGATGAAGATCATTCTGAAATGCCTGTTGAGAAAGAGGAGCATTCAGCAAAAACACTTCAGTATGCAGATGGCCTAGCTAGCCGCATAATTTCAGTGGCTACTGAAATGGCTGCGTCCCATTTAGGTGGTAAAACAAATGAAAGAGAAGCTGGTAGGCAGGCTCAGTTAGGGATGCAAAAGAAAAGATGTGGATATACGACGTTTGTAAATATCCCGGAAGAGACATGTAATTCCTTGTGGAATTATGCAGGTGATATGGCAGGAAAGGTCATCAATGAGGCCAAGAAAGTAGTGAAGTCACGGCATTGCAAGCTGTTGAGGATGAAGCGGGTTAACTGCCAGGTGGATTGCTTTTATGTGAGAAGAGGCGATAAAGATGGCAGTTCAAAAGAATGGTGTGGGCCAGTACAGGACCAGTGGCCAGGGGAGAGAGATTCATCTGTGCTTCCTTTACCACAAGGTTCAGGCACGACAGGTTTGACTTCCAAGTACCCGAGCTGTGAAAGTGTGACTGACGAGTACGCAGATCATGTTATCCGGGTTCTGAAAAGAGAAGGAGGTAACACTGAGCTGTTAGTGGATCAGTATGCCAGCAGACTTGCTTACAGGTCTATCAAGTCAGGCTTGCATCAAGCTGCTAGAAAAAACAAATTCAGATACAGCAGAAAGACATTTCCTGGGCAAAATGCACAGGTAAATGGTAAGCTGGAGCTGATCAAAGCGGAGAATAAAGATGCGGTACAGCAAGTGAAAAGCAGCATTCATCGCTGTGAAGGCCAAATGTTCGAGAGGAGTGTCGGTGCCCAGAGAATGGAATGTACGGAGTTTTTACATTTTTCCGAATCCCTTGCACACAGTATCACTTGTGATGTCAGGAAGAAACTGAAAATGTCGGGAGGATGTTTGCCAAAGTCTCTAACAGATTCCTGTCTATATAAAAAGACTGAATTTGATGAAGTCACGGGGGATATCATTGAAACAAGGTTTTCTAGGACATTTTGTCCTTTCTCCCCAGATCATAAACTGTATCATAGTACAGGTAATATAAATGAAAATGGCTACAGTGAAGACATAATTCAAGCTATAGAGCAATATGCTAGGAAAGTAGCAGATGATACTCTAGAAATGAGTTTAGAGTCAGCTGTTCTCCATGTGGCTGAAAACAGAAAAAATGGGGATAAGCTCTTGTATACTGAGAAACTGTCTCCTTTTTCTGGAACGGTCTGTAGATACTGCAGTATGAAGGAACACCGGTACTGTACAGAAAGTATGTCCCATCAACTACCTGCACAAGAATCCTGCATTCCAGTGAGGCATTTTCTTCATTCTGGATTGGGTGGTGCCTGTCAAAATTCAAGAGTATTTCAGCTCGATATTCCCAAAATTCATGTTGATGTAGAACAGAGGACAATGTTTTCTGACAAGAGGGCTACTGTGGCTGTAGAGAAAGCAGAAAGAGAGCTGAGTTACACAAGTCTGACAGCGGACAGTGGTATTGGACAAGATGGAGTCAGTTTTGCTGAAAGCCTTACTACTGAAATAATGACATCAGCTATGACTAATATTGGTCAGGCAGTTACCATAAGGTAATATTAATTTTCTCTTATCTGTTGCATTTTGTACCAGAAAAAGGTTGTTAGTTCAAATATGTTCTCAGAAGGAATTTTAATATATGTTTTCTTAAAAAGATACTTTATATTCTGAATGTTTTCTTTTTGTTCTTCTGGTTATATTTAAATGACTCAGAACTGGGAGAAAAAAGCTTTCTGTGTGAGCTTGAAACCAAGGATACTATGTATATCCGCATACATATGTTCCAAAAGGTGAATAATAACTAGAACTTATTTCAATTTCAAAAAATAGTACCTACAGTTTTACATACTAGTCCTTAAAGGTTTTGTTGATGTATGAGCTGTCACAGAATCCAGGTTTGTCCCCTGTTCATACTTCCTCTTCAACATCTGATGCTGGTCAAATGAGCCATTGCTTTGTATATGAAGACTTCGTTTTTTATTATGGCTGTGTTGTGGTAGTGTCTTTACCAGTAGAAAAAAAAAAAAAAGAAGAAAACTAATCTGTTACTTTAAGAAAAAACAACTTACTAAACAGCACTTTAGGTTATAAAACAGTAATACAATAATGAAGGAATTGACTTTCAAATTCTTGTGTATTTAACAAAGGGTAATATATTCTTTCCTTTAACAGGTCTATAAATAGGAAATATTTGCCACAGTAAATTGGTGGCAAACAACTGTTTCCTAAAACAGGTTGTGCTCTGATCAGAGTGAAATCTTTTCAGGTCCAAGAGCAACTCGTGCCTTTTCTTTTTTATATTTTTTTATAAGCTTGAAGTAATACTTATATTCCTGCTTTTTTTTAATGATAAAGCATAAATTGATTTTTATATCTTCAGTGGCTAAAGGCTACAGTGGGACTGAACTAAACTTTTCAAGGTTTAATATAAAACAAGCATAAAAGTGCTCCTGAGTAGTATATTGATGGTCTTTGCACAATAGGGTTGAGTCCTTACTCAATGTGGGACAAAAATAGAAAGTCTTGTGGTGATGTTTTTCTATATCTCTGGTGTCAAAGATGACACTTTATTTAAAAATTCTAGTTAGAATATGCCAACAACAAAATACAGGGTTCAAAGAGATATTGTTTATTACTAAATTTGGGGCAAGGAGGCGGTATTAGAATTTTGCTGTGACAAAATTTATAAATGTTTCCTCTATTATCATCTCATGTGTGGTATGTAATGCATATGTTCCTTGAGAACCTGCCTTGTGTGATGTAGAGAACTGGTGCTGGTATAATTATAAATAAAAATGGGGAAAATTATCTTTTTTATTACCCTGATGGGTTCCAGTTCAGCTATGTATTTGTACAAATTTGTGCTTACTGGAGCAAAGTGTTAGGAATAATGTGGTTAAGGTTGGCTTTTTAAAAAGTGAATGTTACTGTGGCTGCTTGCTATGTGGGAGTAGGCTGATCATTCTTGAACTTCTTACTGCTATATAGAGATAGATAGATAGATAGATAATCACAGTGTGCACATGGAAGTTAGTTCATAACTGCATGTTCTCATTTTGTAAGGCTTTTCCGTGGGTTTTGTTGTTGTTGTTGTTTTTTGATAAGGAGTTCAAACTTCTTTAAATGAATTCTTTAAAGTGTCCTCTAAAGATTAACTTCTATGGGGTATGGTTGCTTGATTGGTTTTTGGATAAAAAAATTAAATTTACATTCTGAGGGGAAAAAATCTGTACAAGTCATGCATTGCTACACTTTCTTGAAGGAGGAAAACAAATCTTTTTCTGCAGAAAACTTTTAAAAAAATGGAATCTTAATATTTGAGACACCAGTTTATACATAAGCACTTTGCCCTAAGTAGCAGACCATTTAGCTGCTTGTACTGAAAGCAGGCCAGGGAAAATGTTTGGCCAGCCAGACAGTCCTAGGGTGAACAAGTTCAGAAATGGTAAATCTTCTACTAGAAAAGTGTACCTTGATACACAGTCTGCAGAGCTACAGTGCCTTCTGTGCTTCATAGGAAATAATATTCCAAATGAGAGAATTCTTCGTACCACTCTCTTTGATTTTAATGTAAGAATTCCAAGTAGCATTCCCTGACCTAAGCCTGTTGATGTTTCAATTTAATTTGGTTGCGCTCTTTCTTGTGTTAAGAATAGGACACAGATTAAGGGACTCTCCACCTTTTCTTTTCCAATGAATTTAATGTCTTTGGAATGGTGTAAATTGCTGTGAATGAACTAAACACAGATCAGCATGAAATACAGTGATATTTTTGTCTTAAATTTTTGTTTAGCTCTGTTGGAAGAGAAGGATTTCACTCTGTTGAATCTGTTGTTAGCCAGCAGATGAATCTTAGTATTGGTGATGATAGCACTGGGAGTTGGTCCAATCTAAGTTTTGAAGATGAACATCCTGATGAGAGCAGCAGTTTTCTTCACCTAAGTGACAGGTAACTATAAAGATTTAGTACAGTTAAACAGTTACCTTTGACATCACATAACTTGTCATCAAGTGATATTTCTCCTGGGGTTTGGGGGAGAAGAGATTGTTTTTGTCTTCAATGCACAATGACTTTTTTATTAAAAATGGCTCTAATACTATGATTTTGTTTCCTTACAAAATGTTGTTGGCCATGAATGTTCATACTCTGTAAAATATATGGAGAGTCCATTGTCATTGATGCTAGGGAATCACATCAAGTAAAATTGTACATATAAAATTTAAGTAAAAGATGCTTACAGAAAGATGCTTAGCAAAAGATGTAAGCATTTTAAAAACAACCACTCTCTGTAAAATACAGCTAGAGAATAGAGTTTATAAGCTGTGCTCTAAAATATTGAAAACTTAATCCTTGAGAAAATGTTTTACATAAATTCATTTATTTTTGGAAAAAAACTAATAGCTTGATTTACATGATGAGCTTTTGCAGCTATTTTTATCTTTTTTGGGACTGGAGTTTATAAGCTGCTCTATCTGACATTGGTGGAGTATTTATATACTGCTAACCATTGACTTGCAGGTATGTAATACTGGAAGTTACCTGTTCAGGGTAGTTTTCTACAGAGCTTCTCACTGTGCTGTCCCTGGCTGATTGATAACTAACAGAGATTAGAATGACAGTTCTAAAATTTGCAATGTCTCTGCCTGTTTCCAGGGAGAATTATACTGAGAGTTGTGTACCGAGCTTCTATATAAGGAATGTATGAGGAATGAATAAACTTAGTTTTTTTTATGATTGATAAAAAAAAGTTCAGCATTTCTGTTGAAGAATAGCAGAAATGGGAGACAGATTTTTTCTTTAGTTAATACTTCCAATATTGCTGAGATTAAAGAAGGTATGGGAGAAATGCTTGCTTGAGTAATATCCAAATAGGTTATTTGGTATCAATGTGAAACTATTCAGTTAAATGTCTGTAGTATTTTTCATGTTTTGCTTAACTAAATAATTTAATCAAAGCATTACTATAGTGTAGCACTCATATACCTTAAAAATTTTATAAATTAATACATGAACTCAGAGTTACTTTAGTAAAACATCATCTCTTGAACAAGTGAAAATGCTGGTGAAAATCTGAGTATAAGGAAGAATATTTGCTATATTGGCAATTCCAAATACACAATAAAATATAGATTAGTTGATAATGAGAAAAAGTATGAAAAAATTTCTGGACCGATACTGCCCGTGTTGTCTTTGTTATTTGTTTATCATTCCCAAAACTGATATAAATGAAAAGAAGGTAATTTCTATTACTTAGAAGAAAATCCATGGCTCATTAGAGGAGGAATGACCTGAATTAACATGTTACTCATAGAAGGGGAGGCATAATTTGGATACCAAGGTGTTGATGGCATGTGCAAATTGATCAGCTGGTTTTACAGAACTACTTGTGGCTTGGTAACAGCACGTGTGTTCATTTGTGTTGCTGAGGTTTATCAGGTGGAAGGAAGGAGCTGGGGTTGTTGCCCTGTGTAAAAAAAAAGATAGCCCAGGGGGAGATCTGTAACAACATTCAGTAATAATACCCTGTTGTGGTTTTAACTCCAGCTGACAACTAAACCCCACCCAGCCAGTCTGTCACTCCTGCCAAGGCGGAATGGTGTGGGAATTGGAAGAGTGTGAGAACAGTCATAGGTTGAGATAAAAACAGTTTAACAGGTAAAGCAAAAGCTATGCACAAGCAAAGCCAAACAAGAAATTAATTCACTGCTTCCTGTGGGCAGCTCCATTAAGATGAAAGTTAATTAGAGAACTTGCTAGTTAGTTATGCGGGGAAGTGCTTGTGTCTTCTGCTTTTCATGCCTAAATCTAGTGACTTAAATTTAGAATTAAAAAGTTCTTAAGCTTTCTCTCTAGTTGATGTGTAGGTATAAGCGTAGGCGTAGACACAGGCTTTTCTTTCAGCATCCAGGTGAGATTATAATTCAGAGCAGAAGCCTCTTGCTTTTCTTGTTATTCTTCTGCTGGCTCTTGTTGAAGAGCTGCATGAACCATTACAGAGGCATTATGCTGTCTTTGTCTGTTCATTGCTTGTTTTGTGGTTACAGGAGTTTATTTTAAAGACTGCTGATTTGCCTGTTAATTAGGAAAAAAGTCTCATCCCTTTCTCATACCTCCCTGTAATTATATGGTTCAGTATATATATATATATGATTGTTTCAGACCAAGACTGACCTCTGTAAAGTGCATTAAGTCTCTTACCTAATCAGAACAGTAGTGTGCAGAGGTTACTCTGTTAGATTACAAATTCTTTATCCTTTAGTCTGAGAACCAGGGCAGCTTTTACCTCTGTTTATGCTCTGCATCTTTCATCTTTCTGCACTTCCAGTGGAAGAGGCGCTGTCAATGCAAAGTATTGATACCAATAGGCTATATTAAACTATATTAATTCTTTTATACCTGTAATTTAACGATTTTAAGCCAAATTTAATACTTCATATAGAGTGTGATAGACTCACACAGTAGCTCGAGAAATGTTTTTTAGACCAGGTTTGCATTCTCTGCGTGTTGGTTTCTTCAGAAGCTTCTGCTCTTTGGTTTTCTTTTTTCTTGTTTGCACAATAAGAGAACTCTTTGAATTTTCTTTGGACATGTAGTCGAAATAAGTAACAATGTACTGAATTAAGGCACTGGCAGCTTCTTAAACTTATTTTCATGTTATTTGAGTGTATTTATATTGTAGACTTGCTAACCTGCTGTTCACTATTTTGGAATTGGGATTCAAGCAGGCATGCTGGAGAGCAAGGGACACTGATAGGTGATAATGTTACTGGCAAACACTTGAAAGAGATCAGGGTCTGTCTCTTGAAATGTTTTCTTCCACTATTTTGCTATTTGCCTGGAGTGGTATGTGTAGAAATTAGCTTCAACAGTCACATAAGACTTAGGTGGAGAAAGCATCTGCTTGCAGCAGTTGCTCTCTGCAGTTATTCTGTGGCTTCTCATGCCATCTCTAGTAGACAGTCTGCTTTCTTGAAGAGTGTTGGATATTTGGAAGGCCTGTCCTTGGAAGGCTTCCAGACATGCTCTGGGAGAGGTATGAAGTTGGGGAATGGAGATTTAATCATATGAGTTGCTCAATCTTGTACATGTTGATAGGCTTAACAAACTGTGCTATTTGTAATGACTGAAATTAACGAGTGTAAGAACATGCTCAGTTTCTTCAGTTCTTTGCATTGGGTTTAATGTAGTCATAGAATAAATGCAGTATTTTTGTGAACTGTGAGTCAAGTAGTCTTTTCAGTGTTTTTTTCATAGATTTATAAACCTCCTATTTTTTTAAATATTAACTTGCAGAACAATATTTAAAAATTTAAAAATATTTACTCCAGGAATTCTTCTCATCAGGCTGTTGAAGATCATTACTGGGTTTTTTGAGTGAGATGGAAGGATTTTTTACGTGAAGTTGTCTTCACAATGCGTAATTTTATTCACTGTTAGCTGCTCCTGAAGCAAATAATACAGATGTAATCCATTTTCCTATGAGTATTCCTTTTGAAATTGTTGAGCTTTCATAAATAACAAGTGATGTGCTTAGACGTGAGGACAGAATTCCTGCTAGCACTGATCTGAAAAATTAATGAGTACAAATGAATACTTTCACCAGTGTATTGAAACCTGCTAGTTTTGCATTACTGTGCACGTTGCTGCTCCAGACAGCACTGAGAGTCATGTTTGATCCAGAAAACCTGTCTAGAAAATTTCGGTGCTCTTGCATTAAATGTCTTGACAAAAGAGTTGTAAGGAAAATGAAGGTTCTAGTTTGAGCTATTGTTCTTTTCTAGTTCAGCTGTCTTCTCTTCTTCTCCTGGCAGTAATGGTAACAGCAGTAGCTGGAGCAGTCTTGGTTTAGAAGGGGATATGTATGAGGAGAATTTATCCTTTCCAACATCAGACAGGTTGGTTGAGTTGAGAAATATAAACCAGATGGGTTCCTCATAATTAATGCATGAAATCATCATTTTCGAAAATAAAAATACAGTATATTTTTTATGCTGATGCATTATTCACATTCTTCTCACTTAATCACAATATGATTTTTTAATTAATTAATCGACCCTGAATGATTAAATTTTTCTGTGCTTAAACTGATGAATGTGTTTTGCTTGCAAAAAGGTCCCTTTTTTGCATGTTCTTGCCTGCAGTTTTACAAGTCATCATATTTACTTTTTTTCATGCAGACTAGAGCTTGCTTCCTACAGGATTTCTGGGTTTTTTTCCCCTTTAGCTTGTGTAAACTTTCAGAATTACTTAGTAATTGATTTTTATAGACAACTTATGGCTTACCTATAGCTGTTCATATCTGTGGCATAACATGGCTCAACCTTTCCACATATGAACCAAAACTATTAAAATCAATAAGTAGTGCCTTTAACACCTTTCTGTTGTTTCTCTCTTCTCCCTTCTTTTCCTAAGAGCAAATCTTGAGAAGTTGATGATAAGTCTGTTTACAACATGAAATGGTGTGAGAAGCAAAGCTGCTTTTCATGATCACTCCTTAATTCTTTTATGAACTTCTGTTGTTTAACCTTCATTACAGTCTTAGAATTTACTACATTTAGTGTATGTATTGGATTGTATTCATATTTTTGTTTTCTTAATCAAAATACAGTGATGGAACAGAAGATAAAGATGAAGATTCCAAGGGTGCTGTAGAAGGTAATGTCAGTTCCTGCATATAGTATTGTTCTTGTCATGTGCACTGTACATTAATTTTTTTGTTAATTCTTTGCCTTTGTAGTCTGCAAAACAAGGTGACAACTCTATTATCCCTATTCATCATAATGAATGTCAATCAAGTGTCAGAATGTATTCTTAGATTAATGCCCTACATAATCCTCTTAAGGCACTGAAGTTTGCAGCCTTTGGAAAGTGCTAGTTACTGATTCTTACATTAAGTTAATAATGTAGGGAACTTTGATCAGCTTGTTGAAAGTGAATTTATATGCAGAGCTTAACTTCTTAAAAAAATATTTGTTAAGGAGCCATTGCAATGCATCCACATGGCTGTGTTCAATGTGCTGAAGAAGATACTCAAACTGGACCCATTAATCTTGGGAGAGAGTCATGAAGAACACTACAAATCTTGGATTCGATGCATTTGCTATTCTCTCTTTCTTATTGATGAAGTATATAACATCGGGTCTATCCAGAATCTTGTTACAACTTTGTGGGTTGTAGAAGATCTCTCTGCTCTGGTTCCAGTCTGACTGATGTACCAAAGGTTAGCTGAAATGAAAATAGCCTGAACACAGTGTGTGAAGATGGTTTTAAGATGACCTGGTGTTAGAACAAGTTGTAACAGAGCTCTTCTTTGTGTTGGGTATGTTTTGAGGATAAAAGTAAGTGTTTCCAGAAATTTTGGCTACTTCCTTGCAGAGGATATGCAGCCTTGTGCATCTTCAAGTAGTCTTAATTGAGCAGAAATGTGTGTGAGTTTAGGGTTTTTTCGTTGGTTTGGGGTTTTTTTCCTCTCTTTAGGCTCCTGGAAAATGTATATAAGTGACCAACATTTCTTAACTTTATTAAATCAGATGTGACTGTAAGGATATAAGGAACTACAGCTAAATTATTGAGTATTTTTTCCTCAGAATAATTAAAACTTTCTACTCTGTAGGTTTCATCTATTTCAGTAATATGTCTTTGCTTTCCTTTGTTCTCAACTTTAAAAGGTTCTGGCATCTCAAATGCTCAAGTTGCTCAATGAAGATAGTGATTGGATTTTTTCTTTGCGTGGTTTAGGTGTCACCTACTGTCTGTAGTGCAACAGACTGCTTTATACTGTATTAGGGATTTTCTAGTGAAATTTTTCCAGTGGAAATTCCTCACCTCTCCCCTATTGTTTTGAGCAGGCTCTTTATGTTGTGTAGTTGTAGGACTGTTTAAACAGTGGGTTAGGTAGAAAACCTTTGTACCTGGTCTTGTACATTTGGTTGAAGTCATACCTGTTCATGTCATACCTGTAAATGTCTGGCTTTTTCTAAGCTGACTGTGCCTTGTTCACCAAAGAATTTGAAACAAAGCCTTATTATCAAATGTACATCTGTTTTATTAGACTAAAAAATGTACCAGAATTTCCCAGCAATGTGGTAACACAATGCTTTCTACCCACTGTCATAATTTTTTTTAATTGTTCTTTCTCTTATAAAGAAGTTAAATTTTGGGGTACCTGGACGAATCATGTGTTATCCACAAAAGCACAGTTTTGTTTGACAGTTTTGCTAGTTAATTTTCTCTTGCTTTTACTTCTGGGGGAATCTGTTTCAACTTGCTTGACTTTGCCAGTTAGGAATGAATACCTTACATACCTCAATTTTCATAAAGAAAAGTAGTGAGATTGAGGTAAACATGCATGTATGTTTTTGTTGCAAATATATTCCATGTTTCTAGAGTCAAGTTCAGTAGTCTGGAAGCAGTAACTCCAACTTGGAGAGCACTACGTATGTGCCTGGTTGTTTCTGGGAGTGTGGCAAAGGATCTCAGGTAGCTGGATACAGAAACTCAGCTTGGGAACAGAAGTTGACAATACTGTAGATCCTAAATGTTTTTAACACCACTACTCTTCCAATGCTGTACAAATTTTTGGAACTTATGCTGCAAAAGAAATGTTGAAAAACTGGATATGCCTCAGTAAAACCAGTGGTGTATTTTGGAAAAGTTCAAGAGGCAGTCTGATCAGTGCAGGAAAGAATTCAGAAATACACACTTTTAAAAATCAGTTAGATGAAGGCATGGCAAAAAATAGCACCTGGAAACGGGAGGAACTGATGGACCATGTGAGAGCCATTGCTGTTCCCTTTATGAAAGTCTGTGATAAATTTCTTGTAATTTGGAATATACATTATGATTTAAGTATCTTTTAATGCTTAGCTATGTTTGCACACAGTTGTAAATGGGATAAACAGTACTTCCTAGTGGAAAGGTGCTGAAACACTTGAGACCGATCTAATTTTTTCCTTTCATATTGTCTGTGTATACTAAATTGAGGTTTTTTTAAAATAATACAGTCTATAAACAGTGAACTGCAGAGATTTTTTGAAACAATTTGAAGCTATAGATTTGATTGTTTTATATTTAATGTTAGGTTTGGAGCAGAAACGAAAGACTTTGTCAATAATGAATATTGATCTGGAACCAAATCTAGTGGACCCGCAGCTCAGAGCAGCCCTCCAGTGGCTGGCAGCTTCTGAAACAGACGTGTCTGATCTTCACTTTCACGACAGTGCTGCGAGGGAATTCGTCTCTGTAAGTACTTGGGTTTGATGCGTGGTGGGAAAGGGGAAGGATTTCCTTGGCCTCCATCTGCTGTGATATACCAGCTTCTATTACTTCACTTGCTGTACACTGCTGAGGAAAATCGTTATTTAACTCCTGAGAGGTCAAAATGGAATGTTTAGCATGTTTAGCCTGTGTATATGCCATACATAAACCAGGATTCATCAAAGCTGATCGTTTCACTTCTTCACTTACAAGTGTTTTACTCCAAAAATGATGCAATTACATAATTTCTGTTTGGTGAAAATTATATTTTTTCAAGCATTTTTTACTTAGTATTTAATTGTCTGTAAATTGAATATTTCCCAGAACTTGTTCATGCAATTTTTTTTCTAAATGAACATGTTCTGCTTAGGGGTTTTTTTGGTTTTTTTTGAGTTGTTGTTGTTGTTGTTTGGGTTTTTGATTGAAATGGTACATTTTCTTGTTAGAAAAAGGTTTAGTTTCAAAGTTAATATGTCTTTGTTCTGTAAGCAACTAAAACTAAACTATTAAAAAGAACTCTCAATAAGATTGTTTTATTCGTAGGTGCCTTTACTTTCATTTTATTGATCAAATTTTCAAAGAACTGGGCTTTATTAGCAATTTGTATCTGTTTGGAAAGGCTCAATATTTTGGTATGCAGACTGTCCTGAATATTTTCATGAGAAACACATAAGAGAAACTTATTATTCCAGTAAAACCATAAAACTTATTCTTTCATGGCTGCACACCAAACTACATACGATAATCTATAACTTCTTACATTAAACCTATATTTTTTAATCAGCCAAGAAATTACTTTAACATTACCTCATTATAGAAAGGCTAACTTAATAGATATATATAATAGATATATATCACTCATCTAGTGATGAGGTTCATAGGAATGATAACTATAAAATATTTATATTTTGTGACCTGATAATGTGAAAAAGTGTTAATGTGATGCCATTAATAGGATTTTAATAATTAAGATCTTGGCAAAAATGACTTAACAGACTTACCAGTATATTAAGAAAGAAAAAGTTTGCTATCTGTTCTGAAATTTAATATTGACTTTTCAGCTAGGGGCTTTCCAAAGCTTACATCATCATTTCAGGAGAAAAGGGGAGTTACTGGGAGGTAAAGGTCAGTATGACAGAACAGACTCCCAGAGTTGGATGGATATGTGCACTGATGGTGCTTAGTTACTGGAGACTTGTGGGAAGAATGTGAAAGGTCCCTAGATGCCAGTCCAGATCATACCTGGTCTGCATTTTCCTAAGAGAGGCTCCTCCCTTCCTAGCACACACAAAGAATGATAATTTCAGGGTGTTTTTCTGCCAGTGTAACTGTATGGCATGTGTATTTGATTTTGAGAGTAGAAAGTTTTGCATTCTTATTTGAAATAACCCAGAAAGTTTGCAAATGTTTTTTGGGCGTATAGAAATATATGCCCTATGCTCCTTTTCTGGAGCTTGGTTTGATTTACAATTATTTCAAAAATATGTTTTGTTGTACATTAGTTATGACAGACTGGACTTTGTGCTTCCATAAACTGGAAGGCAGTTTGGGAATACTTTTCTCCATTTCTGTGCTCTTTGTGCTCTTTGTTGGTTTTACTCCTTATATTCATATGATTCTTCTTTGTTATGGTTTTAAGTGCCTTAACACAAAGAAGAAAATACATCACTTTTTCTGTCCTGACATGCTTGGCTGAGCATTCTCTGAAGGATTTTGGATGTGAATGAGTCGGGGTGAGGGATAACAGTCATTCTGACCTCATGAAGTTTTTTGCCTTCTTTTGAAGATCTGTTCATCTGTTTCATGCTTGTTGCAGATACTTGGGTAGGATAGTGGTAGGACCCATGAGTGTTAGTAATTTATTTTCTGTGTATCTGAGACACGTGTGTCTAACAATACAGTATGAAAGACAGAAAAGAGATGGCAGGTGCCTCTTTTTTAATTTTTCCTTGAGCCTCTCATTCTTTGGCCAGCTGTGAGTTAAGAGACTGCAAAGTTATGGTGCTGAGATTTGAGCTAATGCTCCAGGACACACCGGAAAGATATTCGCTAGCTCTGTATATGAACATGACTCCAGCTACCTTAATGAGAGGACATACTGAGAAGAGCACTCTGGAAAATAGCAGTGTCTGTTATGTGTGCCCTCCTAAAAAATTAAAATATTTTTCTACTTGACACTTCAGTCACAAATTGATCCTGAGTTGACACCTGAAGGTAAGACCTTCCAGCAGTAGTAGTCATGCAGTCCTGAAAATGCTGCAGTAGTTAATTGTTTCAGTTAGTTTTATAGATTATTTTTAGTTCTCCAGGTGCAGTTATGATAAAATAAATTGAAATTTCGTTTCCCTCCCTGGAGGCAAAGAATGATTATCTGTATTTTATTCCATCCCACTTCCCAATTGCTATGATCCCTGACCCAGACCGAAATAGTCATTCCCGGGTGCTGTAAAGCCGAGCGAGCTCCTCCAGAGGGCGCTGCAGCCCAGCAGGATCCATGGCCGGTGTCCCGGTCCCTCGGCAGCCGCGGCCTTGGGGCATCGCCCCGGGAGGTGCCTCGGCTTCCTGGGGAGCCGGCCCGGGCTTAGAGCACGTCGGAAACAGCTCTTTCCTGTGTAAGCAGTTGGGGAGTTCTGGAAGGGAGCAAAGGCTTGTGTTAGCTGATCACAGCAGGGCAATGAGCCACCGATGCGTTGTGACTGCCTAAAAGGCAGAAGTGCTCCTAGCATGTATCAGGCAGGGTGTTACTTGCTGCAGGCTGGGTGTGAACTCTTACTTAAGGGTACTTGAGGCAGAAAGAATCTAAATAACTATGTATGAAACAAAATACATTTGTTAGGAGGATAACAAGAAACCAGTAAATTAGAATAGATAGTTCTTGGCTTCTGCGATATGTCTGACAGTGTGAATATGCATGTGCCTGGATTAAAAAAATCATATGTATTCAATTTTTAATCAGACCTTACCTAGTTGTTTTAAGATTCCTATTTTGAGTAAACTCTAATATTTCATTTTTCTGGCAGTAAGAAACAGATTGGTCATCTAAAGAAATAATGAGATTAAACCTAAAATTAAAATGTAGATGCCAGCTCTGTAGTTTTGCCATGGTGGAAAACTTCTTTGGACAGAAGTTTTATATTGTATTTGCTGAAGTAGGTATTTGGACATTAGCCACACTTTCCTCTGGCAGAGGAAAGAAAAATGACCATTCTTTTACAAACCAGCAAGCATCATTTACAAAATTGCATGTTGTAGACTGTAAAACTCCTGCTTCCTGTGCTCTGCTTTAAAATTCACAGAAATAGCTACAGATTTCAGTCTCTTCTTATATAGAAAAGATGTCTTTTTTTTCCACTGAGAAGTTTCCAGTGTTCAGAATAAATTATGCTCAGGATTAGAGTGGATTTTTTTTGCTTGTCCAAGTTAGTGGTTTTCTCAAGAAGTTAATTGTTTGATACATGTTTTTATGCCTATGCTCTTTCTGGCAGTCCTACCACCTGTCTTGTTGCAGTTGAAATATCAGCTAGGTAAAGAAGCAGGGAAAGATTGTCTTCCTTTGTATTTTTCGTAGAACTTTATATTGCAATCTGACAGGTCTCATAGTAGAAACTATATGAATTTTTAATTTTGTAGCTGTGAAAAATATTTCCTTGAACACCGTGTACAACTTCTTTTAAACTTAATATGTGGAATGTCTTTGTAGGGACTACAAAAAGGGGAAAAAAATTTACAACTCCAAAGAACAAGTAGGGTGTGAAAACTGTGTTTACAGCATTGACAGGTGTCCAAAAAGCTACAGAGAATAGTTTGTGTGGGTGTTTGTTCATTTATTTATTTATTTAAACTAAAAATTGTCAGGCTTTTTACTGCTGGGCAAGCTGTCAAATTCATTCTTTCCTTAGGGTAGACTTTCTTACACATATAGCTGAGCTTGACACATCAGCAATGGAAGATTTTTTTCTTTGGATCCTGGGGGAAAAGAAATGTTTTCAGCTACAGTGATCTCTGCTCCTGAGTGGTAGTTTAACTTAATCATCACCTTTTCCTCTTCCCCAAGATGTTATAATTTCCCAACTCTGAAGACACTGTTTTCATTGAGGGCAGTGTCTGTGCCACCCCGACCACACTATATGTTGTGAAAGGAAAATCCACATCCTTTTATTAAGACAGAGTTTTGTCTTTTTATACATGCATTATTGACATGGGAGGGGTGGCAAATGTCTTAATCTTGCGTTCAGAATTTCCTGTTTTCTGCAGTCTTGATGAACCACAGCCCTCATACCTGTGGCACTACATAATTTGAAAATGGTGCTCCCTTCAGAAGAAAGTTTTGTGAAGACTGCCCTAAAGAAAAGTACTTGAATCTTGCGGAAGTTTTTGTTTTCATAGATGTGGGAAAAATGATTAACTCATTAAAACTGATCTTTTATGACCTAAGTTTTAAGAATAACTTCTGTAACTTAATTAGGATGTCTCAGTCAAAATATTTTGTCTTGTGTTCCCCTGTCTCCCCTTTAGCTTTCCAGAAGACTGAGAGAAAGAGATTGGAAAGTTGGAGATCTCTTGCAAGCAGTGCTGAAATATTGTGAAATGTTAGAGACAGCATCTGATGGAGAGCAAGCTCTGAGTAAATCTTTGGTCGATTGGCTTCTGGAAAATGTCTGAAAAATCCAAAGAAGCAACTCTCTTCACTTCATTCCTCTTCTGAAAGGAGATAGAAGGAACACAGATGTGTAAAGTAAAATTCAACTAGTGAATGTTTAAGTAATAGTCAGCATTAAAAGACTTTGAGGTGAAAGTCAAAATAGCTGTGCTGTGCTTTGTGGTACTGTGCACATGGTATGTTTATTCAATTAATAATTGGTGTTGTCCACCCACTCATAACTTGTATTTACTGCTGTGTTCATACCACTGAGATATTTATGAACAACCCTTGTCTATGATCGTAGTCCACAGTCTCAGACATGATATACAGGATTCCCCTTGAGCCCTTTCTCCCACTCTTATGCGTGCTACATTCACAGCAGGACTAAGAGCACTGATTTTAGCAAGAATCTGCTCTGGAATACCTTGCAGATGGAAAAATGATTCATCTTGGCCAGGTGTTACATGCCCAAGAGCAGCATTGCCAGGAAGAAAATTGTGGCCTTCCCAAGCAGCCCCTTAATACAGTCTGGCTTCATAGCCACCTTTATCAGTTTTAATTTGATTTGAAGATGGGAGAGTCTGCTCTGAAATTGCTGAGGTGCAAAAGCATGAGTTTTTTGACTTTGGTAGAGCTGGTAACTTCTGGTAGAAGGACGGAGTGAAAAGATGAGCATAATTTCATATGTAATTATTGAGCAAGGTTTCCTGAAGCTTGCCAATCAGATTAAATTGCTAAATTTTTTACTGAGGCTTTTTGTATGCAGATACTTCTATGACACTAGTTCCATGTCAAGGAGTTTGTACATTAGTCTCTCATGCAGATGTGTTAAAAGTAGGACACAGAAATTTCTGAGGATTTTGGCCATATTTTGAATAGTTTTAATACTTAATTTCAAAGCAGCCACATATGAATTTTCTTTTCAAGAATAAAGACAGTTTTGTTACTCAGTG
Organism: Cyanoderma ruficeps; assembly: GCA_008694505.1. Lineage (NCBI taxonomy): Eukaryota > Metazoa > Chordata > Aves > Passeriformes > Timaliidae > Cyanoderma > Cyanoderma ruficeps. The sequence continues at coordinate 5,191,372 of VZDJ01006585.1, read as the reverse complement.
AGCATGGAAGTGTTTAGCAAAGATAGCTAATAAAAATTTAAAGGGGAAATTGGTTGCAAATTGATTTTTCATTTTTGTTAACTACCTTCACTGAATTTTTTTAAAGGCACTTTTAATTGAATATTTTTAGCAGTCTTGTCAGGTTTCTTACCAATGCTGCTGATTTGCCTTTCTGTCTGCAGGGAAATCTGGAACTTCACTTATCCTGTGGTTTGAAAATGTTTTTTGGGATTTGTTTTTTTATATATCCTTTGAGAGAAAAAGGCACGTGCTGGTTATTACCAGGTTGCCACCTAAAACTTGGCAAATAATCATAGAGCGTTACTGATTTTGGATGAACAGAAAGATCTTAATAGCTTTTTCACAGAAAAATACACTGTTGATAATGGTGCACAGTTTTGTGATCCCATACAAGGAGAGATATGGTCTCCAAATCTATTCCTGAGTTTCAATGGTGTATGTACAATTTTCATTTCCCCTACCCCGTGAATTGCTATGAAGTGTCACACTGGGAAACTCAAGAACACTGTTCTTGCAGTGTCTTTGTATTTCAGGAAAGCATTCCACTGGCCTTTTTGCAGAGACATGGTTGGTATTAGTCCTCTTTAGTCATCTGGATTTTTGCCTTGGATCTCACAAAATTCACCTTTCTCACAGAGCCAAAGATTTTTCATGTTTTTGTATATGCACATACGTGTGTTCACACATGTGAATACACACAGATATGTTTATATGTGTATGAGAGCTCACTGCTATGAACTCCTGGTGCAAACTTCTACCATTAAATTAAAATTCTGATACGCTCAGTTTATTTCCTCACTTCATATATCATTTCACTGATTGAAAAATGGATCTGTGTGACAAAAAGACCAAAAGCCACTTTAAGGTCTTTTTTCCTGCTATATAATCCAGGCATCAGGAATGATTTTTCTCCAGAGCCCAAAGCATGTTAGGGGAAGTTATTTAATTCCTATATTTAGAAGATAGTTCTAATAGCAAATATTTTTTAAGAGTTGTACAAAGGTTGTCTGGATTTTTGCTTCCTCTCCCAAACCCCTGTATTCATTTCCCCCCATCCCTTTTTTTTTTAAGGTTGATTTTCAACATTTCTTTAGACAAAAAATGGAAATAATTCCCTGGATATAATGCCTTCTCCTTAACACAGAAATAATATGCTTGTACAAATCTACCTATAAAATTGAAATGTCAAGGAAATAAAATGCTAAAAGTAGTGCCTCACAACTAAATTTTGTTCACCAAGTGGAATTTCAGGGCATGAGGATACAGTACAGTAAAGTGTTTCTGTACAGTGAGAAATATGTCGAAGGTATTGCAAATGTACAAAACTGTACATTAAAAAAACCTACAACACAACCAACAAAAACCACTGCAGGAACAACCATTTTAAAACTCATTTATTCACAATGATGGATTTTATAAAGTTGGCCAAGTGCTTTTTCTTTTCATTTACTTTTTTGGAGAAAGGCAGAAGATCGCGCCATTCACAAAGCTTACAACTATTCAGAACATTACGTGGACAACAGTTGCACTGAAAATTATTTTTATAAACGGAATCCTGTTTTCAGACTGGATCAAATATGTTGTGTAACTATTGATTGGTGTTACATTAAGAAAGAAATGGTTTTATTAACCTCTGAGGAAAGTAGCATAGTTTCAAAATTTTCATGAGAAAAATGTTGTAAACTACTTCATTTTTACCGAAAATGAGCAAAAAAAACAAAAGAAGTTTTCTATACAAATTGTTTTAAATTTGTTCTGAATAACTTGGCTTTTCTCCTTCTGTATGAAGCTAAAAAGCATTAAAACTAGTCTTGCAAAATTAGTACAATCCAATAATTTTAATAGTCTTTGAAAACCTTACTCTGACCATATCTAACTGGTGCTGTCTGCCATACTAATGAGAAAGCTGTTCCTTGCTCATGCAAGTCTTAAATTACACTTTTACTGAGTTTGTTTAAAACTCCTGACCACAAATACAGAAACGTAAGTGAAAACTGTAAAAACATGAAGGGCCACATTCTGGTCCATTTAAAGCAGACAATTCTGCTTTATAAACAAACATAATAAGGTACAGTTTGTTTCATCTTGCATTTTTTCGGTATGGGAAACCCTGGTAATTTAATTTTTATTTCGAGGAGACTATATCCTAGGATGTTATTGTTTCAGAAATCACCCAAACACTTCATAAATACATTTCGTGTTCTAAAAAATGGAAGTGTTGGGATGCTTTGTAAGGTTGTGTAGCAAAAGCACTTTGAGAAATAGTCCATCTATAAAGCATGTTAGAAGTGGCCATATTTAAAACTAGTTTAAACATTCAGAATGGGGTGCATAAATAATACAAAGTGTGCATAAAGCCTTAAAATAAAAATAAAACTCAAACCCATATTCTAAAATTAAAGAGGATTTGCTGTCTCAAAACAAGTATGTGAAAAGGCAGCTCAGACAATGTACATGAATTCAATTTCTGTAGTTTCTTTGTTCTTGAGTTTAGAAGATTGTGTATGTTTTTTAGAAAAAAGCCAACCAAAACCCCAAAACCCAGAAACCCACATTCCGAGACTAATTAGGTCTCTCAAAAATGGCATCAGATTTTAAATGTTGCATTTTCTAATGTAGCTTTGTCTGGGACCTTTTCTATGAAGAGAGACAAATTGTTGGAGACAATGGGAACACAGTGAGCAGTAAACACCAGCGCAAACCCCTGTAGTTCTAGACAGTCGATTTGCAAAGAAAAATACAAGATTCGGGAATGATTTTTATTGTAAGAAGTTTGGCTTTTCAGCAAGAGCCACTACTGTCAAGCATTTACTGTACTTGAGCTCTGAAGAGGCAGGTACAGAGCCCAGCCACTTTAGTCACTTTATTTTGTACCATCTTTGTACATTCCTGTTGTATAGCTGGTGTTGTAGTTTTAGAGGGCCTTTGTTCTAATGTCTGAACAGTATTTAATAATAAAATTTATTATAATTTGCTGGAACTGCTGCTTATTTGTGCAGTGTTACAGTAATTCACAGCCCAGTTAGTGATGCAATTGTATACCAAAAGCAGTTTGAATAACTAAATGTTTATGTAACTGTACTCAATGAATATGAAGGTCTTGTACTGTATAATGGTGACAAGTTTTGCCATTTTAGTAATTTAACTATATTCAGTTTTCAGATTATGAACTCCAGGTTGCACTAAATTTGTCCTTGTTGTAGCAGTGGCTTAAAATAAAACACATTTCACTGGCTTCAGGAATGCTGTTGTTTCTTGTAAATTCATGGAATATTATTTTTCTTTTCAGCCAACACAGCTAAGACCAGTCTTGGTTGGTGGCTGTGTGAAGACACTTGAGGAAGGGTATAGTGACCAGTGCATCAGTAGATGGCATACTTCTTACAGAGTTAAATTGGAGTCCTGCAAGGGGCGAGGATGCTCCTTTACTGACTTAAGAGTTCCACTGACATGCAGTAAAGTATCACATGGACTGTAGTCACAGCACAAGGGGGATGTAAGAACCAGTCAGCTTCTTCTTGCCTGGAAGCTGGGTTAGTTAGGTTGCCTTGATATTTCTGTGTGGACTGAGGTTGGACTTTGGCACTTTGTCCAATATTTGGGAAATTAGCTTAGAACTTGGCTTTAGTTTTCTGGACAAATCCAACAATACTCTGCTAATGAAAATGTATGAAACAGGACATTTTGGAAGCTTCTTCACAATCCTCAGGTGTTTTGGAATCTTGTGAAATACACCAAACAGCATATTGTCAAGTACTCTAGAATAATAATGCTGAACAGAGATGATGTTCGCAGGTACCATTTCTAAGATTTAGGAGTGCTGCTGTTGCAAATAGCTGTCCTAATGTCTTTTGATGTATAAGTTGTAAATCTATTATTCTCAGCTGGGTTTCATTTCAAGGATTAGGAAATTTTTGCTGAAGTTACTTTAAAACCAGTAAGCATGAGTAACTCTCCTTGCTTTTTTTTGCAATGGTTGTTTAAAGAAGGTTTCTTTACTATTTTGAGATTGCTTTCAAAAGGAGCGTTCTTGTGTTTCATTACCATATCTGTTTCAAAGATTTTTTGTTTGGGTAATGCTTCATGGTCAATCACATGGAAAATATATGTTAACTTGAAGCAAGTAAATAACTTACTCTTCAAATACAGTATGTTCAAAAAAGGCAAGTAGTGAGTTGGAAACAAAAGATTATCATAAAGGGAAAGAAGATATTCATGTGGAAGATAAATCCGAGCTTTTTTCTTCCTGCCTTGGACTTTATTTTTCTTTCATTCAGCAATCTGGTTCTGGCTGGCTTCATTCAACCACAGAACAGTATCCATGCACTTTGTTTAACCTTGGTGTATTAAATTGAGAGTTAAGTCTCCAGCTAGTCCATCGTCTTCTCCCAACATATGTGCTACTCCATCTCTTGCTGCTGTTGGTCAGACCTTCCTCTCAATCCCTAGCCTGAACTTCTGGTGTGACTGAATTCCATGCTGGCAATTGCTCTGAGCCTCCGATTGGAAGGTGGCTATGGAAAGTGAGTCATGCCAAGGCTGCAGAAATGTACCCAGATCACTGACCTTACTGGTTATTGAACACCATATTAATCAAATGCTGTCTCTTTCCCCTGCTGTTGAGGCAAACCATGAAGCGTGTGACTGCTTGGGGCAAGGGAACCAACAGTGACAAGCATGAGGCCATGTCTGTGGTCAGGGTACTGGCTATCTAATCCATGACCACACAACACCTTTCCAACAGAAATTGCAAAAACGGAAATTAGGACCTTTATGTAGTCAGAACATATAGTCTGCATTGCCTCTATCCCTCTGAAAATGGCTGCTGCTTGTAGGACTGTGAGGGAGCTTTGCGTGCATTTACTTGGGTTGGTTTGTTTGTTTTTAATTAAGAAAGGGCAAAAGAGAACACTTGTGCAATTCATTTGACTTAGGTTTTTGAAATTCCAGTGCTTCAACCAGGAATCAGATAAATATTGTGAAGAGAAAGTATGTCATAATGTGGTACTTCTTTCTGCTATTTGCCCCTGTAGCCCACTTAATTCCAATCTCTTATTTTGTACAGCCTCCACCTCATTTAACTTCTGAGTTAAGTCAGAGGCTCTTCCTACACTTTCCTTGTGGCTGTTGCTGGTTTCTACCTTTTTTCTGTCCTTTGTCAAGTCTTACAGCGCAGCTGTCGTCTTCAGCTTCTCTTTTGACCCTGCTCTGTTGTCCTGATGTGACTTCTGGCCTGCTCATTCTTGTCTGGTGGAAGTGGTTAAAACCCAGCAAGGGGAGTCTTAGCTGTGAGGCTATGGAATCAGGCTTGCCTACCAGAAATCATCAAGCAGTGAAGAAGAGCTAAACTTGCTTTTGGCTGAGTTTTTCACTCCTGTAGGAAAGTAATCTGTGGTTGCTTTGGTTTGGAACCCAATTTACTGCTTGCAAAACCCTTGGATTTTATGCTGATCTAAAAGTAACTTTTAAGCTGATACTGAAGTATAATGTAACTCTAACATACTCCATAATTCGTGCTGCTGTATGTGGAGTGTGCTGCTGGTTGGCTTCCAGAAACAGGGAAGAACTGAGTCCTTTGGGGAGCTGGCAAAATCCCAGTTATCTCACCCAGTTGCATCAGGTCTCAATTTAGATGATAATAACCTTTAATAGCAAATAGTCAAGACCTAAGAAGGTCTTATTTTCATATTATTGCCCCATAGTATTGTGCTGTGAACAGATGCTGCAGCTGGATTGATAACCATACAAAATCAGACAAGATGCTATGAAAATGCTAACAATACGGACAGAAACACAGCAAAGAGCCATCTGCTTCTGCTGGAAGTTGTAGTTCAGAGGAGACACATGATGTTTCTGTAGGAAATTAGAATATGGCTCAGTAGAAACCAAGTTGTAAAAGCACAGAAATTATGTCAAGAGAAATGGCAATACTCAGGTGTCCTGTTGAACTCTTTACAGTATGTTATGCAGTATGTATCAGAGAGTTAGAGTTCACAGCTAAATCCATTGGAGTTTAAAGGCACTGGGAATAGGAGAGCATCCAAGCTGTTACACGACTGTGCGATGCTTAACTAATATTTCTGTGGCAACAGATCATACACATTCTTCATTCTTGTAGCTTAGGAGGTTCAGAAATTGGCTTGCATCCTAATTTATATCTGTAAACCACGTGAATATTTTATCTTCAGGGCAACCAGACTCTTCAAAGGGTTAAGCCTGAAACATCCTGACAAGCCTAGTACATTCTGGCATCTTCAACAAAACCTCTTTTCCTGCCTGGGAAAATAAAGAGGTGGCTGTTGGAAATTCCCCAAGGAGTCCTCATCAGTATGCTCAAAGTGCTTTTGAGAGGCTCCTAGAGACACGGTTTCAGAGAATTTGGTAAATTTTGTTTAAAATTATCATGTGAGATTTTTTTTTTGCCTTGTGCAAGTTTTGGAATGGCACTGCTTATGGTATATGCCCGTCTTATCATCTGCATGTTTAAAATATTACTTACTTTATTTTTCTCCATGTATTAGCTTGCCACAAATGTTAAGAAAAAATCTAAGTGCACAAAAAAGTCATCCTTCCTGCTGCCATGCAAATTACACTGGATGAGTGATTTAAATTAATTAGGGAAATAACCATTAATCTGAATACATGGCAGCAATGAGAAAGTTGGTTGTTTCCATCGTTCCTTTTCATTTTTTTTCCTAAAATGTAAACATTTTCCAGTAATTAATCTGGAAGTGCAGTAAAGCTAAAGCTCATGAAATTGTCTCTAATTAACAAGGAGAAAATTAAAGAGAATGAACTGTGGTCACAACACAGTCTTGACCCTGGAGCTCACTGAATTTGAACTGAAATTCATTTCCTACCAACTGTATTTTGTTTGCAAGTAAAATGTTGAAACACAGTTGTGTCCTAAATTCTGTATCTGTTTTTAAATGTGCAGTTTCTATTGTCTTGGGTTGTTGAGAAGAGTGAAGTTTGCAAAGGTTTTCTTTCTTTTTGGTTGTAGTGTCCTTACTGGGTGGGACTTTTTTAACTTGTCCACCTTCAAAATCTAACTAATACCTTTCAGCAGGGGTTGTGGATTGCATTTACCCCACATAGCATCCTTGGCACCTATTCCATGGATTTCTGCATTTTGCCTCCCTGGCTTGGTTTTGATACTACCCTCTGTTCCTAAAAGGTCTCCCAACCTCAAGTCCTATGCTGCAGACACTTCATTGACCCTGAAGAAGGTTTGATACCCTCAAAGAAGGTGAAATCTGTTGGAAGGAGTCAGTCTGTCAAATGGAACTATGATCCTGGGCTCTTCTGGAGAGTTTTGGACATTCAAGACATACAAGAATGACTTCCTGTATTAACCAAATCCCACAACAGTTAGCATTTTTATTACTCTCCCAAATATGGTCAAACTAATATTTTACAATTTCAGATACTTTCCTGTAATAATGCTTGAAAACTCTCAGCCTTTTCAGGCAAATCTGGGAATCACTCAGGGACTGTCCCGAACTGGTTGCATGTAGAAAAATCCTCATAATTTTGAAGGTAATCACTTTCTAAGTCCAGCTCTGTGTCCCCCAACATAAGGACATGGACCTGCCGGAATAGGTGCAGAAGAGGCCACTAACATGATCACATGGCTGGAGCACCTCTCCTGTGAAAACAGACAGAGAGAGCTGTGGCTGTTCAGCCTAGAGAAGTCTCTGGGGAGGCCTTACAGCACCTTCCAGTACCTAAAGAGGTCTGCAAGTGAGCTGGGAGGGGGACTTTTTACAAGGGCATTTTGTGACAGGAAAAGGCAGGAATAGCTTTAAACTGAAAAGGGAGAGATTTAATCAGATATTTGGGAGAAATTTTTCACTCTGAGGGTGGCGAGGTGCTGGAACAGGTTGCCCAGAGAATTTGTGGGTGCCCTATCCCTGGAATTGTTCAAGGCCAGGTTGAGCAACCTGGTCTAGTGAAAGGTGTTACTATCCATGGCAGAGGAGTTGAAACTGGATGAGTTCTAAGGTCCCTCCTGACCCAAACCATCCTATCCTTATAAGTACCTGACTCTGGATTTTTGACCTTTCTGTGAGGAGTCAAAAGGATGAAAAGCCTCGCCCTATTCTACATGATGACTCAGCTTCATGGGAGTAGCAAACCTATGGCTATGTGAAAGTCTAGGAATTCCCAAAGAATAACACTACAAGTGAAAGGATCTAATGTTCCACGTGATATTATCCCTCTTTGTTTTGTTTTCCCAAGGGCATGACTTTGTAATAAAAGCCACAACAGTAAAGACCGCATTAAGATGTATGATGTTTATAACACTGAGATTGCCTGGAATATGGGAGTTCTCTGCTCAGCTCTGACATGGGGCTTCGGGAAGAACTTTTGTGTAGGTCTCCTGTCTTGTTCTTTGTCCCTCATTTTGTGAAGCTGACTGATGCCCCCTGCCCCTTTGCTCAGGGAAGTGGATGGGAATTGTCTCCCTCCCTCCTCTAGGCACACAAGGACTCTCCTGCCAAGCTGAATTTGATTGATGAGACCCCAGGGAAAGAGGTCATTGGCAGAGGATGATGTCTGGCAGATGGATGTTAACAGGCATATTAAATGGTCATGTGTTAATTTAGGTGCAGAGAGCTAATTTAACAGCTAATTAACCACCCCGTGAGAAGACCTGAAGTAACCATATCAGAATTGCAGTCCTCTCCCACTGAGAAAGTATTGGCCATGGGTTGACATGATTGAAAATTGCAGCATAAAAGGTATAAATGTTCTTTGTGTTATGCTTGAAAGAAATAAAAAATACTTAAAGTAGAGTTACATAAATAACTGGGTATTTCCTCTTGGCGTATGGGAGCTCAGACTAAAAATGCTCCTTGTTAGCGTTAAAATGTGTTCTGATGCCTGCAGCCCCTCCAGAGAATGGTTCTTCATACACTCTATTTACAGCTGAGCAGAAGAGAGGCCTCCGGGATGGTACTGAAGCACATATAATGGCAACAAGGAGATAAAACCATCCTGGCTGTGCTACTCACCTGACAAATACCGTGCTCCTAAGAAAGCCACAAAAATGTTTTGAAGAAAGCTGCATAACCACTCTCCTGCTGGTGGTTTGGTGAACCTCACGGGGCGGCCCACAATCGGATGTCAGCCATACTTTCCAAGCGGCAGCAGGGCTGGTCAGTGGTTTGACATAAAATGCAGCCAGGCTTGTTCTTTGGCTCCAGGTATTGCCACCACAACCTGTTTAGAATGTTTGCTGTGTTTATGGATAGCCATGGATGTTTTGGCTGGACTGGACCATCACAAGCACCTTCATGATGAACTACTTTGCATAAACTGCCCCGGTCATGGTCTTCCTGGCTGAATCTCATGTAGATGATAAATGCTTGAATTTTCACCCTCACGGAAATACAGAGCTTTGATGCTACGGGCTTGCACGGTAGCAAGCTTTGCCAGGTTTTCAGGCAAGGCCAGTATGTTAAATTATAGTAAATGTAGTGCATGCTTCTCTCTGTAGCTTGATAGCTGTAATTTGTTAGCTAGAAATGCACTATTACATACATACTGAGGTTTTGTGGATTTCCTGGCTTCGTTGTTACAATGAGGACAAGTGATTAATCATGTAACATGTCTAGTGACGAGTGAGTACATCCGGTCCTGTTTCTGTTGCTGTTTTATTTTACTCCCTTTTTCTGTACCTCTCTAGCTTACACATAGTTTTATACCAGTTCTTCTGCTCAGGTTTAGTATTTGTACTTACCACTGAAAATTTCAACAGCTTTTTAAGGAAAAGAATGATACAAAAATAAGACTTTTAAATGCTAAGAAAATTGTCCATACTCAGATGTTTTTTTTTTTTTTTTCCTTTGGAGATGTATTCTTTTAGTAGGTAAGAAGTTTCAACTGTTCACGTCTTTTACATTAAGGATGAACATAGAACCCTGGTTGCGGAACCTAAAATTGTGGGTTTTGACATTTTGTAAAGTAAATCTTTCCTATCAGGTCCTTATTGTGAACTGTATCTGTGAGATACATGTGTCTTTATTTTCAGCAGCCTTAAGTGATCTTCCACATCTTCTACCTGCCTCCCACCCTCACTTGACCAAAAACACTGTCCGGGAGACCCAGCATCTGCAATACCCCATAAGTCATGTCCTGGGACCATTTAGAGGATATTGGCCCACTTTTAGTTCTTTACATTTTTCTGCAACTCCTTTTAATAACTTTGCTCTGGAAATTACAGTAAAACCTGGCTCATAACTGAATTTACTTTCAAAAATATTTGCTTTGCTTTAAAACCCTGTCACCTTTCTCCTCACCACAGTAGGAGTGGCAATTCCAGATTGTAGGAAATTTGTTATGGTTTTGTGATTTCAATGCTAGAATTAAAGAAAATGCAGATTTACCCAGCTGTGAAGATGACTGAGGTGGGTTTCTGCAAAGGGGATTTTCCCATTTGATAAGTGTTGCAAGAGAGTGAGAAGAGCAGTTGGCCAAGAGGTGGATGAGGTTACCCACAGGCACCAGTGGTGCACCCAGTATGGCTCAGCTGCTGAACTGTGGGTATCTGGGTCAGCGAAAAGGAAGAGATTACCGGAAAAACAAAGAGGTGTTGGAGCTGAGGAATTCTAAGTAGCAGCAAAAATAGGCAACATAACGTGTCGGAGTTTTAATGCAAAAAATGAAACCAGACAACTTTGCTGTAAGGTGAGTGCTCAATAACAAATCTTTGGAGAAAGGCATGGATCTCTTAGCTTGTGTACATGCACCTCCAGCCAGTGTGCAACCAAAGAAGAAAACATCACACTTTGCAGAACCAGAAATAAAAGTCCAGATAGAGGTAAAACTACAGGCCTAGCGAAGCCCAATAGTTGTAACAGATTTTCAAAGATGGACATGCTTACTACTTACGTCATCAAATTTGGCATTGTGTACTATAAGCCTGTCTGCTTGTTCCTCAGATTTGCTATAAGCATAAGCTCACATTTAGCTGAACACCTGAACTGCTATGAATGGGTAAACACCCAGGTTTAAGCCCAGCTGAAGATGTGTACATGGTATAAAGTAAGTTCTGCATATTGAGTTTTAGAATATGGACTCTGCCATCGAAAGCTTTTCAGTCCACAGTTTTTAGCTCTTTAGAGGAGGCAGTGTCACCGATCCCAGCTTTTGGCAGGATTTTTTAGATGGACAGAGAAGGAAGATAAACAGTGTTCTCAAGTCTGTAGTTTTGCAAAGCTTTTGAGTTGCTCAGAGAGATGCATTTGTGTAGGCATCACAGATGGCTGCAGTCTAAGGATTTTAATGCCAAAAATCCTGGTCCTAATTTCCAATTAGGCAATTATTTAAACTGGAATTCATAATTATTGGAAAGTCTTTTAAGACTGATGTTATGTAAATATTCCATTATGTAAATAATGGAAGATTTTTGGAGGTACAAGAATCATGTGGAAAGATAACACCTTTGCTATTGACTGTCACAAGAAACATAGAATGAACCTGATGAGGCTTGTTATTCTCATGGCTGTTCTTACCCTGAGCTTTTATAAAAGCCAATGCATCTGACAAATCAAGATGACGTATGGATGGCTGAGATGGAGATATCTGGTGTCCTTACTACTTAACAGTGAGGTAATTTTCTACTGAAACTTCTACATAACCTCCAAGGTCCGGCCTCTGTAAAAGGGGTCAGTAAAATGCATTTGTCAAAATGAGTGCCTCTTTGGAAAATTGCCACTTTGATACACTAATGGGTATGAATCAAGAGGAAAATAAATAGCTAGAACTCCTTAGTGGGTTATTGGCCTTTTTAGGTTTCAGAGTCAAAAATAAACACACAGTGGTGTTATTAGATTTAATTTATGAGACCAAAAAAATACTATCAGAATTTAAAATCAGTGTGTTTATGTAGACAAAATCTATTTCTTCTGTTAGGAGCTGATTTTACTTTTACTTCCCAGAAACATGCACGACAATGTCCTTGGCCTGTGTATAAAAAATAGTATTTGACACACACAGTAGTAACACATACTGCTTCATGCTGAAAATGGTCTTATCAGCCCATTAGAGGAATGCAGACATCTCAGCCCAAAGCCCACTGCTGGCTACCCCTGTTGGTTTGCCTGTCCTCAGGTATGAAGGCAGCTTGAAACCACTGATGGGCAGGCTGCAGACCTGCCATGACTCCTGTTGTGTGCCACTGCAGACTTCTGCAGTGAACCTCTGAATGGCTGAGGATGAAATACCTGGTCTGCTGCTGGATATCTTTATTTCTAATAACATCTCCCCTCCATCCTTTTAGCATGGCTGACAGCATAAAGCTCCAACCAATGAATAGTCAGGCCAAGATCTGTATGCTAAGGTGGACATGGAAAGACATTTTCCAAAGCATTAAAGGCTTAATTTCAGGAATGGGCCTGGGATCCTCTTTTGGCAACTCTAACACAACTGTTTATATGCATTTTCTCCAAAGCAGCTTAAATGAGATGTGTAAAATGCATAAGCAGGCCCAGAAGGGAGGCCAAGATATTCTCTGTCTTCAGGGGAGAAGCCAATTTATAGCGCTACAGTCAGAACACTCCTCTTATTTCTTTTGGTCACTCTGACATTCACAGGGTATTTTGCAGCAAGGTTTGGTTAGAACTGTAAAGTCACATTTTGCTGTAGCAGTGACAAGCAGCTCTTGGAGTGCAAGTGCCTTGGTGATTTAAACCCCGCTCAGAAGAGGCAGGCACAGGAGCAAGTGCATTCTTTCTGGGAGCAATGTTCTTACCAAGAAGCAAGTAGGGAACAACAAGAGGTGTTTCAGTTGTCTACGAATCTCATGTGAGTCCACCTCCTTTAGATATTGCTTGAGCAGAGTGGTACTAGCCTCCCCAGTGAATTTAATAAGGTTCCCAATCCCTTCCCTCTCCAGTCTGGAATTATAGCAGAGGTTTGGGGTATGGCTGAAACCCCAACCATAAAACCTGCAATGTAATAAAAGACTCCTACTCCACAAGCAAAGCCTCTATCAGAGCTGAAATGTCATTTATGAGAAATATATGCACAGAAGGCAATTCACCTTGCACTTATGTTGGAATCAGCTGCTATAAGTTCCCTGTAGGACTAAGGAAACAAAACCTCCTTCGGGAGCATGATTTGTCTCATTTCATGAGACATTTGAAAACAGAGTAAATGTCTATTTTTTTAACAATCACAGATACAGAGAATCATAGAATTAAGGTTGAAAAAGACCTCCAACACCAGAGAGTCCAAACATTAACCCAGTACTGTCAAGTCCATCACTAAACAATGTCCCTAAGTGCCAGATCCACATATTTTTGAATGCTTCCAGGGATGGAGATTCCACCATTTCCCTGGGTGGCCTCTTTTAATGCTTGACCATCCTTCCAGTGAAGAAAATTATCCTCATATCCAATCTAAACCTTTCCAGGCACAATGTGAGGCCCTTTACTCTTGTTCTGTCACTTGTCATCTGGGAGAAGAGACTGACTCTCACCTTCATACAGCCTCCTTTCAGGAGCTTTTATAGAGTGATAAAGTCTTCCTTGAGCGTAGAGAATGAAAACACATTTAGAAAATGCAATTTACCCGGGCACTTCTGAAGAATGTACCTTTGCTTACCAGACAACTCAATGCAACTCTAAACTCACCCTGTGTTACTTTTTCCCCAACCCTTATGACTCAGCTAAGTATTTTGATAGAAAAGCCCAACTGCCTAGCTTTATTTCCACCAAGAGGATAATTCCAGAAGTCTCTAGCCATAGCAGAGAAAGCAATTAAAACCAAACAAACAGCAGGCTGCATGTACTTGTGTTCTTTTCCATCCTGGTCAGTTATCAGTGGTCTTGAAACATTGCAAAAGTTCTGTGGCTAACAAAGTTAATCCTAAAAAAAAATAAAAACCATAATGTCTATCAAGGGAAAGACCTATTTGTTTTACAGGCGATGCTTAAAAAAATAAAATATTCTGATAATGCGGAAGAATATGTCTTGGAGCTGGGAGAGGCTGTCTCACCAAGGAACCTCAGCTCCTCGCATTGGAGGCTTGGCATGAGACAGTAAACCACATGTTCCTTGGGGTGAGTGATTATTAGTGACAAACAAAAGCAGTTTTGGCAACCCCAGACTTTCAACACTCATGAGTCAGGACCCCAACCAGTCAAAACTGAGAGATGTACAAAGAATGTGTTTTGTGTTGTTTTTATTTTCTTGCTGGTGGTTGAGCATTCAGGGCTCACTTTTTTGTTTTCTTTGTGCGATTTGAGACAGTGAACAAATTCTTGCTGTTGGGTGTTAGGGGTAAAAGGGCTGGTTATTGTGATACCTACAATGAAACCTCAAAAGGTTGCAAACCCACATTGTTTGTTTTGAACCTGAGCTTGCTTTCCATTTGCTAACCAACGATTCCTGATGGTTGTGGATATGCTTTTTAGCCATACTTAAGAGTTGCTTGGAAATACTATCTTAAAAATGGAAAATGTGGTTCTCATAAAAATCAAAATTTACCACAGGAAGATGGTTTAATTTTTTTTTCCTGACATGTTTCCATCAACACATAACATTTGTTGCCTCAGGTTGGGAGGTTCCAGGATGCTTGGTGAGTTGCTCGACAGATTCCAAATGAAAAAAAAAAAAAGATTAATTTCACATTATATTAACCCTTGTTCTCTGAAGTTCTAAAGGATTCTTTTTTGAGTTCTAGAGCCTCATTTTTTTTCAGAGAAGAGCTCTACAATTGCCATTCCTTTGTCAGTTGTCAGTTGTCAAAAGCCAGTTGCCAGACTTTTGACATACATTCTTTTCTATGAGATGCATCAAAGATATCTGTGGCTGTCATACAGCATGGAGGTATCGTCTGACCTGATAGCTTAGATAGTTGCCTGAGCTATAACTTTCCTGCAATACAGAATTCATGCTTCTTCCCATATTAGGAAGCATGATGAGATTTGGACATACTCTATTTTCTCACTAGAGAGAAATTCCTGTTTTTCATTAGCTGTGTTCGTAGGTATTATTGAATCTGTTTGCATAAAAGCACTTCTGCATATAGATTGTTGAGAAAATGTTCATTTTGCCTCCACACAGTGTAGTTTTGTTATACAAAACGCTGCTTTTATTTTTAATGATTTCAAACAGAACCAGACAATAATTAATGCAAATAATGTATTTCTGGATGAATTTTCAGATAAGAAAGTATATTCCAAAGTGCTTCAAATGTAATTGAGTTTTTAACGTCTTCATAAACATGTGATGGCTTTTTATTAAGGAAACTTCCCAGTGTGAGCTTTTGGAAGGCACTGGCAGTCACATCCCAAGGCCAGAGACTGCCACTGCTGGGTCAAAGCCCCTTTGCCGTGGGTGGCTCCCATGTCCTCCTTGGCTCCCCACACGCCCACTCCGCGATCAGAGCAGGTTTCCTCACCACTTTGACCCCAGGTTTCCCCAGGTTTCAGGCAGAGTCTCAAGCCTCTGGTTCTTTTAAGAAATTTTATCATGATTGTTGTGGTTTAACCAAAACCACTACAATGATGCAGGAACAACTCGAGCTTATACTTTTGAGGAGGGATCCTGAACCAAAGAAATCCTGGGTTTTTATACCCGTAGCATCGACGTGCACAAAAATCTGGATTCTTCCAGTTGAATCCTTGGCTTCTGCCATGTGTCTGAGTGATTGGCCACTTGGATGGTGCCACAGGTCCCTGTGCCCTTTGTTATGCAAAGGGTCAGCACTCCATGGCCTCTTGCCTTGGGCTCCCACCACCCAGAGCTCAACCTGCACCCCCACTGTATCTTCACACTGAGCTACCTGGACCAAATGTATTCCTCAACTATCTTCAAATATTTTGGAAAGAAAAAAAATTTAAGTCCCACAAGAATCTGAGTTTGTTTCTCTCTTTTTCTAAGTGGCTAGATTTACAAGAAGATTTAGTTACCAAATTGCCTTGGCTCTCTCTATATGCACTGGAGGGATAGAGGCATATCCAAAAGAAGATAAGGCAGCTCTCTCAAAATTTGAATTGGCTTCTGCATGTACTTGTCCATTTGCAGAGACAGTGGAAGGATTCTAAGGGTGTGTCTACACTGCCAAATAAAAAAGGGCTGGGAAGTGAGCCCCAGTTATCCACAGTGCTGAAGGTCTGGCATGCTCTTCATCACGATTTCAGACATCCCTCAGAGGTTGTCTCCAGGGCAAACTTGCTATAAAGAGGGTGTTAGATTTGTGCAGTGAGGACAAAGGCCTGCCTGGGTCCCAGTTCAGGCATTCACCTTCTTTCATTTATCTCTTGAGACACCAAATTGTACAGAAGAGGTAGAAATCTAACACTGAAACGTTGCAAAAATCAATGCTCTTTGAAAATCCAGTCCCACATACAAGTAAACCCCTATTTGTGCTGTATCAACAATTCTCTTTTCTCCTAATCAAATTTTTCTGAGCATTTGTCTAATTTGTCATGATGGGTAGACCTAGATTATTCATGAAAAACTCATCTGACAACATTGACCTCTAATTTTCAGTGCCTCAGATATTTAGAGGATTGACTAGAGACCAGGAATTTAAAGGACACTGCAATCAAAGTCAAAGGGAACTGCAAATAGTTCTCACCTTTAAAAGCTTTGCTTGGGAAGTAGCATGTTAGATGGGCCTGAGGGGGCAGGAATGTGTATTTAAAATGCCCAGATTTTTAAAATCTTGTGAGACTTTGGCTACAAAAGCACACAAGTAAAGGAGGATGAGAATGATGATTCAGAAACACATTTCTACCCCAGTGGTTCTGTTGGGAAGAGGTAAAGTGATGCATAATCCTTATCTGTCAGGTTTTCTATTGCCTGGCCATCCCTAGAGAGGAGCAGCAAGTGGTCTTTGACAGTATTTGAGATCAGATTGTCCTTTCATCCTTTAGTCAATTAAATTAGTTGCAGTTCTGCTTCAACTTAGCAAAATTGCTACATGGTTTCAACTTGAATTGTTCTGAATTCAGTTTTGTTGTTCTTTGCACTGGTCCCCTGAATTCCTCCCTTATCACTTCCTTCTTATTCCCCCTTCTCTCTTGTTGTCATGAGTAATCATGGTATAGCAATTAGTATACGCTGGCCTGGCAATCATTATAAATTGCAAGTGCTTCTTATGCTTGGCAATTACATGCTGGTTAAGCCAAACCAGGCAGGACTGTGTGACAAACCCGTAACATCTGTGTCCTGCCCCATCATATCATTAGAATGTATATATTCACGGAGTATGGTGCGCTGTTGGCTGGGAGTCTGAACAACAAACCATAAATAGGATAATGGCTTTCCTCAGTACATTATCATTATTCAAAAAACAAAACCTCACTTGTTTTTGAGGACCTTTTTGGTTTGTCTAAATTTCTCCATGGATATGGCTTGCTACTAAGGATTGATGACAGAGGTGAGCATTTGTTGTCATCTTAACCACTAAAGGCCCTGTGCCCTGTCTGCGGTACAGGACATCCTCCCTGTGTCTCCTGTTACGTTTTCTAAGCTGCACCATCAGTCTTGGCTCTCTGTCAGGGGGACAGGCAGTCGCCAGCAGCTCATCTCTTCTCTGCTCAGGCAAGTTGCTTCAGCTCTATAAGGGGGCTTTGTAAACAAGAACAAACCCCTTTACCTTGAGATATGAAGAATGACTATTACTTATTAGGGTGTTTCGACTCCCAACAAATTCAACTTCCAATGCAACCAGCCATCTGTTCATTCCAGGGTGAAATGAAGCATGACTTTTAAACTCTCTAAACATGAAGATAATGAAGAGGTTGCTTAGCTCCTTAGATGGAAGATGCTGGCTATAGAAGACTTGGTGCATATGCATTCCCATACTTTCATTGGTAGAATGAAAGTTTTATGTTAGACTTTATACACAGGAAGAGATGGATACATTGACCTCAATTCAGTAAGAAAAATTAAAACAAAAGCTTTTCTATTAATTTCCTACATTTTAATGACATTCAGCTTCTTTCAAGATTAATTTTATAGCAAGCTACTCTGTGTGTCATGGGGGTCCACAAACTACTCCATAGATTTTAAATGCTGCAAATAATTACAGTAGCCAAGCACTCTGACTAGAGTCTGCCATTCAGCTTTGGGTCTCGCACTGGCACGTGTATATAGCACAAACAGCAGCAGCTGAAAATCAGATTAAAGCCTTTAAATACATATTTCATTTTTTTTTCACTCAGAGAATCCAAGGGAAGATTCACTAATTTGGGGTTTTTCACTCAGGGAATCCAAGGCAAAACTTGCAAAGGTGTGTTGCATCACTAAATTGATATGATGACAGGCCTGCTGTCTGATTCCTAGCATTTGGGTCCCAAAACTTCCATCCTCTGAGCAGATGGCAGAGCATATCTTGCCCTGTCTCATCTCTTGTTGACCTGGCATGGGTAGCTGGAGCCTTTATGTAGCTGAGTACACTTCCTATTATCAAAAAGCCTGGGCTCCTGCCTCCCTCAACAGGAATGGAAGACCCTGCTTCAGCCTCAAGCTTTGATTTTACAGCCCATTTGAGCACCGAGTTTGAGCTGAGTTTGAGCACTTAGCTGAGCCTGGATGCATTTGCTCTCCTTTCTTAGTGCACGCTTGGGAACCAAATGATTTTGTCTTTGAGTCTCATACCTTTGATGAACAGAAGAGTAGTTGTACTACGCAGTATATTGTCTGTGATTCCCATACACAGTTATTTACTTGAATTAAACCCATAGGGAAAGACACTTTTTTTTTGGGTGGAACTTCATTGTAGTTGTTGAGCCTTGTTTTCATCACTAGCTATTGGCAATTTAGAAATCAAAAGAGAAAGGTTAAAAATGCCACCTGGGCTCTACCAATTAGCAACACTAGTACCAGTAATCAGCACATACTGTGCAGCCACTGGAGGGTGGTGTGGCCAAGGGATCCTTCCAAATGGAGGGTACAGAAGATGCAGTGCCATTGTGTGATGGAAGAGTTCATATGTGCAGAAATTATTTGTGCTGTGCTTCCTGTTTTTGGGCTGACAGAACTAGTAGAGATATACCTGGGCATACAGTAATTTAGAGAAATATTTAGTATCCTGGGCAGCAAATGTTTCCTATCACAGACCTTACAAAACATTCAGATTTTGAAGGAACATGCCTTTCAGCTTCACCTCCATCAGAACATTTTAGAGTCTTCTCCAATCAGATGGCATGCTGGAAGAAAAAAAAATATTCAGGAATGTTTTAGACAGCCTATTATAAGGATGGTGTTTAGAGAAGAAGTGACACAGTTCTCACCTGCAGATTGTCTAAGTGCTTTTGGGGGAATTACATACTTGTGTGCCTTGCTTTTACCATTGTGTTTCAGTAACAACAGTTAACTTGGTTCACCCTTGAAAACCCTCTTACTCTTCCCTGCCACTAGCATTGCTGGTTCCCGATGGTGGGTAGCCATCGCATTCGCTTTCTGATAAATGTTGTGACAGAAGATGAGCCTAAAGTGCCAGATTTAAAACCAAACACATTTACTCATCTGCAAAGATGAAAGAAGTAAGCTCTTGACACAAGTGAAATGAATCATAAATAGGAACGTTTGGGTTCTACTTACCTATAGACTCCACCAGTACACTGGGCATGGCCTGATGGCTGAACTGAAGGGATGTGGGCCACAGAACAAGGCTGAACTGCCAGGACAAGAAGTACATTAGGAAGGGACTGAGAGCACGTGAGAACACCTGAGAGCAGTTCTCAGGTAGAAACTGAAGTGAAAAACTGGCTTGAGAAGAGGAGAGAGAGAAAAAGAGAGAAAGATGTTCTCAGCTCCAAGAAAGATTGATGGTCTCTGTCGGTGAGGGCAGCCAATATCACAGGCAACGAATGTAGAAGCAAATATAGTTGCATGCCTCAAAGGTAAGACAATGAGGTAGTTGGTCAGAACCTTGTGCACTGAAGGCTGTGAAGATTGCAATGAGGTATGGGAAACCTGAGAGAAGCAAATGGATGGGGAGGCCTTTGTTTTGTCCTGTATTGGTCTTCTGTAAGTAGAAAATATGTTCACAAGCCTTGGGAAAGCCAGCAGTACTTGGTAACACTTGGTAGCATGCAAAAGAAGCGATGGCCGAGAGCCTTCAAGGGCTTGCACAGTGGGTGCATTCAGGTGGGATGTGCTGGCTGGACCCAGGCAAGCTGTAAAGTTGGGGTTTCACATCAGTGTTTTCACCTGACACACCACTGCCCCCCTTCCAGGCCCACCTTGGCCTCCCTGTACCATCTGTCATGCTGGCATTGGGTCTTGTAGCTCTCTGGCTGCTCCCTTCTGCTGCTTGAAAATTAATTTAGCAAACACAGTTTAAAAGAACCCCATGTGCTGTGGCAGAGCACTCTTTCATGCTGGCCGGGTGCCCTCACGGAGCTGGCCTGGGGGTTCTTACCAGGAAGGTGGAAGGCTATCAGTTGCTGGGGAGGAAAAGATGTTTCCAAAGAGAAACTTTTTGGCCCATCAATTTGTCAAGAGACACAGCAAATGCAAAGTTACTGGTAGTGGAGCAAGAAATAAAGCCACCAGCCAGGCAGACTTTTTAAGGTTTTTTTCAGAAAACTTTCAAGTGGGTGTTTTTAAGGCCAGGCATGCACTCTTAGCCCTTTTGTGTCAGAATGAGCTGCCAATAAAACATGGCTCTCAAGATGGATAGCCCATTTGGGACATTGAGGTCCTTTTGGAGCATGAAGTGATAAAATTTCAGGACAGAGTTCAAGGTTATTATTTTTCTTGAGGCTTTGAATGGCAAGCTGTGGATTTATTGTTCTGTATCTTCAGTCAGCACTTTTCAAAGCACTTGGAGGCAGCTATCAGTAAACCAGACGGATGGGAGACACACTCTTCTTATGTTATGACATGTCCTGCCTGTGCCAGGATATTTTGATGCCAAAACAGCTATAGGCAGGCTCTAGCAGTTCAGGGGATCATGATGCTGTATCCAGAAGCAGGGATGAACAAGGGTTTTTTGATATGAATGAACACCAACCATCTCACGCTCAATTTCTAGCTATCTTAATTCCTACCCTATCCACCCACCCCATCCCACTCTGCCTTCACTTGAAACAAGCCTAGTCACAGGATTGGTCAGATTTACTCAGATTGAAAGCAAGCAGTGGGGGAGTGTGGAAATTCCGAAAATGTTATATGCCCACCACCCCAAGGCAACAGCGATGTGGGATCCCGCATGGCAGGAAACCTGGAAACTTTCCGTCCTTGGTATGCCACTTCCTTCACAGCATGAGGTTTGCTTATTGCAATTCACATTGACAGGCAAGAAGAGACCATGGGCCAGCACAAGAATCATTTTGGTTAAACAACTTCCAAATCGGTCTCAATGAAATTAATCATTTAGGTTATCCGTGGATATTAATTTTAAAGGAAAGTTGGCTAATATGGACGAGCATGTTTCTCAGGTGCACACCTTCATCTTTTGAAGCCTGATAGAATGCTGGAGATTACTAAAGTCCTCAGGACTTGAAGAACCAGTCAAATCAATAGTGACAAGCCATAGCCCAATTTGCTCGAAAACTGGGTCAGACTCCAGCAAATCAAGACACTTGCTTAAGAATCATCAGGCTCCCAATATCATTACTGCTGAACTACTTTCATTTTTTTTCTTTATACTCACATGCTTTCCCCTCTGTTCCCTTGTAGCTTTTTTCTTGTCACCTCCCTGTGACTACAAGGGCTTTCAAATGAAAGTAGATGGAATTCTCAGGTAATAAATAACCTGATTCTAGGGTCTGGGGCTTTAAGAAGACAACCAAACAGGCTGAGTCTCAACCATTAAACCACAAATACTGGCAACACTTCAAGAGTAATTTAGGAGATGGGTTTTCATTTCCAAGTTGTCAGAAAGTGATATTGAAGCTCTCTGGAAAAGAACACTGTCCAAATGACTCCTCAGAAGCTGCCACGAAAAGCCGTTAGGAAAATCCGGGGATAGACACACCCAAACTTTCTCTGATTCCACCATCCCCAAGTTGGATAACCAAGAAGTGATGCCATTGCACTTTTGAACAGATGAGTCTTCATCTCTCTGTGTAGATTCCATGTTAGCCGATCTCAATCATCTTCATCACTCCTGACTCACTTTCTGGTCAATGAAGAAGCACTTCTATGGAGATATTTATCTCCATGACACTTAAAATAGGTCTGAAGGAGAAGGTGGATGACAGAAATAGGAGCCTCACTCAAAAGCTGACTACTGCATGGAACTGATGTAAAGCTAGGTGAGATGCAAGGCATAGAGAGCGTTGGTACTTCCATTACTGACAGCAGGTGAGGAAGAAGGGGATACTTTGTGATATGTTATAAAGATGGAATTGTTTCTTGGGTTCATTTCTGTTGTGCAGACATGGTGTGCTTGCAAAATACCACTTTGCTTCTGAGTGGCAATATCTGGTTGATAGCTGTTGACGGAATTCATGAATCTTATTTCAAGGGCCCTGCAGATATTACCCACTCCTTGCAGATGTTTTCAGTTAAATTGTTTGGCCCTTCTCCTGGCCAAATGAAACACACTAAGTGTCCTGACATTTTTATCTGCTGTTCTCTGAAATTTGAGTTCTTGTTTCTTGGAATAGGTTTTCAAAGCCTTCTTTGGACTGTCCTACAGAATTAAACCACTGCAAGTTAGCTGATCCTGGCCTGGCTTTCAGTAAAGTTCTAACTGATTTTGTATACTCAGTGTGTACACCTTAGTTAAAACAAACTATACAGGATTGCATGACAAACCCACAGAGGTGACCCAACTTGTTACAGCATTACAACCTGTGTTTCTCAATATACAGCACCATGTCTGCTCTGACCCTGAAAAACAAACCATAAATAAGATAATGGATTTCCTCCGTGCAGTATGATTACAGAGACAAAACCTGTTATTTTGAGGACCTTTTAGTTTCTCTAAATTACCTCATAGATACTTTGGTCTTTTGACTGTCATTTTCTGCTAAGAACTGATGACAGAGGTGTGTATTTTAACCACCAAAAACTCCCCAGACTCTTTTTGCTACATCACATCCTCCCTAAGTTTCCTCTTAGCAGGTCTGCCCCATGATGCACACACAGTGTGCAAGCAGGAAGAGGCATGACAAACTACTTTATTTGGCTTCTGCTTGATGCTTTTGGGAAATGGGCTACAAAACCATACCACATGGACAAAGAAGGACTTCATTTTTCTTATCTGTTTCACCAAGGGGGAAGCAGCCATTGCCTCTTTAGGTTCCTCCTTCACATCCATGGTTCACCAGCAGAAACCCCTGAATTCACCTCATCTGGGGATTGAGCCTTGGAAAAAAAAGAGGAGGTCCATGCTGGGGAGGTATTAAAAAAAAAAGAAGTGGAAAGGGATACAGATGCTTGTAAAGCTTTTGGTGCCTAGCAGAGGGGCCCAAACTCTAAGGTGACCATTCTGGACATTCTTTATTATGGACTTACAGGCCTTTTCTTGGCATCAAGGATCAAAAATGCTCTTGGGAAGCCACTTCTACCCAATCAGGAGGAAGGACTAGGGATCCATGGGTGCCTTAGAATCCCCACTCATAGTAATCTTAATCTGTTTTTTTCCTAAATCTATGTTATTTCCATAACACAGCCAGAGAGTTATGGGATCAATAGCTAAGGCAACAGATCTTCAGTCAGGTGTGGTGAGGAGCTACACAGAAAATGGTCATTGAGCCATGGGTTGGATAAATCATTAGTACCAGTACTGATGATTTCCATTCCACAGGCTGTGAAATGAAGAGATTGAGAGTGGCCCTGATGAAAAGACTTGGGGATATTGGTGGATGAAAAATTGGACATAAACCAGCAACATGTGCTTGCAACCTGCAAAGCAACAATGTCATGGGCTGCATCAAAAGCAGAGAGGCCAGCAGGGTGAGGGGAGGCAATTCTGACCCTCTACTTTGCTCTCATGAGTCCTGTGTTGAGTACCGTGTCCAGCTCTGGTGTTCCCAGCACAAGAAGGACATGGACCTGTTAGAGTGAGTGCAGAGGAGACTAAGACGATCTGAGAGATAGAACACTTTGCTTACAAGGAAAGGCTGAGACAATTGGGTTTCTTCAGCCTGGAGAAGAAGAGACTCCAGGAAGAGCTTATAGCAGTCTTTCAGTCCCTAAAGGAGACAGAGAGAAAATTTTTAGCAAGGCCTATAGAGATAGGACAGGGTTAATGGTTTTAATCAAAAATAAGGTCAATTTAGACTGCACATAAGGAAGAAATGTTTTATGATGAAGGTGGAGAAACACTGAAATATGTTGCCCAGAGGAGTTGTGGATGCTACCTCAGTGGAAATGATAAAAATTGAATAGAAAAGAAAAGAATAGATTGTTCAGTTGGAAGAGACCTACAACGATCATCTAGTCAACCGCCTGACCAGTTCAAGGCTGACCAAAAGTTAAAGCATACAATTAAGGGCATTGTCAAAATGCTTCTTAAACTAAGACAGGCTTGGGGTATCAACCACCTCTTTAGGAAGCCTGTTCCAGCATTTGATTACTCTTTTGGTAAAGAAATGCTTCCTAATGTCCAGTCTAAACCTCCCATGATGCGGCTTTCAACCACTTCCACACATTCTGCTACCGGATCCCAGGCAGAAAAGCTCAGATCTCCCTCTCCCTTTCCCCTGCTCAGGAAGCTGTAGAGAGCAGTGAGGTCACAGCTCAGCACCCTTCTCTCCAAACCAGACAAGGCGAAATATCTGTAGCTGCTCCTAATAGGACATTCCTTCTAGCCCTTTCAACAGTTTTGTTGCCTTTCTCTGTGCATTCGAGTACCTTCATGTACTTCTGAAGTTGTGGGTCCCAGAACTGTGTGCAGTATCCCAGCTGGGGCTGCACCAACACTGACTACAGTGGTATAATCACCTCTCTTGCCTGGCTGGTGATACCATGTTTGATGCACCCCAGGATGTGTTTTTCCCTCTTGGCTGCCAGGACACAGCTGGCCCACACTGCACCTGCTGCCAACAGCATCCCCAGATTCCTTCCTGCTGGGCTGCTTCCCAGACAGCTGTTAAAGGTCAGGTTAGATTGGGCTTCAAGCAACTAGACTGAGTGGAAGCTGTTCCTGCCCATGCAGGGATGTTGGAATTAGATGACTTTTAAAGGTCTCTACTGACTCAAACCATTCTGATTCCATGGTTCTATGATCCCTGCCTGCAGTGCTCTCTTGCAGCGCCCTAGTGGAGGAGAGACTAGAGGACAAAAATCTAACTCTGTAGCTTCCTAAGCTATTGCTTTGTCTCCGGTGTGCTCTGAACACAGACCAGGGTGCTACACTGGGACCCTTGCTGCCTGTGCCCAAAGGATGATCTGTGTGCTGTGCTGGTGGAACAGCACCTCTTATTGTGCCCCAGGTGGCCCCTGGTGCTTGTGAGCCACTCAGCAGTTCTCTATGACAGCCTTGTCTGGCTGAGAGGTGGAAACCTCTCCTCTTGCCCATTTAGGACACGAGGCTGAGAGAGCAGTGCCTCCCTGGCTCAGCCTCCTCAGTCCGGGAAGAGGCATTCAGTCAGCCAGCAGCTCGGGTCATGAAGTAAAGCCCTGGCAAAGCTTTTAATGAGCAAAAACTCAACAAATTGCTGTTGCAAACACTTGGGCTGACTCCTTTCTAAGCTGGAGTCATCTGCTGAAGGCAGCAAGAAGGGAAAGATTTTTCCTTTTTTATCGTCAAGCTGCTGCCTGCAGAATGTGAGAGTTCTAACTAGTGTGCTGACTCTGGCAACAAGTCAGCCCCAGTGTCTGCATAGATGTTGGCAGAGAACAACTGGACTCACAAACTCTCAAAATATTTTCTTTTTCTCTCCTCCTCATGATTTTCTTTGTTTACTCAGGAGAAAGAGATTTGTTGGTAACCTCTGAAGATATAACAGTGTCATATTTCAATAGAGATCAGGACATGTAAGCCATTTACTCCATTTAAACTTATTGTATTCCAAGATCTATGAAGTACTGTATGGATTATAATTGCTTTCAACAAATATGTTAGTGAAATTGCAGTGTTTCAGGGTGAACCATATAATCAGTCTTCTTGGAAGTTTTGGAGACAGGAGTTAATAATGGGTTATCTTCTCAGTTATGCTATGATAGACCATTTCCTATCTGGAAATAGGTCATGTCAAATAGTAGCAGCAGTTTATTTTTACTATTATTTGTAACCATCAGTAGCTGCTATCAAAACAGGAACCTCATTTTTGCTGTGTGGATTGAACACGTGAGAAGCAAAAGCAGCCCTTAGCCTACAAACTTTGCTAAAAGTAAAACACAGTAAGTGGATGGACCAAATATTTTGTGGTGGATTAGATGAAGAAGACATAAAAGCAAGGAAAGTATTGTTATGAATGCTGACTGCATGTGTAAAGCAGTTTTCCAGCTGCTTATCCACTTTCCAGCAGCTGAGTGGTCCGGTGGTGCCAGAGTGGACACTTGGTTGGAGAACACCCGCATGGCTGGATGATTTGGCCATGGCTGGCAAGAAACTCTGCCATGCTTTGAAAACTTTTCCTGATGCACTTTATTTTCCTGCATATATGGAGGACTGGCTTGAAGTGACCTTTGAACTTCTGGTATTAAAGAGGGAACAATTTACTGAAGTAATTTTAGGGTTGGGTTGATGTCTTTGGGTGGTTTCTCCATAAGTATCATTGATCAGAGGCTAAGTCAAGAGTTGTGGGACTCAACTCTGCTTTCCAAGCCTACACTTCTGACACTGGGGCAGTGCATCTGTTAGTCAACTAGGAATCACAATTCTTCCACATTTCGCAGAAATGTGACATCTCTCCCCACCATGACCAGATCTTTCCTGATAAATACGAACTTGGTTGCTGGGAAATGAGCTCAGGCTACCTACAGATGTTAGGAATATTTTTTCAGCATGTAAAGATGAAAGTGCACTCCTCACACTACTATAACAGGGGGATATTTTTACTTTGTTTTCTACTCCTTTTTATTAATATTCTGAGAAAAAAAGAGATTTCAAGGGACTCAGAATTCTCAAATTAATGTGAAGTCATTGTGCTTATATTGTGCTTCAGCTTTGACAAATGATGCTATAAAACCAGTGATGTGCGGTCCTTGTTAAAAGTGTCTTTCTGACTCAATGTCATCCACACTCCCTGACAAACAGTTTTATATGTAATACAGGGAAGGAAAAGCATGCACTCTCACAAAGTCATTCTTAGAGACATTACAAGCAGAAATCTTCTCAGAAAATTTTGCCACCTCATCTTACTGTAACTGCCTTTTAGTACAAGACCCAGTGGGGGAGGTGGCATCTTCCCTTGAAACACCTTGCCTAAGTGTTAGGAAGTAATTTCTAATGTTAGAAATACCGAAGCATAACTCAAATTGCAATATAAAACCAAATGCTGATATAGTAAGGGAGGAAAAGTCCCACACCATCTAGTGATGAGTCACATTTCATTGTTTCCAAAAGCTTTGTGAACACCAGCATTTAACCACAGCCAGTCGCAGCCAGTCACCTTTGCCAAGAGCAATTCCAGTCATCTACCCCTACCAACTTAGGTTAGACTGAATCCTCAGAAGGTTGCAAATGCCACAAAAAACTGATATGTATGTGACATATCACCATAGAAACGGTGGTACAATTCCCCATTGAGGACCTCTTTACTAAGTGCAGCCAAATGAAAGAAGCAGGGCTACTAGAGAATTGCAATGCTGCCTGACTCCATGCTCTGTGTTATCATTGCCCTTCAGATTCTGTAGAGTGTGATCATTCCCTCCAGTAATGTTAGCAAACAAGTGAGTAATTTTTCTTAAAAGACAATACTGAACAGGAAACAAATAGAGAAAACCACTATGTATTAATTCATCATAGTGAAAATATAATGCACAGTAGGCTACTTGTGGCTTTGCGCAATTCAGGGTTTCCTGATGTGCTCTGACATCTTGGTATGTGAATGAGGTTTTCTGATGCAAGTAAGTGCAATTCCCTAGCTTGATGTTAATCCCATTTAACAGAAGGTGGGGAATAGTAAAAAGTCATTTAGAAGTCTCAGTGTTCACTCTCTTGACTTAAGGACATTCCCATGTGGAATACAATAGATTTTCCTGTACACATCAAAATTTTAATAAAACTTAATGTTCAGTTATGAAGGAAAGTTTTTTAATTCAATAAAAATATGACCCTTTCCACTTCACTGTATTGGATATCCCCAATTTGTCTTTTATAATGGATCTTTTCTGGACCCCAGGATCCCATAAAATCCTGGCCAAAATGACAGCTCATGGTTCTAAAATTTTGAAATACATTTTTTTCCCTATTAAGAGAAATTCCCTATTAAGAGAAATTCAGTCTTTCCTGGATCAGAAACATTTCCATCTGGAACACTTGAGGGCTTGTCTGAACAGCAGCTGGCACGCAGGTGTTTTAATAATATAAACTGAAATTGTCATTTGGGCATCCTCAGTCTTGTCATTATGCGGCTACCGCCTTCAGATACTTGGAGATCAGTCTTAAAATCCAGGATGTGAGAAGGAAATGAGGAAACGCATCCTGCTGTTGTTCTGCTGGCTCCGGGATTGCGAGGCAAATGTGTCCATGCAGGTCCAGCCATTTCGCCTGCTCTCTAGGAAAGAAGATCCTGTTCGCAGCTTGTAATTAAGACTGTAAATCTGTCATTTCTTCCTGCATTGCTCTTTCACTCAGCTGTCACTTTTCAGCTGCTCTGGCAGCTTGGTCCTGCCCCCACCAAATCATTCTACTCACTTCTTGCTGGAGCTCCATCCGCTTTCCCTTTTGCAATCTGTTTTCTTGCTCCACATGTCCCTGTGCCCCTAAATCCTGCTCTCTCTTTCCCAGCTGTTTCCCTGTCCCCTCTTGGTTCCTCCTTCCTTCCACCCAGTCAACACTTCTGGACCAAGCCAGCATCCAGCTGTGGTTTTCTGCTGACTTTTTCATCCTTGTCGGGAATGGACATAGAAAAGGGGGAAGTGTCGTCCTAACCAAGACAGCGGGATAGGATTTCTTCTCATTGGAAACAAGCAGAGACAGAAACCCTCCTCAGAGGCGGCTCTTTCATTTATTCCTTCAAAGGTTTGGGAAAGCAGGCAGTGATCTTCCTCTGGACAGACTTACTCCTACACTGCAATTCATGGAAACTGTTGACCATTGCGGAAGAAAATCACAAATTCATGGGAATATTTCTGGATTTAAGACTACTAAAGGCTCTTTGAAAATTCCCATGTGAACAGAGCTGCCAGAAAAATTTGCTGTGTGGCAACTTCTGAGGTTTCAGTTGTTGTTTCCAGTCTGCGCTCACAGGAAAATAAAAGTCTTCATTAAAATGGGAGGTGGTGGGATATGGTCTAGAGACTGGCAGCTGATAGACAGCTTGGAATAAGGTGAGCACAAGCTCAAGTGATTAATCTGTTTTAGTAAAATCAGAACTGTATGGAGAAGGAACTAGACTGTGCCTGCCTCCCACAAGAAGTTGGCTGTCACCTCCCCTCTCCCTCCACAGACGCAGGAAACTCCCAGGAAATTGTTTCCACAGTAAACGTGAGTCTTGGAAATGCAGAGTAAAGTGCCAAGTTTATATGGCAGGAAATCATAAACTCAGTTCTTGTATATGCCAGAAGAGCTGGGCAGTATTTCCTGATAAATCCAGAAATATTGGGGAAAATGCATAAAAAAGGGTAAGATACTTCCAAAAGTTGTAAATATTTTGCAAATCTTATGAATTCATACCTTTTTAGCTTTATCTTTCTATTGAGTAAATGCACAAAGTCAAAGCTTTCACTTAAAAACATGTTGAGAAGTCCAAGCCCTCAGAGCTGCATAAAAAACCCATTTTCAACTGCGAATCCCAAGAGCTTGAAATGTTGAATAAAAAGAATTCAACTGGATAACTTTAAAAAAATTGGGCTTCTTCTAAAGCTGTTGTAATTTTGGGGTTGCATCTTACGATTCTCGAATGTCTGAGGTTAGCACAATATGGGTGCCCAGTGGAGGGTAGCTTTACAATACAGCCACATGTCACTGGGTGGGTGGAAATTCAGAAAATGGGGGAATAACTCAAGCTTGTGAACAAAGCATACGCAAGGGAGTGAAGCAGTGAGAGAAAATGCCATTGGTAGCTGGTAAGAGAAACTTCCTGGCAGTAAGAGCTGTTATTTTGTTGTTCTTTTGTCTGACATTAGCAGTGAGATGAACTGAGTGATCTAGGAGTGTTTTGTTATCTCTTACTTCTAGGAACCCTGGAGCCACAATGCCACTTGGACAGAATTTATGGACAGCATTTCAAAACAAGCAGGCGAAACATGAATGTGCATCCAAAGGAAGCTTAGGCAAAGATGGCTTTGGTTTTCTTCTTTCTTTTTGTTTACTGGTGAAAAGATGAACTGTAAAATAAATTAATAATTAGGCATCAATTTAAATGTTTCATACATTGCAGTGTTAATGTTTCATTTGCTACACACCTTTTTCAATACTTAAAAACCTCAGAAGCATCTCTGTACCTTTCGAAAGAAAGATGCCGTTTAAAAAATACACAATATGATGTTCTGAAAGTGGTGGAGTTTCTGTCAGCTCCTTGTCATGTATCCTAGAGGTCACTTACTTTTCAGCTGCAGCTTTAAGTAATAAAGAGATTTGACTCTGCTGCAATTGCATATTTGAAAAATGCAGAGGTGTAATGGTGCATGTGTCTCAACCCATACATATTTGTGTGTGCACTTGTGAAGGGGATGTAACTACTTCCAGTTTTGGAAAATCCTCTTCAGGCACTCTTGTTTTGCTCTTATAATTATTCTGTTGTTATGGTAAAGGTTGCAGTCTTACAGCTTAAGTCTCAGAAATTTAAACAGTTAACAGTTTAATTTTATTGTTAAAACTAGCCTCACTGGAATAGCATAGATGTATTTAACATACATGATAAAACTTTACTCCCATTGTCCATTGCTTCTAATGCAAACATGTACCTATAAAATTACTCACTGCCTTCCTTCTTAATATTTCATTAAGCTAAAATTTGGACAATGAATACTTGGAAAGGCTTCATCAGAATTTATCCATTTAGGCAACAAAGCCCCCCAAGGAGTGCATATTTAATTCCAGATATCAAATACCAACAGACCTATTCCATGCTGTTCAATTTAAGCACGATGGACATTTTTTTTAGGCTTACATTTATTAATTTTGAAAGCCATAGTGACTTGGCATTTCTAAAAATAAACATCTAACAGTATTTTCATTGCACTTAAAAATATTTACATTTTGGGACTGGAAATCTTGATTGCTTAGTTAGAGAATTCAGACTCTTGGGATTTTTGGGGTAGACTTTCCCGTATTTGATAGCAATTTTCAGTGGCTTTCTTTCAAACTCAGCAGTAAATATTTGCATGGGCTCTTTACATCTTTTGACTTCATGTTGTAGCTGTAACTTGTTTCCTTTGTCTGTATTTTCTTTGGCTGAGGAAAGGGGACTATTGGGCACTTTTCCTTTCCTATGATCATTGCCATTAAATCCTTGAAGCTTATTATGCTTTGTCAAAGCAATTTTCCTTTCAATTTTGATTACAGATTTGATTCTCTTAAGTATTTACCTATAGTCTTGGGGGACTGTATTTTAATTCCTTTTTAATGTATTAATACATCTGCTTTTTAACGCCATTCTAACTGAATGTGTGGGGTTAGTGGTGCTCTTGCATTGAGCACACACAAATGAGGGATTTTATATGACCATGTAGGGAACGGCTTAGCTCTCCTTACAGTGTTTATATAAGCTTCATACTAAATATGTCTAGGAAATTCAAAGGCTGCAAACTATCCAGATTAATTGCTTTTCTTCTGCATTGACCTGTCATACTCCTACTGTATTCAGAATGAGCTTTATGACACGTGGACTATACTGCTAGGAAACTGCTGTATGGAAAAGAATCTATCCTCTGGTAGAGGAAAGCACATGCTGCATCACATGGGTTGGAGTAATTACAGTGTATCTGGAGCTGGAGGCATTCAAGATGGCCACAAGCACAACTTGTGTGAGATGCTGCAGAGCTTAATACTCTGTGCCATCTATAAATTTAGAATATTCAGAGTTGCTTTTTTCTTTTCTCTTTAAATTTAAAACCAGAACAGAACACTGTTTCCTGCATTTGGGGTCCAATCCCCCAAACCCTTATGTAAGTCATTCATTCCATAGGCTTGGAAAACTTCTGTTTTGTTGTTGTTATTTTTTGGTGGTTTTTTATTTTTTTTTAAACATATAACATTCACATAGTAAATACCAAAGGACAAAATACAGACTATGCAGACTGTGTCTGTGCTGTTAAAGTAATTACAGGCCTAGGCTGACTGCCTTTGTGGTCTCTTGGCTGCTTTAGGGGTCCTGCACATGCAGTCACCTGGTTCACACATGTCAAGGCAATTTCATTATATTAGCCATGCAATTTAACTTGGTATTTTAACACAGGGCTGGAAAGGCTGTGGTGATTTGTGAGAAAAACACTGACTCTAAAAGGATCAATATGACAATTTGGCGTATTTAATACTTCCCAGTCTGTAAACTGGCAAACTTTGCCTTTATGCTTCTTTCTAGAAAGCGCTGGGCTCCCATATTACCTCACCTGTACACTTGGCACATAATAGAGCAGCACTAGAAATGATCAGTCTGCTGTGTTTCTGCACCTCTGTCCATCATCTGCACCACACTTAATTCTGTAGCTTTTGGCAGTGTGGATTATTCCTGTTTTGGAGCTACATGATTGTATCACCAATCTGAATGCCACAAATACATGGTTTACTGCCTCCCCTCTCTGGACTAACCTCATGCTTCCTACCAAAATTAGGCAGTTGATGCTGGACTCAAAAAATGTCCTTTTTAAAAAGCATTTAAACTCTGTACAGAGCTCTGCATTTATTTATTTTTCTGCCACTGATTAATCCCTTCATTTTGTATAATCTGGTGGAAGAAGCTGTCCAAGAGAGGAACCAAAGCCTTGTCAGTAAAGGAAGTCAAGCCAAGAGAGGTGAGGCTCTTACCTGAAAGGAAATTGCCTCCCCAAACCTGTTCATCTAAATCCTTAAATAGAAACTGGAAATGGATACATTCTGGCATCTGGAAAGGGGATACAGGATATAACAGTGAATTATATCCCAGAGTCTTTCAAAATAAGTATATTTTGTGGTATCTAAGGTCATAGAGAAAAGCAAAACTGATGCTTCACAGTTGCGTTCCTAAGTTTAGTTCTGAGTAGGATGAGCTGCTTCAGTACTGATAAAAGGCTTCTTGTTTGGAAGACGTCCCTTCAATCATTTCTCTGGTCTTTTTGCAAACCATGTGCCTGTATTTGGTTTGCATAACAAGGTTTTGGTATTGGGGGGCCACAGGGGTGGTTTCTGTGAGAAGCTGCCAGAAGCTCCTGCTGTGTCCGACAGTCTGTGCCAAGTGGGTCCATGGACACACCACTGTCCCGGTCTGAGTCCATTGGTGATGGTGGCAGTGCCTCTGGGACAACAGAACCATAAAGAGGGAAAAATGCTGCACAGAAGCAGCTGGGAACAGGAATGAGAGACTGAGAGAAACAGCCCTGCAGACCCACACAGAGCAGTGAAGGAGAAGGAGGTGGCCCAGGCACCAGAGCTGAGATTCCCCTGCAGCCACAGGTGCAGCCCATGGGGAGGCAGCTGTGCCCCTGCAGCCCATGGGGGTCCCAGGGGTGGCAGAGATCCACCTGCAGCCCACGGAGGACCCCACACCAGAGCAGGTGGATGCATGAGGGAAGCTGTGAACTCATGGCAAGTCCATGCTGGAAGAGAAATCTGGGAGGACCTGTGGCCTTATGGAGAGAGGACCCCACACTGGGGCATGTTTGCTGGGAAGACTTGTGATCCTATAAGGGACCCTCACTGTATCCCATGGGAGGGGCCCATGCTGAAACCGTTCATGCAGAACTACAGCCCAGGAGAAGGATGTAGACTGGAGAAGTTTTTGGCATACTGTCTCCTGTGGGAGGGATCCATGCTGGAGGAGGGGCAGAGGAGTCCACCCCTTTGAGGAAGAAAGAGTAGCAGAGAAAACATGTGATGAAATGACCACAACTCCCATTCCCCATATTCCTGTGCTGTGGAGCAAGAGGAGGGAGAGTATTTGCATGTGAAGTTGAGCCTGGGAAGAAAGGAGAGGTGGGGGCGAGGTATTTTATTATTTGCTTTTGTTTCTCATTTTCCTCCTCTGATTTGACTGATAATAAATTCAATCAATTTTCCCAAGCTGAGTCTGTTTTTCCTGTGATGGTAACTGCTGACTGATCCCCCCCTGCCCTTACCATGACCCATAAGAACTGTATTTGTTAGGTGTTCTCTCCCTTGTCCAGCTAAAGACGGGAGCGATGGAGCAGCTTTAGTGGGCACCTGGCATCCAGCCAGTGTCAACCCACCGCAGTCCATCAGCTGTGGAGGTATTTCCCATCAGACCCATCTTCTCTTACCTTTGAACAACCTTATTTTTCTTGGCAAAGACATTTGGAGCAGCTCCAGGAGAGAAGATCATATCCTGAATGTCACAGCTAACGTGACTGCCTTCTAGTAAATGGAGAATATTTGTGTCTGGGGGTGGCCTTACTCCACACTCACCCATGGCCATATGGATTTATGTGCCCATGTATGTAGACACTAAATCCTGAACAGAGACTCTAGCGGCACTTTGCAGTTCTCAGATCCAGATGTGCATCCAGCCACATCCTGACTACAGTTTCGGGTGAGATTTTCTGCCTTGCCTGTGTCTCTTCCTCCTCCTCACTCCTCAGAAAAGTTGCCTTCCCACTGGAAAAAGGAAATTTAGTGAGGTGAAGCCTTTGAGAGCTAGCAGCAGTCTTCATTTGTTCCTGTGTCTGAAGTAATCTGGAATATTTCTGCAAACAAAGATTATTCACATGAGGGTGATGGGAGGTAACATAACACTTACCCTGTCTGGAAGAATAAAGAAAATATGTATTTTCTGTGGGTTTTTCTTGTATTATTATTTTAAAAATCTGTGTGCCCCATTCTTGCTTTTTCTGCCAATAATAATAATGCCACAGATATTACAAGTTTATTTTTCTGTGCTGTAGATACAGGCATATTATATCACTTTAAAATAAAATTAAAATGAAGAAATGGAGAGTAAAACTTCAAAGAAGTTTCCAAGGCCTTGTTTGTGATTTTCTTTAGTATCTTAGTATATTTTCAAGAAAGAATAATATTCCTTAAGTATATTACTTTTTGCCATAAAGATTAAAAACAGACTAAATGAGATAATTGTTTTATTTTTCTTTTCAAGTAAAAGATTTACAGAATGAGGTTGGAAAATTGTGTGTAGGCTGATGTTTTATGTTGTAGCTGGTTATTATTCAGTGAGTCACTAAGTTTCCAGAGCCTGCCACACCTTAAGGTTAAACTGCCTCAAACCAGGCAGCAAACTGTTAGCCGAGGGGCTTTGAATGACTTTTTTTGTTTTAATAATGTAAAAAGATACGTATTTAAACAATGTGCAAACTTTGCTGAGACTGCTCAGATCCTCTTTCCTTAAAAAGTTTTCTCCGCACACTCTCTGTTTTTTCTTGTAGAATTAAGCATAACCAAAATAATTATTTAATTGTCATGGTTACCAGTGTTTCCTAGGAAGAGTTAGAGGCCTCCCTATTGATAGGAAGGAAGCCAATACTCAACAGCACAGTCACACCAAGTAGTTTTTTGGGACTTTAGAAAGATATGTCAGAAATCTGCAGTGAACATTGAGTAAGAATGTGTTGTCTAAGATGTGAAATGGGAAGGGAAATATGTGGAGCGGATATTCATATTTTCAGTTTAACACTGATGCCTCAGTGTCTGCCTAGCTGAACACTGCATGTGGTACTCAGAATAAATATTGAAACAGCCAGTTCTGGAAATACATTGTTTTAAAAGAAATGTAGTATCAAAATCATTAATAGATATGGATTCAGTATCATGTACTGTTTTCACAGGGTAGCTTCATTCTGAAAATTGGATGCTTCAGTAACCAGCCAAACACAGAATATGGATGAGCTCAAAGCATATGAGTCACTCCCCTGGGCTCTGTGCAAGACCAGAATTGGACTTTGTTCTCCTTTGGGTGCTGTACTCTCAAATGTGAGGCATATTTTGAAGGCATTTTCAAATTTTCAAAATTTCCTTTCCCCATTAAAAAAAAGTCCATAAACCTTCAACTTAGAGCTACCTTAATAATAAATAATTTAAAAAATAAAAGAAAACAAGATTAAGTAAATAGGTGCCAAGAATATTGTCAGAGTAGGTGAAAATTGTATTGAATTTATCAAAATAGAGGAAGTTATTCACAAGACAGAAGTCTGTCACAGTAAAGAATCCACAAGAATGGGTAGCTAAGAAATCAATAGAATATGTAGATAGAATCGATAGAAAATTAAACACTTTCCTCCCTCTCCCTTTTTTGTTTGTTGTTGTTTTAATTTGTTTGCTGGATACTGTCATGTTGAATTTCAGAGGGCTTGCAGAAGCTTTTCAGAATTTTTTTATTTTATTGGTGATATGCAGGTATTGAATATTGGTATTCACACTAGTTTCAAGTAGCTACACAGACATATAAATCATGTGAACTAGTAAGTGAAAGAAGGAAAAAATCCCCAATCCCCATTCTCCCCAGCTACCTACCCTGTTTCTTCTTTGCACATTTAATGGCAGGCATTGACTATCTTTTTAGCACCCATCTGTACAGCAGGAGATGGACAACAGGAAGTGTTTTCTTTTTCTTTCCCCTGTTTTGTCCCATTCTGTTGCTGTCAATTCCTCTTGCTGCTCCTTGGAGTACTTGTTCTGAAAATGGGAGCATGGGTGATGGTTATGAATTAGCTTTTAGTTACTGGTAAACACTTTTTACTTTAGGTAATGGATTAGTTTTCTGGGGTTTTAAATGTATCTCAAATCTTAAAAACATAGCCTCTTAAGGACAGAGCAGTAGGAAATTAATGAAGAGAAATCTTATCTGGTCCTGTGGAAGGGCTGTTATATGCAAAACACAGTATTGACTTGTTTTTGTAACTTGTTGCATCTTGCCCAAGGATTTTCTTGGTGGTGTTAATAGAGCTAATATACTTTTTCACAGGAACCCTGCAGGTATGGTGCATTGCACTAGATCAGTGGAATGCCAAGAAAAGCAGTGATGCCTTTGAAGAACCCTGGAGAAGAGATCCATTGAGTGGAGAAAACGTTTTAGCAGCTTTTCTCTCTGTGTGG
Source organism: Cyanoderma ruficeps (assembly GCA_008694505.1). Taxonomy (NCBI): domain Eukaryota; kingdom Metazoa; phylum Chordata; class Aves; order Passeriformes; family Timaliidae; genus Cyanoderma; species Cyanoderma ruficeps. The sequence continues at coordinate 5,154,117 of VZDJ01006585.1, read as the reverse complement.
ATTATAAGGATATTTTCAATAGCCCCTGCCGGGTCTGCAATCCTCTCTTAATGGCAGATGAAGCCAAGACCCCTGGAGCTGTTGTCCCACCCTGTTGTCCAGGGTGCTTCCTCTCTGCCGGCCTTGCCATGTTTGACTTGAGGGTTGTTCACTGGAGTATGCATTAATGGACATCCCATGTCTTCACAGCCCCTCTACCTCTATTTCTGTGGCATATTGCAAAGCCCACCAGGTATAATCTGTCAGGCAATACTTGCAGAGTCCTCTTCAGGGGCACAACTCATCACAGTTGATGTCACTGAAATTCAGAAAAGTCTGAGACTCTGTGGAATAAAGGTTTCAGCTTGGAACCTTCCTTCTCACCAAGAGCTTCTCACAAAAGATGATTGGGGTTTCAGGGCAGGATTTAGTTCTTGGCTGTGAACACTTCCTAAGGTCTAAGCACTGATCTCCCAGCCATGCACAAGCTGCTGGTGGGGCAAAGTGAGCTAGTCAGCCCCATCCTCAGAGTCAGGAGGGCTGCTCAACCAGCCAGACACAGGCGTCTACTTTAGGGAGAGCAGAACAGCTCTCCAGACTCCTCAGCCCCTATGGACTGGTCTCCACCTGCTATAATGGGAGCTGGATCACACGAAGACACCCACATTTAGAAAGTATATTTATGTGTCTACAGTCTGGACCTGAATATCAAACATTTGTGGCTTAGGGATTAGGCTGCCTAAACATAGATGCTACGTGGTGTCTGAGACATCCAAGGTGTACTTAGGGGTAGGACACAAAGACTATGAGGGAGCTGTGGGCCAGGAGATGGAGTCCAGGCAGGGCTCTACAGGGAACATCAAGTGCCTCTAAACTCTAAATAGCTGTGTGGGCAACAGACCTGAGCCTTTAGAGATAATTCACATGTACAGATAACTTCTAATCCTGTTTCTTCTATTTAGTCTTCTGTTGGCTTTTTTTTTTTTTAATTCCCAGTTTTCCATGTGAAGTGGGTATGTATTCATCGGTAAAGCCAGGAATTTAGTGTGATCAACTACAAAGAGGAACCTAGAACTTTATTTTACCTGATGCACATTTATTAGAAGCTCCTTGAATGGCTGATTCATGCTCATCAAAATAGAACTGTTTTCCTTGACCTTTACTGCCTTTCCCTCCCAGATAAATCAAGAGAGAAAAAGACAGCAGAGGAATAATAAAGCTCCAAAGAAAGGTTCCTTTTTAATTTATACTGAATCATAACTCTTTACTAAGTTTGTTGTTTTAAAATACTTTCCTGATACATCTGCATCGATACCAGTTGGATATTGAGAAACAGGATAATCCTTGCTTAAGTGGTTTAAGAAACCTCTCAGAACATCTGACATAAGTGAACACATTGAACAAATAAACAGATGTGGAATTTTCCCCCTCAACAGCCTTTCATCCAGGACCCTGCAGCTGGGGATGGAGGAAATGTTGAATGTCAATGTGGCAACTACTCCTATGCTTCCTGATCTGCCATATGGCCAGTTGCATCCTGTATGATTTTTCACATGGTGGGAGGAGCAGAGCAAAGAGTCTGATAATTTGTGATCATTTCAGATGTGCTAGAAGTGCCATAAAAAGACATGTAAGAGGGGTCTGGAAGGGGTCATGAGGTGTTAAGGCACAGGAACACCTGTAAACATCTTGCTTTGCCCTGAGAATTTGGAGTTTTTCTTTGCAAGCTTTAAAAATTGCCTTAAGTAAAGGTACCTCCATGGCAAGCAGCCATAAAAAGAAGCAGAACACAAAATTCAACAGTCTGCTATTGGGATTAATGCATCCTTTGTTTGTGTGATGGACAGAGTGCCAGACTTTGTGAAAGACTGAAATGTGATTAGAAACATGACAGTCTCATCAATGAGAGCTCAAAAAGGTGGGTTAAATTTGCTGCTGTGTGATTGTTACCAATAGAAAGACTAAAAGCATGTTTATTTTTTTCCTTCTTACAGTGTTTTTTTTTTTTATTCCCTGGTGTTCTTGTTCTCTCACAGTTTAATATTCTGTTCACATAGAAAGGAGTAGGCACAGTCTGAATTTCCTTTCTGTAGCTGCCTTACAGAAAACATTAGGACTGAAAGAAGGACAGGATTTCAACATCCACAATAGACTTTAAAATGGAAACATGAGAAGCTCCCATCCATAATAGGAGACTGTAAAGGCAATTTCTGAGACAAGATAACTGATTTTCTAAAGGATGTATTTTCTGTATTGGTGCTCTCACCATGGAGTCCAGAGCTTCACAGCACTTGTCTCCAGGCCATGAGAGGGCTGAAGCTCAATGCCCATAAATATGTGGTGCCTCACTGCTGAGGGTATCTCTTTGAATAAAAATGCAGTCACTGTTTGAATAAGAGTGAAACTGAGCACCCCAGTGATGCCTTGATCCTTGATTTAATGCAACACAGGCAGACTGCAGTAGGACCAGGACCGGAGGTGTTGGCTTGGTCTGTTGACATTATATAGTTCACACACAGGTTTACTCTTATGAGTGACTACAGAAGACAGATAAACAAGATAAATATCTGTATGAATGTTATTTTGCAGCTTAAAATTAAATCTCTTTTGCAATGTCTGTGACAGTTCTAAAGTTGAAGATTGGTTACCAGGAAACAGAGGCTACTTCTTTTCAAGCTTGTAAAAGACCTCAACATGCACCAGCTAATTAGGATGATGAAGGTAAAACCTTGTGTGTGTTACAATCAGAGAGGTCAGACAATGAGTGGGTCTAAAACCAGCTCGTTCCGTGACACATGCCTGTGCCAGATTCTGCTGCAGTTTGGAGAAGCAATTATGTAAATATAGATTTGCAAACAATTCCACAAAGTGACAAAAAAGAGTGTTAATTACCAACAATGTTAGCGATGTGTCTAGCCAACCACAGAGTGATGAAACCATGGCCGTGTTAAAAATGAAAGCCTGATGCAACCACCCTGGGTTGTTTAGGGGCTTTTTTCAGGAAAATTATCTTTCTTCATGTCTTTGACTTTTAACGCTCAAAAGCATCTGGGCTTATTTATTTTTTAAACTAGGCCCAGGAAAATGACACATATGCACACAGTGAAAATAATGTCTATTCCTATTGAAAGATGGGAATATAATGAGAAGTGCCACCACAAGTCTTCATAGACCTAAAAATCAGTTCATTTGTGCTCAGATTCTCATCCTGATCTAAATAAGAATTTTACTTTGCTTTTGATAGAAAAAATATCCAGTCTATTTTCTTTCAACAAAAGAAAAAGCAATATTGACAGTAACTTTTTCATGTTTTTGGCTTGCATAGAGTTTCTTACATTACATTGTAATCACAATATAATAAAGCTCTTTTTAAATATTCATTTGATTCTTTATCTGTCTGCCTGTAAACTCAGCAGTTGAGCATTACAATTTAAAAGGCTCATTTCTCAAGAATGCAATCAGTGTCTTTATTGTACTCATTGGCTACTTGGGCATTAGAAACATAATAGATAAATAGCAAGAGACAGAGTAGATCCTACTGGTACTAAATACTGGTATCCAGTTACTCTACTTTCCCCAGATTATGGCTGTAGATGTCATACAGGATTGACTAAAAACATTCTTTGGAAGGACTGTAGAAGTTCACAGCAAGTTTAGAAAAGGTTCTGGATGCAGTTAACCATAAATAATGGTTATTTTGTAATATTCAGAAACATCTTATTTCCATGGATAAATTACTACCTTCTCTTTCTCTGGTGAAAATTTAAATAGTAGCTTCAAACAAAAGCTGCTTCTATTCCTGCCACAAGCTTATACAACACAGTGTTGATACAATTTAAAGGAGCTGACATACTCCTTAAAATATGGATGCTGCATATGACTTAAATAATACGAATTATATGCTGAAGTCATTACTGAGTTGTTACCCAGGGAAAACATAGTGTTGCTTCAATAAATATTTCAGGAATCAACACTATAATCCTTAAGAGACATTTTACATAAATAGGATGGACAGTAGCTTAAAAAATGCTGTGGAATTAGTATTTCAGTTTATAAATATTTAGTCAGCACTTCACTGAAGTAGTTTTAGTGGATTGTTTCCTCCACATTTTGTTAACCACAGAGTAAATTTATGAAGGACAGATCATATCTCCCATCTTCTCCCTCCCCATTAAATAAATGTGTAATAAGAATTCATTCCCATTCTTCTAAAAGTATGGGCAAATCAGTCTTGCTGCCTATGTCATCACATGAGAGCGAAGTTTTGATGAGAACATGTCTGTGAACAAAAGCCCCCTTCTAATCCAGTCTGACACATGAACTTTCTAACACATGAAATAAAGTTCTATTTTTTAATCAGAAATTATATTCTGCAAAGAACATTTGAGACATCTCACAGAACATTTAACACAACTTTTATTTCTGTCATACTCAGAAGAGGTTTCATTTCTACAGAAGTAGAAATTCAGGTGCAGAGAGAGAGTGTTTCTTTGATGATAGTCCAAACCTCTGAGCTCTGGCTTTTCAGTTTCTTTGCTAAGGGGCTTGAGTTTGAATCACAAGATACGCTGCAGATTTCCCAATGCTTCACAGCCAGTGAAGTGCAAACCCCAGGAAAAATAGGTTTGGCATTTCTATGGCTTGTAATCTATAACTAATAGACTGACTAGCAAAGGATGTAACTGGCAGGCAATAGCAGTCTTAATGTATAGCACCAAATTTGTCATGCTACAGTGTGTTGTTACTCTTCAAAAGATTCTAGCATGCACATCTAAAATGCACATTTAATTCCTGCCTTAACTCCCACCTGCAACATCTGTATGAGTGCCAAAGGCATAACTTTCAGTTGAAAATGAGTTAATATTTGTAGAGGATCAGACTCTTACCTTGTATCTATGTATATGTATTTCCCACAGTGACCAGGTTAATGGGATTTGCCATCTCCAATTATAAAGATAACTGTTATAAAACATCTCCATGCTTTGAGATGAGTAATGGAAGGAGGCCACTTTTAAACTTCACTGTTTAATGTATTAAAGAGTGGTGGCTCTGATCCAAAACTAAGTAATTCAACAGAAAGGCTCCTACTGATTTCAATGGGCTTTGAACCAGGGAATGGTCTTTAAAATGTTCTGTGCCTCCTGCTCAGATATGAGAAGCAAAAACTGAAGAGAGAGACTTTTTATTCCTTTAGTGTTTGGGATGACTCAGATGCAGCAGACTGCTAGGAAATTGTATTTATACCACAAGAACAACACTTATTGCAACTCCTTAGTCATCAGAGAGTGGCAACATTCAGTTGTAAAGTCTGGTACAGGGTCACAATATGTAGCTTTTGGATTATTAATTTACTTATTTAACATACAGATTTTTGAGACTAATCCTATCTAGGAGTTGAAGATTAAGGTGTCTCTAAGATTTATTTAATCCAGAATGTTGCAGATTAGTGGGTTATTTCAGTAATACCCATTGATTTCAAAAGCAGGGGAAGCAAATCACACAAATGAATCTGACATAACACTGTTGCCAGACACCACCATATGAAATACCTACCAAGTATCAGGGATAAGAAACTTCCTCTGAAAATTTCCTAACAGAGAAACAATCCTCCTGTTTAATCTTGATATTAATTCTGTTTGGGTCCAGTTACTCCAAAAGAAAAGCTGCTACATTTTAATTGTCTTCAGCACCTGTGCAGCTGCCCATCACTTTGGTGCCACATTCACATCTCCTCAATATGGATGTACTACAAATCTTTGTACATCTGAAACTTTTAATTTAGGGGAGTGAGCTCAGCCTTTGGGCTGTGTGCAGACTCAAGGATTTCTTTAAAAAAATCCCTCCCGATTTTAATATCTATTTGATATTGACAAAGAGCATTTTGGCTGTGTCATGCTGTGCTAATAGGCTGCAAGATTTCTTGGTTGGTTTGACATTCTGCTGCCCCTAGGTAGCAAAACGCTGTGGTATCCGAGGACAACCCTCAAAACTCAGAAGAGCTGGGTACTGACTCCCAGCAGGGCTTCCTTTATGTGAACTCAGCCAACCAACAACTCCATGACTCCAGCAGATGTTTTTGGCCTTCAGACCAGTGAGTGAATTTATCCATCTTCCTTCATTCTCTCAGTAATCTATCTGGCTGAAGCCAGCATGGTTAAACCTGGATCTGTGCCGAGAGCAATGAGGAATGAAGGGCTGGCCCAGTGAGGTTTTCCAGCATATATCAGGCAGATTGTATTCGGGGGCAAAGGGTCCATGCTATATAAGTGCCTTAGAGCCTGTACCAGTGTTCTTTGCTCCCCACTGGGCTCTCTTTGATTGCAGGTTTTAAATATGTCATGTATTTCCAGATGCATTATTTATGCTTGCTTATGTTGTTGTGCAATTTGTGGCAGAGTGAAGGGTCTGCTGGAAAGCAGCCCTTGGTTTAGTGGGCAGCCCTGCAGCAAAATATTAGAAATACAGAAATCTGCTGCTCTAAGTGAAATTTGATTTAAACATGGATGACAGAATGTATTAAAATAATTTATTATTTTTTACAATGTTGGCTACATTCAAAAGTGATTAACCAGAAGTGTAGCTATTTCTAGTTTTTATCTTTTGTTTCTTGTTCTCTCTTCCGTTTCCGTTTCCGTTTCTGTTTCCCTTTCCCCTTTCTCTTTCCCTTTCCCCTTTCTCTTTCCCTTTCCCCTTTCTCATTCCCCTTCCTTTTCATTATGTTTCATGATAGGAATGAGGACACAAGCTGTGGCTTGATCTGGTGATGTCCGAGCACTACCAGATGGGGAGAAGTGGGTGGTGGCTGTTCATCCCTGTGGCAGTGGCTCAAATAAATAACTTTTTTTTTTCAGCCAGTCTGGGTAGGAGGCTGTGTCTGCTTCTGAGTCTAGACTCAGATACCAAGATCTGTGTACACAGTAGCTGGAGTTTAGGCAGTACTCCTGCTATAAAACTGTACCTTCACCCCTTCCAGAAAATGCAGCAAAGCACAATCAACATGTCGTGCAATTGAGTGCCAGATTGTGAGACTGGTGCTTCAGTCAGTCATCTCAGATGTTTTTATTATGGTTTCTAGTACAGTTAACTATATCTGCGTTCTGGTTTGATTTGCTATGTTAAAAAAAATGGATTCTTAATTCATGCCATTCTGCCTTGCAATCAGAGGAAGCATTTAACCAGGACTATCCTGACTTTAGAGAACTGTAGCTTCCAGAAGTGCATCCTACATGTTGTGGTCTAAATTAGAGCTTTTCCTTTCCCAGACCAAATAGTTTTAGGGTAAATGCTTATTTATACATTTCTGTATAGGTTCCAGGAGTTCAGAAGCAAATGTATACTTAAGGCCAGATAATTTGTGGTAGAACATGGTAGCTAGCCTTTACTTAATACTTGTGTGGCTATTTCCAAGAATGATTTCATTATTGGCGCAATTTAAGTTTCGGGATACCCTAAAGTGCTTTGTTTAGGAATTGGAGCAATCTGTGAAGTTACAGGAGTTATAAGTGATCATTGCATGATCATGACAATCATTTTTTTACTTGGCTGACCATTAATTTGCCTTAACTACCACGTTTGTGATCATCCTGTTCTGAATGTTATGTATTGTATACTGAAATTTACCCTACTCATCTGTGTGACCACAAAAGGAATCCCCAGGGCCATCTTCAATTTCACAGTCAAATGCACTACTTGACTAGCAGCCTTGACACCAGTGTGTATCCTACAGTTTGGATCTCCTCTGGGAACAGTATTGAACAGTTAATTTAGCTATTTTGCTTTCTACATGAATCTCAGCAGGACGATTTTGGAGAGGTGGTGCTGGAGGAAGGGCAAGGNAAAGAAAGAAAGAAAGAAAGAAAGAAAGAAAGAAAGAAAGAAAGAAAGAAAGAAAGAAAGAAAGAAAGAAAGAAAGAAAGAAAGAAAGAAAGAAAGAAGATAGAGCAGGACCCTTAATGTTTTTTTGAACAAGATGTAATCAGTTGCCATAATACTGTACTGTTTGTTTGACTTTTTTTCAGTATGGTTACTGTTACTTCATCCCTGAAATGTTTCCAAGAGAAACAAAGGATTGTCCACAAGATAATCACCGCTGTGTCTGACTCCTCTGCATGTAGTATGGTGTGTCACTGAGAGAGAGGTATTATCTACATGCAGCCTGTGAACAAAAATCAAGAATACTCACTGGGGATAAAACTTCAAATTGTTCTGCAAATGGATAGTTTCTCAAAAAAAGAAAAGTTTCTTGCTGCTAGGTAAAAGAAGCACTCTGTCTTTTCCAGTATCAGTATTCCAGTGTCTGCTTTGCTGAATGTGATGACGCCTTCAACACCTTCAATCTCTTCAGCAGTAGTTTAGGAGAAGGCCAGTTCATGATTTCTGAACTGATTAGCCTGCACAGCAGGCACCAAGTTCTCTTGTGGGGCTGAGCATGGCGAGCCCGTGCTCCTGTGCTCTCAGAGGCAGCCAGACCCAGCCAGGCTGCCTGCTGTGAGCTGGACTGTCCCCATGGCTCATTTAATTGTTGCCCTGCCCGCAACAACTGCAATGGGTGAATCTCCCATCCTACAAAATAAAAGGCAAAGTTTACCAATGCAGTCTTCCCATTCTGAAATATAACCTTCTTCTCCTCAGGTGTAAATCCACACTATGAAAATTGATGTTATGAAACTGTCAGCTTAGAGATGGGGACAGTTCCCCAGCTTGGGGTGTCATCTGGCAGGGGCTTCAATCTCTAAGAAATATCGAGGATCTCACACAAGCTACAAGAGTCACCGGAGCCAGCTTTCAGGTGGGAATTTCACTCAGCACAGAACCCACAGTAAATTTTCATGAGTAAACAGCTTTTTTTTTTAATATTCAATTCATATATTTACATTGGATCTATTCAGCCCAGCTTAGCAGGGAACCTAAATTTGACTTGCTTGATGAAACATTCTTTCCTAACCGGGTTTTAAAATTCTCTCTACAGTCACCAAGAAGAGGAAGGTACCTTTGGAGACATTCAGAAGATTGAGCTGTCACCAAAGTGGTTTCAAATGGCAGGCTGGGTCGTAGCATGTATTAATACACCAGCACTGGTTTAGGGGAATCTTTTAAATTTTTGGTTCTCATTAGCTAAATGAAATGGAAACATGCTAGTCAGTTCATGCTTAAAAGTCCTGCCTTTCACATCAGCAGTTTACTTGACTGTCAAATAAGTATACTTCCAGAATGAGATCTATTAGACATCTTGTGGGTTTTGTTGTCATTTTGCCAAGAATTATTTATGTTTCAGCATCATGGATGAGCTTGCTTTTACAATCATAGTAGAAACTGGTGTAATGAGAGATGAGTAGCTGATGCGTCTGCTAGTAAAATACTCAGCTATTCAACTTTAGAGTGATTATATTTTCAGAAACTGTGTTGTTGATATTAAAAACGGGTACATTTTTTGTATTTTTAATACTTGTTAGATGGATATTACCTTAAGTCCTGCATGTAACAAGATGGCATTTATACCCAGCGCCAAGTCTTTATACCTTTACTAGTTTGAGTAGGTTTCTGCTTCACAGCTGATCTCATCAGAGCAAATTTCTGCTTTTTGTGCATCAGCTGGCAAGGTGTGAAGAGTGATGGCCGTTGGTCACTGAAGTAAAATTGGACACAAGTTAGTTGTAATCAATACATAGGTAATCAACTAGCTTTAGTAAATCCCTATAAACTGTGAAACCCAGTCTTCCACTGTCAGAACACCTTGCAAAAAGTTTTCTGTGCCTCTTGATTTTATTAGATTTTCTATGGACCAGTGGAGAGGGTAATATATTTGATGCAACTTATGCACGTCAGCACTTTTGGGCTAGAATTGAATAATTGCATACTCTCATAGAGAAAATCTCCTTCTGTGCTATGAAAATGTCCTCACAAGCTGTTAATTCTGTGCAAAAACTGAGTGATGACAATTAGCAGAAGTGAGTAAAAAATAGCAAAAAGCAACTATGCAAATTAGCAAAAAAGCTTGTAAAAATGTTGCGTAGGTGCAGCAGCTTGGAAAGAAAGCCTTGACTTTGTTATTCCTTTTCTGTCCCATGACTTAAAATATGAGCCCTCTCTCCTACGTTGATGGGAAAAGCCAAAACATATGCTTTTCAGCTAACAAAAAAACAACACACAAGGCACAATGTTATTGCAAGTGTAAAACTAAATGGAGCTTTTCCATAAGCCATATTCAGAGCAGTGTCAATGGCCACAAGGCCAGCTTCAGCTTGCTTCTGGGGGTGTTGGAGCCCACATGGGCCAGCATCCAAACACAGTAGAAATACAATACAACAATGTTTTCGCCTCCTGATGCTTTTCATGAAACCACCAGAAGTCCTGCATCAGGATCACAATGTATCAGTCTGGCTCAGGAGTTCAAGCTCGGGAAAACAGCTGGTAAAACTGCTTCATGCATCATGCTTTACAAAACTTGACTACTTTGCATTTGAAGAGGCATAATTACCTGTGTTAAATATCGCTGGTTAGAAGCTGCACTGAAAAAGAACTGACATTTTGATGGGTTGTTACGGCATGGACAAGATGAATAATTTTCAGCATTTTGACAAAAAATAATTGCATAACTTAGTACCTCAAATTGCATACTTCAGTGACTGTGTGAAAACGGTGTTTCTCACCCACTGTACTCATCCTCAGTGTGAATTTAGTCATCGCTGCCTTTATTAATCAAAAGAAATGTTTGACAGTTTTACACATAGAAACTCTGCTAAGCCAGAACTGAACAAGGAGGCAGAGCTGAAGGTTTTTGGATTCATTGTCTGTCAGAAGTATTGTTAAATAAGCAATGACTGACAGTGTCTCAGCCCTTCACCTACAGGCAGAATACTCACATCCTCAGGTGAAATCCTGCGGAATAGGATGGAAAGCAATGGCAAGCAGCATTTCCCCCATAAGATCGCTGGTAGTGGCGTTAATCAGCAAGCCAGGAAAAACATGGCTTGACTTTTGACTCCTCAGACGTGTTGACAGAGCTGACAGTTAAGAGTTCTCTCTTTTTTTAACTTGTGAAACGCGTGTGCTTTACCTGGAATTACTGAGTCATGACAAATATGGAAAAACCGCTCCCATGCCATTTCCCAGAGATGAGCAGTCATTTAATAACAGCATGTTTATACAATATTTGTTTCCACTGTCCATGCTAGAGCCTCAAAGCACTTTGCAAATGTTAATAAAACTATTCATAATCCTTTCTAGCTAAGCAATTTATTTCCACTTTATTGACTGGAGCCATGAAGACACTGCTAATAGCTTTTATCTGCTACATGAAGGACTTCTCGGCTGTGGCTTTCCGTGTTCTCTGAAACAGAAAAAAACAAACAAACCCCAAAGCTTTTCATTATTAAGCCTGCTTTGCAGATAAAGAAATAAGGCTTTCAAAAGAACCAGGACTGACTGATGGATGTACAGCCAATGATACCTATATGGCATGTACATGCAGCAAGTTCACCGTGCAAATAGTTTTCAGCAGTCATGGGGGATTTCTGGGGCAGTGGAAAGAACTGGGGGAGAGGTGGAGGACAAGCAACCCTCCTGTGGTCATGTCAGTGTGGTTTTTTTAGGCTGCTTCCAAGAACTTGTTCAGTGAGCACATCCCAAAGTAGAAGTCCCATGGATGTCCTTGTAGTGGGCTGTTGCACACATTCTCATTGCAGTGAAAGCCCACGTGCACTGCATGCTTGTGCTGTAGGGCCTCTGGCACTGACAAAACCTTGCACCAATCTCTTCAGGGCTGATTTGCTTCAAAATATACATACATATATACACACATACATGTGTATGTGTATGTGTATGTGTATGTGTATGTGTATGTGTATGTGTATGTGTATGTGTATGTGTATGTGTATGTATGCACAAACCTATATATATACACTTTAAAAAATAATATAGGCATGTACCTCAACCATGCAGCCACATCTATCTCCTGTTTCTCCAAAGGCTTTGGGAGTAGGATTGCTTGGTGGACATGGGAAGCTCCCTCCAACTTTCCATCTTTGGGGTCTAGTCTGAGGGTCTTCTCTTTGGAGATGGTCCATAGAGATGGTTTGGGATCTGTAGCATTCACCACAAGCCCAAGCACAGCCCAAAAAACCGCAGAAGACAGGTGTGAGGGCACTGTTCTTGGACTGAGGGATTGTCAGCAGGGGACTTTGGTCACTGAAGATTTTACCTCAGGCATTGAGTCAGAGGAAAAGTCCCTTACCATCAAATGACACACACTTTATTCCTGGCAGGAGGCAAGAAATATTGTTGTCTTGAACAACATAATTGCTATTCTAGGCTGTTGGCAATGACCAGGTTTTTGAGCCAATGGCTTTGGTGCCTTGTTGTAGTCTAGACATCACCTGAAATCAGAGATGGCTTTGCCTCCCTATTTTGAATTGCTCTCAGCAATCTCTGTAGTATGTAACTGAATTATTCTTTCTTTTTCTTAAAAAAATTACAATATGCAGAAGTGGGTTCTCACCAATACCCATTCTTGCCATACTTTTTCCTACATTGATGTAGATATACTGGCATTGTCAATGCCTTTTGGAGAAAAGAAACTCTAATGAGTGTATATGGCTCATTTTCTTGACCCTCTGAAAGGTATTTTGGCTTCTCTAGCATCACTGTGTCAATACTTTGAGCCTCTTACACTGACAATTCTCCTTAAAGTGTTTCTCTAAACTCATGGAATCACAGAATGGTTTGGATTGGAGGGGACCTTAAAGATCACCTGCTTCCAACTTCCCTGCCACGGGCAGGGACACCTTCCACTACACCAAGTGGCTCAGGATCCCATCCAACCTGCCTTGGAACACTTCCAGGGATGGGGCACCCACAACTTCTCTGGGCAACCTGTGACTGTGCCTCACCACCCTCTGGGTAAATTTTTTTTCCTAATAGCTAATCTAAATCACTTCTCCCTTCTTTTAAAACGGTTCTCCCTTGTCCCATCACTATCTGCTTGTGTAAAAAGTAATTCACTAGACACCAGGAGAAATTTTCTCTTTAAACTTATGCTTTACTCAATGATTTTCATAAAGAGAGGCTGTATTAGCATCTCTGTGTGCGCTGGAGAACCATGCCAAGCAGTCTTGAGACTGAAATATCTCAGGCTCCTGGTTTCACGTTAGAGCGTTTCAAATAATGCTGTCTCACAGCTGTTGCCCAAAAGAGAATTCAAAAAACAGCCCTTTAATTAATACCTGTCAGAAAGAGCTGATAGGTTTGGATCCAGGATATCTTCACAGAATCAGTCCTCCACTGTAAGTTCATGAGTCAATAAAATTTAAATACAGTTACTGGATTTTGAGTTCATAGTCTGTGAAAGTGGCCTCAGAAATGTGCAGAGAAATACCGAGGCTCCTGATTGCAAAGTTCACATGATACTGGTAAATCTCCAGTCAAAAAAACAAAACAAAAAAAACCCCCAAAAACAATGTAGGAAGAGATACAGATCAGTTTTTAAAATTACGCTACACTTTTAATATAGATTTATCAATTGCATTGTTAGGATTATACAACCAAAGTCTAGAGATGTAAACAGAGATGTCATAATAGAAGTGGAAAGTAATCCGTTGACAAGATCTTCATGGATAGCGCTTATTCCTGCCCTTTGCAGGTTTTCCAAGAATATTTTCACTTGCTAAAAATTCCCACAAGATGGCAGTGCTCAGTTCACTAACAAACGAAAGCAAAATAACTATTTTGCTGTACAGCGAAAGTGAAATATAGAAAAAATATCACACACGAGATCAGTGGCTTCTTAACCCTTTCTTCCCATCCCACACACTAAGGCAATTTCCCCCTAAAGAGCACAAGAACGTGTGCATAAAATTCACAGTGAATATCCACAACCCTGAAGAACAGCCAAATCTTGCTTTGTTACCCAGATATACAGAAGTGTTTTGCTTAGCAAGCTAATCTTCCAAACAGTGAGAGAAAATGAAAATGACACCTGAATTCGTCCCAATTTGTTATGTGTATATATATATATTTTTCTTGTCTGTGCCTGAGGCTCAGAGCTTCCAAGATTACACATAACCAAACTGTGGGATTTTTTTTTCTTTTTCCAAACAGTGTCTAAGATAACAAACAGACAGGCTTACCCTCCTCTATGCTTCTCTTTCTGCTTGTTTTGTAATACACTAAATGCAAGGGTTTCCTGCACCATTGCAGTGCAGTACTGTGTTATGGCATTTTTAAAGAGACTGTTTTTTTCTTAATGAATTTTCCCAGTGAGTGCACACCATCTCTATTTGAAAACATCTTCATTATTTAACCTAAGAGCCGTTCAGAGCATGCCAAGTTAAATATCTAAAAATAGAGAGTAAGACTTCTTGTTCAGAGCATCATTTCATAGATGCAGCTAACCAACTGCTGAGAAAACAAAACTCAGTCCAGGCTCCTGGACACCCAGGCTTCTACCCAAAGATCAATGATCAGTTTCAGTTTCCCACTTCTTAGGTTACACTCAGAGGCAGGAAAAGGAACAGAGGAGCCAACAAACCTCCTCCGTCTCTGTGCTGAAAGGACACAGGTTCAACCCGGCCTGGCTGAAACTGTGCTGCCCTATAAACTGTGCCACCATGCCCCATCCCCTGCCTGTGGTGTGCCCAAGACCAAGAAGGGTAGGCCAGTCCCTTTCTTGTAGGCATACCCACAAGCTGAGTCAAGCAGTTGGCACATCTGATGCTTTCATCAGCATCCGTGTGAAGCCATCAAGGGGCCACAGCAGGGTCTCCTGAAAAGAATGGGACCATGGTTTTGGGCAAAAAAACCACAAACCACAGACCCAATATGTAATGGCTACAGGTACTCAGAGATTTCTGCCTGGTGCCAGGGGGAAACAAGGGGGAAAACCCATATGACAAAGTCCCAATAGACACCTGATTTCCCTGAGTGAACCTGCCCAAGTGCATATGGGCATCCTTGCCTTCTGGAAGGACAGAGGATATGGTATTCCTGGGCACCCCGGATACTTCCAGACACACAAAACATCTAGCTACCAAATGGTGACTTCCCTTAGCTGGAAATGCAGTCCTGGGAAGTGAGAAAATGCCCCTCTTCAGTATTGTCCCTGCCCTCACTACAGTCCCTACCTGGCAATGGGCTGCAGCTGGCAGGGCATTTAGTGGTGTTCTTGACAGTGAGCTACTTTTCCCAAAGTTATCAGCTTTTCCCAGCCTTTTCCTCCTGGCAGCAAGCCACCACCTTCAATCTTCAGACAGACATGGTAGCCAGACGTTCTTGCAGGCAGTCTGCTGCCCTCAGCCCCATTCTTGCAGGGTGGAAATGCTCCCTCTGACTGTAGCAGCCTCTTCTCGGTGCCAGAGCAGACTTTGGGCGGATGTTGAGCCGGCATCCTGGCAGAAGATTTCTCCAAATTATTTAACTTCTGTGCTACCTGGCTTTGCAGTAAATCCCAGCTCTTCACAGGTGCAGAATGAGGCCAGACGTGCTGTTCCCCTTTGCTGCACAATGGTTTGGAACCAGGAGTAGACAGATACCCTGAGAGCTGCATTGAGATCCAAAGCCTTGCATCTTTGAGTGATTAAAATAAATCTTTTTTATGCTGGAGCAGACAAATGGTGCATCTAGAATAACATGAAAATATTTGTTTGTCCTTTTTATTTTTGCTGTGCCAACAAAAATGGTTAAAATAAAAATAGCTCCTGTAACAAAAATATGTTGTTTAAAACTCCTGCCAGACCTTCAGCTTTTTCTTAAATTTTATTAAATACATTTTCCTCACAGCGTATTTTTTGTTATATTCAGATTTATTCAAAATTATCATGTTATTTCATTTTGCCAAAAATAAATAACAAAAAAAGGAAAACTGAATCACCTGACATACCTATAGAACATTGGCAAAGTATAACAGATTCTAAAAATGTAAAGACAACTGTTCCAAAGTCAGCACCTGCTGCTGTGAGTTTGGTATTATTGTTTTTGCTGGTACTTCTATTTCTCATGGTTTGTTGCAGCAGATGTTGCCATTTGGGAAGGTCTCTAGTTAACAAGACCACTCTTAATGAATCATAGCATTTTTCCAGCAGATTTATTCCTTATGGCAAGGTGTGCAGTTGAACAGAATGTTCACTATGCACAGGATCAGAGCTGAATGAATGTAACATAGTTCCCCAGCCCTCCAAGCAATAATACCAAATGACACAGTTAATGTGGTTCCTCATTAAGAAAATGCAATGACAGATTAACACTTCACTCCTTCACATCTGACATCACTCTCATTCCCACAGGACATCTGAGTATTTCCTTTTATCCTTGCAAAACCGTGCAGTGAGAAGGGAATGTGGCTGTCTCCCACAGGCTGCTTGGTGACATGGGCAGTGCTTTAACATGAGAGGCCATGCCACAATGGCTCATGCTGCAGTGATGGTCTGCTCATATGGAGGGATATGAGGCTCATTTTTGCATGGACAAAGTGAACCTGAAGACCCACCCACTGCTTAGAAACAACAGATCGCTGCTGGGATAAATGGAAGCTGAATTTGGGGGAGCGCAAAATGCCAATCTCTGTTGTGGGGTTTTTGTACTGCTTGATTGGGCTGCTTGTAAAAGTGCTGAGCTTGTCTGGAAAATCCATGGCCACACAGAGGAAATGAAACCTAGAGAGTAATTTGTGGTTCTTACCATTGTAGGCAAGTGTGGCACGAAATTAATTGTTTAAAAATTGCACGTTGCCCCAGGAGTGGTTATTCAGGCATGACATTCATCAGACTAGATTCATGGCTAGATAGATGATGTGCTTGGAGACGGTGATGCAGGTGTGTGCCTTGCCATAAGCTCTGTCCCACAGCCACAGCCCTTACATTGTGGTTGTGTTAAAGCTGAAACTCATGTGAGCTGAAGATGATGTGGTCCAGCTCCCCTTCCCCTGCCCTTGAATGTCCTTTCCCACCCATTTCCAGTGCTGGTACCACTGAGTGTGAACAGTGGCAAGTCAGTTCAGGAAGCTGATGTAACTAAAATCGGACCTGGCATGGTTGTGTGGCAACATCTGTTGGTGAGAAACCCCCTACAAGTCATTATTTTACAGCTTGTTTCTCCTAAGCAGTAGCACAACCCACAAACATGGCTTTGCAATACTTCCCCTTCCTCTGCCCCTTCTGTAGCAGTCCTTCTTTACCTTGGGGTGGCTGAACTGTCATGACACTGGCCTAGGTTTTGCCTCACTAACAGCTTCCAAGTGCCCAAACTCAATTTTCCCTACTCTGCTGAAAGACTATAGCTGATGTTGAAGCCAATCTGTGGGAATCCTAAAAAAGAGCATAAAAAGAGGAAAATAAAGAAGATCTTAATGAATGCAGGGAAATGTGATTCAGTAGTAAGTTACTTGTCTAGGGATGTGCTAACATTTTATATGAAATGAGTTTCTTTTTACTGAACCCATCCTTTTCAAATTACTGTTCTCTGTACGGTGGTAGGAAATCTCCACTTCTCCCGCTGATCCTAACTATTCACAACCACTCTTCCATTCTTTCCCTTCTTAAAAAGTCATTTTATTCAAGGCAACACTGCTCCTCCTAAACCTAAATGTTCAGAGCATCATCACCAAATGCCCAGTTTGCTACTTCTGGCCACGCTTCAGCAGAAATCAGTATGGCCAAATTGCAAGGAATAACTCTTCACTGAGAGGATGTTCAGTCCCTGGAACAGGCTCTCCAAGAAACTGGTGACAACACTGAGCTTGTCAGAGTTCAGGGAGTGTCTGGATGATGGTCTGAGTCATATGGTTTAGTTTTAGGTAATCCTAACTATCAGCAGGGGTTTGGGCTTGATGATCCTTAGGGGTGCCTTCTAACTCAAGATATTTTGTGACTCTGTTTCTATGAACTCTGGTTCAGGCTTTAGTGGACAAACCCGGAAAATATAAAATACCAGACAAATCTAATTTTAAATAACTAAGGGATAGCCCAATATTATACTGATGGGAAACAAATGGTCTCCATGGCCAGAGACAGACCAAGAAACAGTACTCTGTCAAACTGTATTGACAGGGCTTCTGGGCTGGATTAACTCTTTTTGGTATTGAAGTTACGCAGTCCCCCCCTCTACCCCCATTTTTCTACCTAACAACTCTGCAACCCCAGGCCTGAATAAAAGAAGGCAGACTTTATGCTTTTCTGGTTTATGTATTTCCATCAAGACTGAATATTGCATGCCTGGGACTTGGCAATAACAGTATAGAGCAAGAGAAGAAGCAATAAACTTATTATGTGTGTCAATAAAGTCAGCAAGTAAGTCTTGGAACACACACATGGAGTGAAACTGCTGAGTAAGGGAGAGAGGCTTTTCCAATTATAACACCACATTAACACCCATGTCAGAGGTTGAAATATTAAAAAGCAGTTAACAGGTCTCTTGAGAAGCCTGGTAATGCACTGCACTCTGCATACTTGCAGACAATGTAAAAAGCCACATTACCCCTTAATACCGCACGCTTAATGTGCAGAGCTCAATTAGTGAAAGCTGCTCAGGAACTGAAATGTTATTCTGCTGGGAGATGCCCTGCCTGTGAACAGAAGTAACAGCATTGTGCACCCCAGGACCCAAATGTGCACTGCCAGGCTGGGACACCGCTGAAGGCTGTCTAAAAGAGAGCAGCTAGAGAAAAATTAAAGGTGCTGCTGTCTTTTTACACAGATAAACGGCCTTACTCATGACTGCCCTTGGGTTGTCTGTTGCCACCCACCACACTTGATGTAGCAACACTTTGGTTCTAACAATCTTGAACACAGTTTCAAGCATGTCAGGCATCTCCAACTAGAGCTAGATTTTTTTTTTTTATAGAGAGGTCTACCCTTAGTTAGTTATTAAAACTCTGTACCTCTTACGGTTCTTATGCAATTCACTACTCTCAGCCTACAGACTCTTTTACTGAGTGTCATTGGGAAACACAGCACGAGTCCTTTCCAACCTCCAGCTGAAACATTCTTATCAAATATATTTTCCAGTATGGGTGGCTTAGTGTAAGGGGTGCTAGAGCTGTCAAAAGTACCCCAGGGTCCATGCACACACAACTGAGTCCCACCTATCCCACAGTCCCATGCCATGGATGAGCACACTGTCAGCTTCTCGGCCCTATAGCATTTTATGGTCTTCCATCTGGCCTATGGGACACATGTTGATGGACTAAG
This sequence comes from Cyanoderma ruficeps, assembly GCA_008694505.1. NCBI lineage: Eukaryota > Metazoa > Chordata > Aves > Passeriformes > Timaliidae > Cyanoderma > Cyanoderma ruficeps. The sequence goes on along the minus strand of VZDJ01006585.1, from coordinate 5,134,963 downwards.
GTCAGTATGGCAGTCCATGATTGTTTCCAGCTTATCTGCTGAATTTGACTCACTGTTGTACTGCATCCATGCTTGGCCTGAAGTTAGGAACACATGTGAAGTGACTGTCCTCCTAGCTATTCACTGGTTTAGGGGAGAAACTAACTTCTTGCTAAACAATATTTGCTTGCTTAATATACTATAATTGCATGTAAGTCACTGGAGAAGAGGCTTTAGTTTGTCTGTAAACTCCATGGCTTTTGTGGTTTTGTTGCAATGATTTCATACCCTGAATTTAAATAAATCGGGAAATAAGAGACTGTTGTAGAGCCCACCCAAAAGATTGGTGGTCTTCCCAGTGCACTGATCAGGCAATAAGAAGGGAACGTAAAACCTACATCTGACCAAAACAATATGAAACCAAAGTTTCTGCATGCGCCACACCAAACAAACAAATGCTGAACCTAGCGATTTTTGCAGTCAATATGCTCCATTATCTACATGATAACTTGGTAGATGCAGTGAGATCAAAGGTTTCCTTTTAATCCCAAAGCAGAGGCTCTTCGACAATGAAATCACAACAGTTGCTTCTGCTAAGCAAAGCAGTGCCTGGCTCTGCCTGAGATAAAGCTCTGCCGGCTGGGAGGAAAGTCTCAGTCACTGTGGCGATGTCATCCCCACTCTGGGTGGAAGCTGCTTTTATGGGTAACAGCTGTTATTTTCATTGAAATCTGAAAGACCTGTATACATGTTTTGGTGTTGGTTTTTTCCCTCAGTATAGGATGTGAGAGAGGGAAAAATAACCAAACTGACCTTTCAATTGACAGAGATGCAGTGTAAAAAGAACTCCAAGAAATGAATATCCTTACAATTATGCATAGCAAGGCATTCTTACTCAGTTTTTCTCATGTAAAGAAAACCAAGAAAAACAGAGCTATTATGACTTTACCCACCTACAGACAAAGATCTTCTGAGAAGATCCTATTTCTCAGACCTTTGTCAAATTTTCAGTCTATCTAGTGGGAATTCTTTTTCCTCCGTTAAAAAATAAATATTCTATGTATTCTCAAAGGACAATGGTTTTTCATCTGAGAAAACAAATGTCATCACTGCTTCTCATTCTCAACCTTATCCTCCTTTCTGTGCTCTGTCTTTTATCCCTATACCTCTAGCCACGGGAACACACATTCTCCTTTCCCATTAATTCCTTTTCCTGAGATCTCAAAGCATTTTGGGACAGTATATACCGAGACAAAAATTGCNAGGGAAAGGGAAAGGGAAAGGACCTCTAGGAGCCATAGCTAGGGGTACTCAGAGATCTCCCCTCTCACTCTGAAATAGGCTGGGTGCATGTTTGAGGCCCAGAGGACTGAAAAAAATTGTGGAGGTACATTTCTGCCCACCTCCATGGGGGTCACACAACACATTTTCATTGTGGGAACTAGTCTGGAATTACTTGAGACTCTAGAGAGAGAGTTTGGCCAGTTCTGTACAATACTCTGCATCTTTTGATGCCTTGCCCAAAATATTTGTATCTACAAATAAGGCTTGCCAGAAAATAAACAACAACAAAATACTCTATAGATGGAATTTGTGTATGACTCTGATATATACACACTATAATGTATATATGCCCACCACGTTTCCTAAATTCCTTTGCTATCTTTTTTGTGTTCTTAACAGATTTGTGTGTCTCCTTCCTAGATCTTTAAAGACAGAAAATGAAAGGCTAGAAGTCCCAGTGCTCAGCATCATTGTGCAATGTGAATTTGAAGGACTGGAACATTTCAATCTAGTACATGGGCTTCTGCCATTTGAACTAAGGAAAAAACTGCTTTTGTGGGTAGCGTAACATAATTGCAGGGAAAAGCCAGATACTGAAACATCTGTAGCACAAAATCAGTCTGCCAGCTGATATCTCACTAACCATGTCCAAAATAAATGGTTTTGACTTTTTTCTTTTTTAAATTATTATTATTTTTTTCTTACCCTTGTCATATCCAACATCAACAATTTCAACCTGGACAATGAAAGATCTACTGACTGATAAAAAGTTAAATTAGATCTGAGTGTTATAAAAAAGAGCATTGAGTGAGACTAGAGTAGGCAGAACCACCTTTGGCATCTACCTAGGTAAGGAAACAAGCCCAAATGCACTTCCAGATTTGGTATTAAGTCACAAGGATGCTGTTTTGTGCAAGAATCTCAATGATCCTGTTTACTTTTTCTCTCTTGACCTCTCTCACTTCTGTTCTCTTGAATTCTTTGATAATCATTGCAACATATCTAAAACCAGATTACAAAGCTGGTGTTGGTGAGTCTGGCTCACATTCAGATTTCTTGGTATAGCTGCCTTATTTTGGTGTAGCAGTGGCCATAGGTTATGAGCTCAAGAGGCATGATTTAGGCTGTTACCCAAGATGGACAAAGTATGACTTCATATTCAAGAAAGAGAAAGGTGTTAACAATGCCCAGACCCCTACTGCAGGTACCTGACTTGGCACATTGAGAGCCAGAAAATTGCAGCCTAGACTTCAGATATTCGTAACTTTGTGGTGCTGTCAACAAAGCTGATTTCTCCATGCAGCCTTTTAAACCAGCAAGCTCAGGGTGACATCTAGAAAGAAAGCTATGTTTGTGCATTTTAGGTAATCAGCTGTCTTCCCACCACCCCTTCTTTGCCTTCTGGCTTGTGCTTGGAGAACGGGAGTTTTCCTCCATGCAATTCCTCCCTGCTTTCAGCTGTCTTTAAGCTGACTCCTGCAGCTGTACTGAGAGACGTGCTGGCCTGCAGGCTCATCGATACTATGCAAATTCACCCCCTAAGTAGATTACCTGTTACTGTGGGAACAGACTAACCTGCATCTGCCAATTTGCTTTCGCTTTTACTGGACAAGGTTAATGATGAAAATAAGCTTAATCTTGTAAGAGGTTAAGCAATTTATTACAGAACAGGAAACTGAGTTACAAAGAATGACAAAAATAAAGCAGCGGTGCTGCTGTCTTTACTTGGTTCCTTCTGGGTTTTTTTTCAGCATTTTGAATTTGGTTACTACTTGGGGTTCAGGAAAGTAATATTTCCTCATTTTGGCAGATGGATATTCTTCATATTGGCAGGTAGATATTCAATGCTAGTAAAAAACTGATTCTATGATAAATGGCGTTAATTTTAAATGTATCAGAGGAAATTAATTGCCTGCTCTATCTTATTTGTTGGTGGTTTCTTTGTTTGGTTTGTTTTTTTCTTTGTTGGCTTTTTTTTTTTTCGGTAGTGTGTTGACTATGTTGCAGAACTACTTTCAGGTTAATTTTAAGCATAATCCACCTCTTACCTCCCCAAATTCAATCAATAGTGACTCCCATACAGACCATAAAATACGACTTCTAAAAACCGCACCCTAAACTGAAATTTTAACACAGTTTTCGAGTGAACAACACTCCTACCAAAATGGAGAACTGTGCTTCTTTTGTGATAATTAACTCCCCAGGTATTGAGGTCTGAATGCTGAAAATGGTGTATTGCAAGCAAGTGAAAGAGCGAATGGAAACTGCACAAAGCAATTTGCACTTTTCACTTATGCTTCAGAGCTCTGAATGTCATCTTGGCTTGAAAACATCTTAGTAGTTTTCTCTAGCCATCTGAAACCATTCTAATATATTGAAAAATGGCAGTGACATTTCCCCAAGATATTTTTATGTGTGATACTTGATCAATCCTAGGTGAGAAGTGTTATAAACAATGGAAAGTGTGTCCTCAGTAGAACGGTTCTTTTTACACCCCACAAAATATACACGTTGTTTTGGATTTTTTTCCTAGAAGAATAATTTTTAAATATTAAAAATACTGTATTAAATGTACTGTATTTTTAATTCAGAAAAATAACTGAAGTAATAAACCCCCTCCTCCTCTCTCTTCTTTTTTTTCCTTCCTTTATGCAGACAAAACAGGAGTTGCAGTTACAATTCATTCACCTGCCATTCTCTGGTCAGACTGAACAGAGCCTCTGAGTGCAACCTCCTCAGGATCAGCAAAGGCATTTGGACTGGCAGAAAAAGGGCCAATTAAATGGATATTTCCTTTCTCCCTATATGACAGTGACTGAGTTTCAAACAAGCCAGTGAACTTCATGTGAACTATTAACTTTAGGTGCATATAGAAACTGGGAAATAGAACCAAACCAGCCCTGGAGTAGACATGTACACATGTGCCAGTGTCTTGGGGTGTTACCTTGTGTGGAAGAATGTTTTACCCACTACGAGTCTGACCAAGGAAAGGTAATTTTCAGGTTTTAGCTTCTCTTGGAGTACCTGGAATAATGCTGGGTATATCAAGATATGCTGTTCATGTTGTCATAGCTGGGCAGGCGACAGGTAGCAACACAGGGTGCTATAAATACTTTTTTGCTATAAAAATCCACACACATCCCCTAGAATCAAGGTGGATTTAGAGCAAAACATGCCCTGGACAAGCTGAATGTTTACATGCTTCTCCTCTGGTAGAGCAACATGACTCCACAGTCCCATGAGCAACTGGTGCCAACTCTCCTGTTTCTGAAGATAGAAACGATTGAAGATGAGACCATGACCTGCTCTGTAAGAATTATCATCACTACCACTGAGGTGATGTAAGCTAAAACATTTATTGCTGAATTAAGCTACAACCCTTATAGTATTTTTTGTGCATATATACTAAGAAAATTAAGGAGTAATTTCTACCCTCAAAAGGAGTCTTAAATTAATATTTTTCAAGTGATATTTTATTTTGGACTGGGACCAAGTAGGACCACTTTTAATTCTGTATTTCTCACATAAAATCAGAGATAGGCTTCCACCTTTAATGAACAAGAGGGAAGATTTATTACATAGAGAGGAAAGTCTATGACCTAAAACCAGAGGTGGTGTTCATGGATGTATGATTTTTCATGTATGTGTATGAGCTTCACTCTGTAAAGAGCAGAAAAGCAGCTGCAAGAGGAGCTCCTAATTGTATACATAACGTCCTGCCACCTTCATGTCTGCGGTACAAACAGACCATGGATACAAAAAAGTGTCACCAGGTGGGAGAATGCATCCACACCTGTAAAAAAACCCGGGTAAAGCACAGGAGTGTTCGAATGTGAATGATGGGCAGCCTTGTCTGAAAGTAGCAGTAGAGCTGGAAGGCCAAATAGCTCACTTTGAAAATCTCAGACGAGGGGTTGTTCCTTATTTGTTGTTTGGGTTTGGTTTTTGGTTTTGTTTTGATTTTGGTTGGGTTGGCTGGGTTTTCTTCATTTTTTTTTTCCCCTTCAGTGATGTACATGATAATGGATGTTTATTCAGATAATCAGCTTCACAGACAAGATTGGGAGCATAAGCTGGATTTTCATCCTGGCTAGCATATTTTTGAGAGAATCACTAAAGTGATTGTAAGAATGCACTGGAAACACAATTCCTGGAAGTAATTCCCAGCTGTCATGTTGAATTATAGAGAGACTTAGAGCTGCTAAGTTTTCTATGTCTCTGTTTAATCCTCTGTAAAGTGAGCAAGGTAAAACATATCTCAAAAGGATGTAGTAAGTTACCAAAATGATATTGTGAAAGATTTCCTGTCTCTTTGGAAGAGGTAAGCTGTCTAGTGTGAGGTATTAGTGTTCATCTGTGATGAAGCAATCGCTCTCCTAGAGAAAACAAGGCAAAATCCTGTAATTTCGTGCTTCACTACTGATGACTGACAGCTCACTTTCAATTCATAATGATAGTCAAAACACATATCCATTTTTTCATAAGTGTTTGGATTTGTGATGTAAGAAAAAAAATGTTTAGACCACTTCTTTAATTTCTGTAAAGAGGAATAAGGGAATAGCATGACATAATACACCAGTTTCAAAGAAAAACCATCAAAAACATATCTGCATTTTGCTTTCCTATATGTTACACATTTTCCGTGTTATGTTAGAAATACATATTCACTTCATATGTAACGTATTTGCTATTTTCTGGTCTTCTTCCAAGACATTTTGACATTATCCTGCCAGGACTGTATGTTGTCTGACCACTTCCCCATTGCAATTAAGGATTGAAACCACTTGCTTACGCACAACGGAGACCATCATACCTAACCCCAAAGGAGGCCAGAAACTCCTAGCACACTGCATTTCCCAGACCAACCAGGAGGCCCAGGGCACAGAAGGACAGCATGCTATTTGCAACAAGGGCTGGCACACTGACAGTCCACATGAGTGCAGCTATTCAAAATAAATTAAAAAAACCCCAAAACTTGTGTGTGGGGGAATTTAACACATCTTATAAAGAGATGCTGCCTGAACTTCCATAATAAGATGAGATAAACTATTTCAAAATCTGTTGCAAAGAAGACGCTGCCGAAGAACCAGCCTCAAGGAATGATGTTTAACCAGACGTTTTTCTTCAAACCATGCAGTAACTGTTTAGTAGATAATGTGCAGAATTGTAGGTTTGATTTGAACAGGCATCAGAACATGAAGCTTGCATAAGAAACACAGCCCTTCTTAGGAATTTCACTTTGTCCCTCCTACCCCTTCCCTGCTTTTCCTCCTTTCTTTCTCCATTGCCAAAGCCAAAGAGGAGGAGAGACGATGCCTTGGGGTGCTGCGGGTGGGGTGTAAAAGAGAGGGAGGCAGTCTCTGACTCCAAATGGAAATATTTAGTTGACTTCAGTGTGAAGATGAAAGTGATTGCTGAGTCCAGACTGCAGCTTTCATACATGTGTGTGTGTGTGTGTGTTTCTGTGTGTGTGTGTATGTGTGCATGTGTTTGGGCTGGGGATAGTACTAATAGATCACGTTTATGAATCTTTAGTTTTCATAAGGCAAAACTGGTCATATTACACAGCAACAGTGAAGAGTGTGTGAATCTGGTAATCTGTGCTGAAAATAATCTTTGCACCCATCTCTGCTGCAAGCCTAATATTTAAGGACTTTAAAGTGAAAATTGGTGTCGATCACCAGAGAATACATGAAAAACTGAGAAGGAACAAATTGTATTTGATATCTACAAATATGATACTGATACGTCCACGTGGCAACATTTTTGAAATGCTCTTGCACAGTTACAACGTGAGGACATGGTGTTTTTGTAGGATTAGGAAACACTGGGAAAGGAAGAACCCTCTCAAATGACACACTGGCACAGACATGCATACATACAGACAGAGACCTTAGGTGGGGGGAGTGCTCTGTCTGTGTGCATATTTAGTTTGTAAGAAAGTTTCAATTCAACAGTTAAGAAGAGAGATCTTCTTTACCTTCTAACGTTTCATATTAATCTGAAGTGACTATGGATAGAAAATAAGAAGCTGTTTGGATTTATTGCGTTCTGGAGCCATTAATTATAGTGAGTCCTGTTTCTGTTTATTTGTCTTAGTTCTTCTTGGTGTTGAAACACTGACCCTCATGGACATAAAAAAGATTATCTAGCTTCATCTGTCTCACCATCTTCTGCGGCTCAAGTCCTTGTGGTAGAGCACTTCCCCAGACTACATGACACAGCCAGATGTAGCAACCAGATACCAGGCTATGAAACAGCACTAATTTCAAATGTCAGCCTTCACACTCCATAAAACAGGGAGCATATTACAGTGTACATTAAATTCAAGAGCAAATAATACTTAACATCTATGTGGATGCACTGTAGATTTGAATAATCTGGCAGACTGTATTTGGAAATATTCTTTAAATTTCCTCTGTCCCTGCCCTGAGACTGTGGTAAGTAGCACAGAGACCAGCTGTCCAGCCTTGTTTTTCTAAGCCATTGACTAAACAGTGAGTTCATGTTCAAGATAACTGTGGGGAACCAGTTCATGAACTTCTTGAACTCTGCTGTCCAAAAGTGTGGGGATGGGATAGAAAAGCTGTTATTTAATTAATGATGAGTCTTTTAGCTAGAAATGAACCTTGGGGCAAGTGTTTTTTTGCTTTTTTGTTTTTTTTTTTTTTTTCAAATTACAAGATGTCTGGAGAGCAAAAATAGGTAAAATCCATTGATTTGTTGCCCGGGAAAGGCTCCATAAAACAGGGAGATAAAACCATCACCTGCATAAACAGTTCAAGGACTTGCAGTGCATGTTGGTTGCAATGCCAGAGCATTAATATGGTGCAGAATATGTGCTCCTTTCCAGATTCATTTCTCAATTTGTGAAATTGATAGCATGGAGATCTTTCCTCCAGTGGCATCTATTTTATTGCAAGAGTTTGAAATTTTCCCTTTTCTTTGTGGGCTTCAGTTTTCTGCTAATTACAGGCACAATAGGTACCGGTCTCCAAGAGAAGAAAGCTGCACAGAACTTAAAATTGAAATCTTGTATTGCAGTTTCATTCTCTAAACCTCTCCATTCATGTTGATAACAATACCTAGATACTGAGCCTTTCTCCCATAAAACTATCATAATTTTAAAACTGCATGAGAAATAACCTCATTTTATAGATCTAAGGCAGAAACCACTAAATTCCTCTGTGCTTCAAGGTTCAATTCCTCTGTGCTTCACATGCACCTTGCACAAGCATAGGATTATCTTCTTTGTATTCAAAAGTTCTTGATTTCCAGAAGCAGAAGTCACCACAGGAGGAGGACTGGAAAAGACCTTTCAAGATAGATACCCGTTATTGCAAGACTTATAAAATACCTAAATAGCTCCTTTTATGGATAGTCTATCTAGTGAGATTTCTGGGGAAACTCCTTGCTCCATTTACTCTAACTGATAGGTTATTCCAGAGAATTACTCCTTACATGGGTAAAAAAGGAACTACGAAGCTGGTGAAGGGTCTGGAGCACAAATCTTACTAGGAGCAGCTGAGGGAGCTGGGGATTATCCTGGAGAAAAGGGGCCTTAGGGGTACCTTATCACTCTCTACAACTGCCTGAAAGAAGAACATAGTGAAGTGGGGGGTGGTCTCTTCTCTCAAGCAACTAGCAATAGGACAAGAGGAAATGGCCTCAAATTGCAAGAGGAGAAGTTTTGGTTAGACTAGGAAAAATTTATTCAACAAAAGGATTGTCAGCTGTTGGAATAGACTGCCCAGGAAAGTGCTTTAGTCACCATTCCTGTAGGGATTAAAAGACAAGTACTGTAGTGCTTAGGGACAAGGCTTAGTGGTGGAAGTGGAAATGTTATGTGAATTGTTGGACTCAATGATCTTAATGGTCTTTTCAAACCTGAAGTATTCTATCATTCTGTGAAAGCCTTCTTCTGATTTCCTGTTTAATAATAATTGACAATTTGTATTGATTTGTTTGTCTGTAGACCTTTACTTTAAATAAGATCCTTTACTTTAAATAAGATCCTTTTCCACTTTCATATATCTAATGTATTTGTGACAAGTAATTATACCTCTTTAGCCTTGACTGAAAGCTTTTAACATCTCTGATATTCTGATAGCACTTCTTTGTCCTGCTTCCTGTTTGAAATTTTTCTTCAGTGTGAGTACCAGATTGGGACAGATTGTGAGCTTTCACCAGGGCTTTAGCCCTATCCCCGTGTGTAAATAGATCTGGAACAAGAGCACTGTATTTGGAGTCTCACCCAACCTCACCAGCTTGCTGATAATTGCCTTTGAGGAAATAAAGCAAATACAAACACTTCAAACTATAATTAGTAGGAAGTTCTCAACAAGCAAGTATTATTTTAACACTTTGCTTTTATATGAGGCATCAAAGTATTTTATGATATATAATTAGGACTGAAATCTTCAAAAATGTGGCAGAATAAACAGCACTGTTCCCTATTTCAGTTCATTCTTTTATTGTGCTTTTGTATGATGAAGCAGAATATGGTGTAATTGTCTGTAAGTAGTTATTCATGAAGAAACTCTCCTATTTTTTCAGACTAGAAGTGATGCTGAGGGAGTTGCTGCTTTCTACTTGAATATTTCCAGAAATCACTGCTGATTCTGTGCGGTTCTGATGCATTTGTTGAAGAGTTTATACAAGTTTTAGCACTACTTTTGATCTGGTAACTGATCAATGCAAAAAAAAGATAACAAGTAGAAGTGCATTTCTTTGCTATTGACTATGCTACAGTGGCTATACTATGTTAGGTGGTCAGACTGAAACCTCCCTCTGCTCCTGGGCAGCTTCTACCACAGTCTTTATTTGAACTGTTAAGTGGTCCTGGCTGCAGGATCAAATGAGGTGATAAAAGAGGAAAACATTAGTGAATGTGTGTTTCAGCAAGTTACTTCAGCTACTGTGCAGGCTTTGATCATCAGCAGTGCTCTGGGGCTGGCATGTTGGGCACTGTGACACCGGACTTCACATTGTTCTTACCAAAGCATTGGGACACTGTCCTGAGCTGGGTCTGCAGTCAGTTCTCCATAGCAGGTACTTGGAATGAAACTCGCAAGGCCCAGTGCTGAGCGCGAAACTCCTCAGACCTGCACCCCTGCTTTCAGGATATACATTCAACATAACATCATAATTTACATGAAATCTTTCTCCAATTCCATCTCCTTTCTGCATTGAGCATCCTACTGAGTTGGAAAATCCCTATTTGTTTTCCTTCTAATCATTCCAAGCAATGTGGAACAGTTCTGGCAGGTGGGCTTACGCAAATGCATTTGCTACGGCGTCAGAAGAACGGATGATTGTACTTCATTTTGGGGACGTGGGACATGCTTCTGTGCCTTCATGGAGGCAGAATTGAAACCAGATGCTCTTGCCCCATGCTTTAACCACTGAAATACGTGGAGAAAAGAGGAAGTGTGAGATGAAGACAGATGTTCCAAATAGACAGATATTATCTCTAAGGCAAACATTGATTTCCATGGGAACACACCTATACACCACCTCCCTCCCCCACATTACTCTTTTTCCCATTTCCTTCCTCTTCAAAATCCCTAAAACTGTGCAAATTGGGAGAGTGAATTCTTCAGCCAGCACACAGATATGTGGTTAGGATTTCTTCCTAGGGATCCTGGAATATTTGTGGGCTTGACTCCCACTGGAAAAAAAGAAATGTGAAGGCAAATCTCCCACATCCTGTGGAGTGACTGTGGGAGCGCCCAGCATCTCCTCCTCAATGGTTGTTCTGTGCCAAGCCCAGGGAGCACCTACAGACATGATCACTGCCAGCAAGATGAGTGGGAATAAAGTAGTTTGTGAAATTTGATGGGAATTGATGAGAGCACTGACAAAACTTTAATGGGAAGACTAGAGGCATTGCCCTTCCTCTTCCAAAAGGAGATCCTCTTCTGTCCTCCCATATAGCCTGGAATGGCATATCCCTTTTGTAAGATGAAGATTTGTCTATATCAAGTGGACGCTTATCTCAATCAACTTCCTTTCCAATATCACTTTGTACTTAGTACTAGATGATCTTAAAGGGCCTTTCTAACCCAAGCCTTTCTATAATTAAGTTAAATTTTAAGAAGGAGGGGGATTTTTGTGTTGACCTCCAAGTGTTTCATCTTGCTCTTTTCCCGTGGGTCTTCATCCAGTACTTCATGTTTCCAGGTCTCCTTTATTCAATATCCCCTCTAAAAGATCTTTGCTACATCATCTGGTACTCTCTGTCCCCACTTGTGAGCCACAAACACTACTGGGCATGTCTGACAGCTTCTGACTCACATTCCTTGTTGTGATCACTGCTGTGTTATGCCTTTTCTTTTTGTGTCACATCTTCTCGAGCCTGCCCCATCCAAGACTCAGCTCCCACCAAGGCTCCATCGCATGTCCACACACTATCAGAATCTTCAGGCACAAACTTAAACACAAAAAAATACCACCACTCACATAAGGCAGCTCTGAGCCACAAGCTGCTGGAGTGTACTGGGAAGTCTAATTACATGCTTGCCCTGTTCTTTTATTTCTTTCCTGGGCATAAACTGTTGGCCATTCCTACTTCTGAAATTGGAACGTTATTCTCTTGTCTTAGCTGGGTTTACTCACTACTGATTTTGGGTTTCTTGGGCAGCAAGAGTCTGGGTATTGAATGAGCATGAAACTGTTCTGCTCCCTGCCACTGTGGATGCAGAACTGCTGCTGCTAGTGCATAATCCTGGGTTGGGAGGGTTGCTTTTTTTTTTTTTTTTTTTTCTGAACTAGCCAGTTCAGGAGTCTCAGATCCAGAAATTCCAGCGTGGTGGCTGGAGCTCCAGACTCCACTTGATTAACAAAACCGTCCCTGTGAAGGACAGGCTCCAGGCCACTGCAGTCTGGTTTCCAAAGAGCAGGGCTTGGGCTAGCCACACTGCTTTCCACAGCTGGACATGGCTACTCCTACTCTACAGCAGCTGCCACCCACACAGGCCAGAGTGAGTAGATGGATCTCCATCTGACTCAGTCCTGCTCTTATCCTCCCGTGTGAGAAAACTGTCCTACAGCACAGCTGCTGTCCAAAAATGGTCTGTTTTCAACTGCATATACCTTAACTCAATCTGATCAGTACTAGCGGCAACAGGAATCCGAGCAATTCCACCATTTCTAGGTAGTGCTGAAAGCAGCAGATGTGTAGTAGCAGCCTGGAAGACAGCCATAAGAAGGTAAAGTTATACAGTTATAAAGTTATACAGTTCCTAGCTGCAATGTAAACTGAAATATTTAAATTTAGGCAGCTGGTCTTAATAAAAACTTAGGGCTGTGTGTATTTCAACAAAATCATGGAGAAGGAAAGGCTGTTCAGTGAAATAAAATAGAAAGTGCTCATCTAATTCTGACAGAATCATTTAATTAAAAATACTATTTCTGAAATACTTTAATACATTCAGCCTATTGTATTGTACGATGTTTTGATTTGTTTTATTTGGAAAATAAAATTGAAGCACTTTTAATGTATAGTTTGACCAGAGTGACCTTGTCCAATATCAAACTCTTCTGACCAAAGTGCTTCACTACCTATGCTCCTGGTATGGATTACAATCACTGGGATATACTCTCACCTGACTTTTGACTCCATCTCAGGAGTTTCACAGCTCTGCATGCCACCTGTAACTTGGTCAGGGACTAGGATACTTGAAACTGAGACACCACAAAGAAATGTGCCACGACAGTCGAGTGACACTAAATAAATCTTTTATATTAAAAAATGTTTCAGCATATCTGGCTTAAAAAATACCCAGAACGTCTCTCTTCTGCAAAAGAGGTCCTGAGGTGCTGCAATCCTAATGCGTAAAACCTGTACAATACAAAAATAAATCATCCAAATCCATATAAGGTGACCTCAAGCCTTCTTACTGGAGAAACCTGATCCAAAACATATTGAAGTCCTGAAAAAATATTCACCAATTTCTATGACCTTTTAACAGACTCTTAGGACTTTAACTGCTGATAAGAGTGTGTGTTTTTTTGGTTTTACCTAACCTAGAGAGATATGAACTCTTCTCCCAGTATTTTCCCCTACACCCTGTTGCTGTCTCCAGCTCTAAAATAACGTAAGAATGTTCCTACAATTTCCTTTCAGTTCATTTTTCCTGAGCAGGAACGAAGTTACTTCTATTATCTTAATTTAAGTGTTTCTACATAAATATAAAAGACTAATATACTAATTATTTCTGTTGATATTTCAAAATCAGTTTCATTGTTTTGACCTTTGTCATACCCACTAGACTAGCAAGAAGCAGAATGGCAATTTGCTGGAAAACTTAAATGACATTTTAATGCATTTTTCCATTCTTTTAAAATATAGTAATTAATTCCAGTGTATAAGTTGCTGTTTCCCAGACTTTTCTAGAACAGTATTTTAAATAAAAGCCTAAGTTTTTACTAAGGCATTCTCTGTTATTGGTCATATTTTGCCATCCTTCTCTTTACATTTACATATTTACTTATATTAACCACTGTATAGCATGTTTAGAAGTGGAAAAAAAAAAAAGTAAAGTTCTTTTCATGACAATTTTAGAAGTTGTAGAATTTTATTCCCTCCCAACATACATGGAATTTCTGCCTATTCTCACTATTTTCATCAAACCATCCTTATGCACACTGAGTAGATCAGACTTTCAGTACAGGATTCTCTTTACATCCTCTAAAGAGTCTGTGCTATTCCTTGGAAGCCTTACTGTCCAAAACATGCTCAAAATTGATAACTCAATTAAACTATTTCTGTCAGGTCAAAAACAACCTTTGTCTGATGAAATAATTTCACTGACACTGACTGACAATATTCCTACCAATAGTAATACCAAGAAACTTTAGTTACAAACATATGTCCACAGGGGAAAAAAAATCTTTCTAGTGTAAGAATGTAATACTTGTTTAACTGCTTTACCAAAATGAAGTGTAGGTCAGGAGAAGAACTTTTTGTGATTCTCTGCGTTTTGAAAGAGAAGAAACTAAAATTAAAAAGCCTAAATTTCCCCCCCATCATGTTTTACTTTGACCTGCAGGCTTGTTGCTCTTTGCCATTTTCAGATTTTTCAAAACTTTCAACTTCGCAATGAGAATCAGCCTCGCAATGAGAACTACTTTCGACACAGCCTTTTTATGTAAACACAATTTCCTGTTTTGCTTCAAAGCAAAATGATGAAAAAAAAAATCCTAGCAGCTATGCAGTGTTATCACAACAGGTACTATATTTGTGATCATCTCTTGCAACACAAGTATTTTGTAGAAAATAGGAAAGTGCTGTGTTCTGCTCATGGGACAAGAGTTCATATTACAGAGCCAGAACTTTGTTTATGGGAACTTTTGTGTATGTCATAAGTCTTCACACAACCCAAAGAATGACACGTTTTAAGAAGAAAGTACTTTTATTAGGCCCACAGAGACAATTGTGTAAATGAGATACTAGATCAGGCAGATTAATTTTCATGCAGATGAATTACTCTTTGAGCCCAAAGTATAGAGAAAATATGAAACTAATTGTAGCTTGTTGCTTTGAATTTCATTTGATTATCTTAATCAGTTGGACATTGAGAGACAAGTGTTTTCTATTTTGGAAGCAGAGGGTGATCCTGACCCAAATAAGAGTATAAGTGGTGACAGAAGCAGAATGATCAGAGCAAACAGCAATCAAAGATCAGCAAGACTTGAGAAATACAGCAGCTCCGAAGTGTCTGTCAAATTCATCTGATATGAAATCTGGTATCTGATAGAGTTGCACATTTTGGTTCTCTGGCACATCTCTGGTCTTGCAGTGTCAGGACCGCAAGGTTAGAGGTGTTGTTGTTGTTCTGGGAATGTAATTTTCCAAAGAGTAAGCGGGTGTCGCTGTTCTTTCTTAACTAGGTATCCTGTGGTGGATGTTTGGCTTCACCCACAGAGCTCCCTATGAGCAGTAAATGCATTTTGTACTGCTTAAGGTGCTTCAGAATGCTCATGTGTACGATCTGTATATTTTTGTGATTCTGCTGGAGCAGGCGTTTATCATGAGGGCTATGGCAATATTTGGGTATGATTTTCCTGAGCTTTCTGGCTCTAGCCAGCATATACTGGTCTGCCAAAATTTGCTTTCAGTGATGGAGCTAATGATAATGAGTGTGGTTTGAAGGGAAGGATGGGTGTTTCTAGGAAAAATAATTTCAAGGTATGATTTTCTTCCAATATAAGCTACAACTCGTTAACATTTTCCAGTATACATTTCTTGCATATTGTGGTATATGATACCCAGTAGGGGATTTCCTCTCTGTATTGTAAAAAGTTTGGAAAAGGCTTAGGTGGCTTCTTCAAATATGCGATCCTAGTGGAGTGTCAGTGTTGGATGAGCATCATCTGTAGCTTTGTGAGGGCGTGTCATGAGTGCTTTCCTCAGAGCAAATGAGGTGATGTCTGTGGGCTGTATCAATTTTTCTAGTGTGTTTTGGATAGCTGATGGTTTGTGGAAGGAGGTGTGTTGGTCTGTGGATTTTCTGCATATGGTATTTTGACGGTTGCTATTTTTTATGTTGACCTTGGTGTCTAGAAAGTTGATGCTGATGTAAGTTTTCCAAAGAGTTTGATGGGTAACTCTGGTTGCTGAATTTGTGGTAGAAATCAATGAGGGAATCAAAGTTTTCAGTACAGATGTCATTTATGTACCCCTAGCACACCCTAGGAGCCCGTGTTGGTTTGGTGGGAAAGTTTGTGTTTTATGCAGGGTGACTCCTGACAAGCCTGATGTCCTGGTGCTTCTAGCTGCATCTGAGATTTTGACAGGGTGAAATGGTTGTGGATGAACATGAAACAGATGGGCTTGATTATTCAGTGTCAAGAGACTGGCACATATAAGACACCTAGGCAATAGGGTCAGTGGTAATGGTTCCCTGGTGTAGCATACGATGGCAATACTAAAGATGGTGCGAGTAGAGAAGATAGTTAATGAGGCAGTGATCCTGGTGGAAGCATGTTTGTCCAGAGCAAGTTGTTTCCATATGTGACAAAATATTTAAAGGTGGTGTCTGCAGATCCTCATAGATCTTCACTGAAAGTCTCCTTCCATTTCCTTCTGCAAGAATCTAGAAGAGCATCTTAAGGTGGCAAGAACTGACATAAATTTTTTCCATGTTCATTAGGAAGAAATTTGAACTCTAGGGTGAAAAAAGCAGACGTCTTTCTTGAGTTCTTTCTCACAGGAAATAATAAAAAAATCATGCGCTAGCATCACTGATACTATCCTAACTTCTCCTTTAACTAATTGGGGACTGGATTTTAAAAACTATGCAGACCCTTAAAAAAACCCATTCATACCTTTAAAAAAAATTCTTTCTGAAATAATTGTTTTTTGTAGACCAATGTAAAACTGATTTAGGAGGGTGCAGCTCACTCTATTGTGAGATTATTCACGTGGTTATTTTACAGGTGATGGTGGCTATTTTGTCTTTTATTTTTCTAGAAAAGTTGAGACACGTTTACAGGAACACTCCATCCAATTGGACTACAGACAACAATGCTCCCAACGTTTCCAAGAATAAAAGTAAGCATTTAGAAAGAAGAAATAGTGGTATATATTCAAGGTTGGGGCATTCCTCCCAATGACTTTGTGGTGGGTGATGTTGAGATGTAGGCCCTCTCATCATCATTGCTCAGGTGTTGTCTTGTTGGTGAAGGAATTGCCATTGCACTATTTGGGTTCAGTGCTAAACATCAATTTCTTTTGATAGCGATTTGTTGCACGGTGGTTTGGTGAGCTCCCTTTGCCTTTACTTTGTTGGAGCTCGTAATTATGTCTGGTTCTGTCAAACTCTCTGGAAGGTAAAATTTTCTCAGTTTCTTAGGTTAGAGAGACCTAAACAGGACATTGTGATGTATTTGAGTTGAAATACAGACTTTTTTTCTACAGACAAGATGACCCGCAAGATGGATCTGTGTCATTCTCCCATGTTCCTCAAAGCCTCACCTGGACTTCACTTTTACATCTGCCCTAAACAGGACCCCGAGAGGACCATGAGAAAGAAAATGCCCACAAACAGTAGCACAGCTTTATGAAGAAGAGGTTTTGGTATTGAATGTAAGCTGAGACATGGAGAACACCAGAAGATGTTCCTGACCAAGGGTTCAGAAATGTGTCCACAGCGGGCTGGCTGCATGTGGGAGATGAGGAGGCTCTGAGCTGGTTTCATTGGCAGCCAGGTGTCAGCACACCTCTGTCATGTCTTTAACCCATTCCTTTAACAAGATTGTGAACTGCGTTGCTTCTTTGGACAGTGCAAGTCAACAGCACATGTGCTCATTTTAGCCTGGCTTGAGTGAGGAGCGAGTGAGACAGGGAGGGGTTGACAGGCCCTCGGCCCCCTGAGGGCTTGGACCCACCAAAGGGGACAGGGGATGTCCACCCGAAGCGCACGCTGACTTCAGATACCGGGAATTTAGGGGAAAGGGACCCTCCAGACGCAAGCAGGGGCTCAGGGAAGCCGCGGCTGACCGGACCGCTTGGCTAGACCACAAACCTGAGTTTGTGGGCAAGGGTGAGGAGGGGGCAGGAGGCGGCGGAGGCAGGGCTGCCCGCGCGGTGCTCGCCCCCGGTGGCCGGAGGCGCAGGGCTCCGCTGCGCGGGGCGGAGCAGCGCCGACCGCCAGCCTCAGGCGACCTGCCCGGCGGCGGGGCCCGGGGCACCGGGGGCAGGGGCGGGCCCGACCCGGCCCGGGCCGGCGGGGGCCGGTCTGTGCTCGGGGAGGCGAGGCGAGGAGGGGGCGGCGGTGATGTTTGTGGCGGCGGGCGGGAGGCAGGAGGAGGAGGAGGAGGGTGGCAGGGGCGCGCCGCCCGGGGCTGATTGGCCGCCCCGTTTATAAGAAGTGCCCCGCCGGAGCGGCGGGGTTGTTTGCCAGCGCTGGGGAGCTCGGGGGAACCGCGTGTGGAGCCGTCGGAGCGGAGCGGAGCTGCGATGCGTCGCGCCAGCCGAGACTACACCAAGTACTTGCGCGGCTCCGAGGAGCTGGGCAGCGGCGCCGCCCACGAGAGCGCCCCGGCGCCGCCGCCGCCCCCGCCGCCCGCGCACCCGCACCCGCCGGCCGCGTCCCGCTCCCTCCTGGCCGCCCTCGTCCTCCTGGGGCTGGGGCAGGTGGTCTGCAGCGTCGCCCTCTTCCTCTACTTCCGAGCTCAGGTAAGCGGGGACCGACGCGGGCGCTTCCCGCTGTGGCAAGTGCGGCCGCCTCGCAGCCTGCGGAAGGAGGGGGAGGCCCTCGTGTAGGTGCGATCGAGGCGATTAATTAATTAAAGAGAAAGAACAAACAAAAAAGTTTTAGAACACGCTTTTCTGTCTCTGAAGTTGATCTAGTTCTGCGAGGGGTCGGGCCAATGGGCTCCCAGTGCCCTGCCCAGGTTGTGCTGTCCCCTGCTCGCTGGAGCTGCTCAGTACCGGAGCTTCCAGGTAGCGCTCCGAGCATCGGATGCTTTTTGGAATGCAGGACTTCGCGGCGGGGTTGGACTGGAGTGGTTCCCTGGCTCGGGAAACAGGTTAGTCGTGATCCTTCGCCTGAAGTCTTGCAGGGCTTTGGTTTTTAATGGTTGGCTTTCAGTTTTCCACTGGGGAGAAGCCTGACTTTGGCTATTAGGAAAAAAGTTCTTCATCCACAGGGTAGTTGGAAGCAGGTTTCCCAGGGAAGTGGTCAGAGCACCAAGCCTGACACAGTTCTGGAAGTGTTTGGACAATACTCTTAGGCACATGGTGTGATTTTTGGAGATGATGCTGTGCGGGGTCAAGAGTTGGACTCGGTGATCTTTGAGGGTCCCTTCTAGTTCTGTGTGATTGTGATTCTGTGACATGGCTGAGGTCCTTGGGTGCCATGAGTGTTTCACGAGCAGGAGAAAATGGCTTTAAGGACAGAAAAGGTCATCATGCAACACCACTGGTGATGGTTTGTCACTCAGGCTGCGCAGGGGCACTGCAGAGGAGCGGGGTCTGTGTGCTCGTGGGCGTCGACCAGAGGTGTCTGCTGCAGCTCAGGAGGTTTTTTTTGGGATTCTGGGGCCCTCTGGGAGAGAGCCTCCCCTCACCTGCCAGGCCTCAAGTGTGCGGGCTGGCTCAGAAGAGGCAGCGGTGCGTGCGGAGCGGAGCGCGGGGAGGTGTCGCTGCGGGGGCAGATAAGGCGATGAGCGGTTGGGCTTTCAGAGAGAAGAGGAGCCTGCTTCTTGGAAATGGCTCGGCTGCCTGGATTCCCTCGCTGCTACATCTCTTACCCTGAAAGGCTGAGCCCTCTCGGAGGAAGTGGGGAGCTGCCAGCTACTTGGTTCTCAGGGCTAGGTGTTCGATTTCTGCTTGGCTTTATTGTCGGATGCTAGTTAGTTCTGTTAATGTGGGTCTGACTGCCGTGATGGAAGTGGTACTTCTGTTGTGTGTACTTTTCGTTTGAAGTCGGCAGAGACTGGAAACTTTTTTCTTTTGGTTTACTTTCTAGGTAGAGGCACTTGATTTTGAGGTAGCAGGCTGGATTTCTTAACAAAGTGCACTCTGAAAACAGGTGTTGCACAAGTGTATACCCACTTAATCAAATGAATGGCTGTCAAATATACAGTAGTACTGCTGATAATATATTATGCAGACTGTTTCGTATTTTCTTACTGACAATGGCTTTGTGTTTTCTGTTTTTCCCAAAATAAAATGTAACAGCAATACAGCACTTAGTTAATCATAATTTGTATATTTCAGAAGAGTGACATCTAATTTCTGGGACTCATTGTAAAGTAGCTTAAAGCTACTTGTTTGGTTGACAGTGAAATAAATGAATGCCTGCTTCAGCTTGTGACAGGAGAATGTTTTTCACCCCAGATGTTCATGAACCTGAAAAAACATTCTTGTCAAAACATAGCTCAGAGATGCACAGCTATACATTCATTAGGGGCCCTGAGAGCTGTTGCAATCAAAGCAACTAAACAAAGTGAACACCCTTATTAAAGACTCTTTCTGATAGGTACATGTCAGGGTTTCACGTGTGCCTAACAAAGGGTAAAAAGAACCATAATGGCTATTTTTCTTCTGCTCCCTTGATTTAAAAAAATGGCACGGTTCAGGTGTAACTCTGGATTTGACAGTTTAATTCTCTTGCTAGTTATTGTTCCTATAGATTTGGAGTAGTGCTACTGAGTGGAGTCTTTTGTGAATTTGAATTTCCAAAACATCTAGAAGAGGTGATATAACTCAATGTAGGCTTGACTGAAGTCATTGCCTAAAAGAATTTCAATGGAGAAAATGTAATCAGTGGAAAATAGAATAATAATATACTCTTGAATTAGGTACATAATTCACTGTAAGAAGATATTATAATTCATATTTATTCACCACTTTTAATTGTGAAATAAGATAGATGGAAAAACATAGTAGGTCCTGCAGCAGTTAATTCTTATTTCACACTCTTAAGGATTTATTTGATTTAAATGGGTCATGATCAGACCTCTTTCTTTTGAAAAGATTTCTGTGAAATTTGATTTTATTAAGCTACTTCAATTTGGCCTTTTCAGTGTAAATTTCAGTTAAGTTAGTACTTTAATAACAGAACTTAATGATATTTAATTAATTTTGTTAAAATAATGAAGCATTAGTAGTATAAGCTGTGCATGAAAAGATTTGAATTGTTTGGTTGGTAAATTAAGCAAATGTGAATTAAAAGATTTGACTGTGTAGGCTGATATAATTTCTTAATATCTTAGAAGCTCTTTAAAACCTTATCTGAGAGTCTGAGTAAACTCTGACTCAGTTTTACCACTCACATTTTGCCTGTATTCGCATAAAATCATTTGGGCTGGATCATGACACACTATAAGCTGAGACAATAGTTGAGGTTTTGGTTTTTCCTTAATTTTGTTTATTTTGTGGCTTGAGCATTTGGAATTTCACAAGACACATAACTAAGACTGACACTAGGTTTTCACGAGTAAACACATGTTTGTGGCCAAGAAATAATGCAGTGCCATGCAAGTGAGACAATAAGCTAGTATGTCAAAAAAGAAAAAAAAAAAGCAACAAGTTTGAATTTTACCAATATTCTCACAGGAGGGTACTGAAATGTAAAGACACTAGCATGTTTTACCCTTGCTTTTTGGTCCATCCTGTGCAGTGTACTGAATCCAAGAAATTAAATAATAAAAAATTGTATTGGTACTTAAGCATTTATTTTGCCTATATTTTGAGGAGTATTTTCTCATTATCTGTAAAAATGCTGTGAAAATTTAGTTAGGGTACTTAGAACAGCTGGTGGTCATCACTCGATAGAGACTCATGCACAGCACAAGGTGAGAGAAGTATTTTCATTAACTTTGACTGATAAATGCTGAGGTATAGTCTCCGAAAGCTTAACTTTTAAGCTTTTCTTTCTGGCCCATTTCCTTAGTGCACTTAGATCTCAAAAGAGTAGGAATCTGGTCTAACACTGGGCTAGAGGGCAGTGAAACAAATTGAAAGTGCTGAAATTGAAATGTGGTGGCTGGGTGTCTTATGCCCACAGTTTAAGCTAGACCTCCAAGAGTGTGCACTTTTCCCATTTAAAAAAACCCAGTCTGTACAAACCTTAAGTATTCTACCAGATTGAAGAGTTCACACTCGGATAAATGGTGACCTGGAAGCCCAGTTTTTATTGTCATTTCATGCTTATGTGGACTTCTGACTTTCATTGTGGTATGTTTTCAAATGATTACCTTTCAGACTTCATCTGAAGTTTTGTGAGCATTGTGGCTAACAGAAAAAACGGCTTGCTGGGGGTCAGTAGCATCTTTCAGAAGCCTGGAATAACCCCTTCTTGGTGCTTAAGAAAGGACATGGAGTGCAAAGTGGTATTTGATAGTCTGGAAAGTGGTTTAAGTTTGAAAATAAGTAGAAGTATAGATATTAAACATGTATTGTAATGAGTAAGTATTTAATGAAATATTGTGTCAGTGCATAATTGATGCAAAATTTAATAGTAAAGGTGGACAGAATGTATTGTGTCTTTTAAAACCAAACTGAGTCTTTTTAAATCAGAAAATTGGTTTTTAATACTGTAAGATCATTTAGTCTCACCCATGATGCTGGAGTTCATTTTGACTGCCCTGAAATGGGTGAATAGAAACATAACTAGAATGATGAGAGATGCTGAAAATCAGGGGACACTGAACAGTCTGATCTGATTGCAAGGTCAGGCAAAACGGATATTAAAAAATAACCTAGATACTCCTCTTTTTAGTTTAATTCCTCTAGGATATTTAGATTATTTCACACTTTATAAAGCTTTCTCCTTTATTTTTGTTTATATCTTGATGTTTCTTCCAGATACTAACTCTTTAGAACTTTTTGCTGAAGATGTCCTGCCCTGCAAGTTAGCAAGCTGCTTCTGGTATTTCATCATAATTTTCTTGTTCTTCAGAAGTTCTTCTCCAAACTTGTCCTTGGAAGTTTTTCTGTGCATCACTACTTCCCCACAGTTTTGATCTCAGTGCTTGGTAGTGCTTGTTTACAGCCATGGCAGTTCAGTGCTTCGTCTTTGTGAAGATGTGAGGTGCAGGATTTCTGAGAATGCCTTTTCAGGCAAGTGAGCTGATATTCATAGTTAAATGTGGTAAAGACTACTCTTAAAGGTATTCTTTGAAAAAGGTGAGGGTAACAAGTGGGTTAGCTAGTCCCCAAATCAGTTTCCCCTTATCAAACAGTAACTCTGGAGACTTGCAGGTTTTGTCAGGGTGGGCTGAAACCATTAGCTCAATGTTTCCATTATGCCTTCAATCTTTCACCTGTAGGTGCAGAGATGCTGGTTTGTTGTCTTAAGCCTTGAGCAGATAAACTGTAATCTGTGCAAGTGATTCTGTGCAAGCTGCTGTTACTGCTGTGATACAGTATTGTGTGACATATTTGAATGGTTGCTGATAGCAGTGAGTCTGTGCTGGCAAGATTTGTTATGCTGGATGGACACTCAGGCCTTCACAAATTTCGTGATCTTTATGTTGTAAAACCTGGTTTTCTTGCTTTTTATTCAGAAGATTTGTTTTAATAAATCCAAAACTGGGCTAGTAGTCTGTCTAGTAGTATTACTGATAAAAATTAGTATTTATTGGCAGTTATTTCCTGTAGCTTTCTATGTTCTATCCGGTGATTTGTGTAGAGCGGAGAAGACTCAGATATCCAGATCCTGTTAGAGACATCAGTTCTGTCAAGTCTCTAACAATCCCAGCATGAGAGGTTGCATTTGAAGTAATGGGTCCTATTTTGGGTCCCTTAGTACCAGAACTGTATCAACAAATGGGAAGGTGTCCAGCAGAGGACCACTGTGACAGGTAGGAATCAGAATGTATAAAAGAATGGAGAACTGGATTTTTTGACGAACAGACTAAGGTGAGGGAAGCTAATCCTGTTTTTAGCTACCTAAAGACAGTCAGGCTGTTCAGTACCGTGCAGCAAAAACAAGAGGCACAGTCATAAATTGCAGAAAGGGGAGCTGTAGCTGTATATAAAAACCAAGTTTTTTTTACACACTAGAAATTGTGAAGTTTCAGGACAGTATGCCCAGAGAAGCTGAAAGTCTTCATTGATGGACATTCCCCAAAGCTTGTCACAAAAAGACCTTAACCCACCTGACCTAATTTCAAGTTGGCCTTGCTTCAAGCAGGGGCCTGGACTGGAGATAGCCAAAGGTACCTTCTAACCCAAGTCATTCGGCATTAATGGCCTTTTAGCAGCTATTGGTAAACATTGTGGGGTTTTTTTATTGTTATTATTTTAATACACAGTTGATTTTCTGAGTTCTGAATACAAGTGGAACATAGTGTGAGAGATGCTTGAAGAGTGCAGTTTTACAGTCAGTTAAAGCTAGTGCTGCCTTCCTGATAATTCATTCTTATGCCTATCCTTGTACTGACTCCAGTGATGATATCTGAAGTGACTTGGTTTTGGGGAACTAATCTTAAAGGAAATTAGGCCAGCAAAAATTCCTGTCTTGTTACTGATTTAGAAGAGGAGACTGAAATCCAGGAATTAAATTCTGTGGTGAAGGGGGGTGAGAGCAGAGAGGTGCTGGTTTAGATCTCCTTATGCAGTTAATGAGGCTGTGCTGCACTAGCTGACTTCAGAAGGCATTAGTGTAGGTTTTTTGCACTTAATTCATAGAGCTGCAATGGCTATACACAGGTTTTCTTTGGGATTCAGCTGTGTCAGGTCATTACAGGAAGATGTTACTGGCTCCAAGCCATTCTGTAATTCATCACTACCCCTCTGCTCAAAGCTGTGGCCTCTTATGATCTTTGGGTGAGCCTTCTATGACTTGTTTCATTCCAAATCTGCAGGGATGACTGAGACAGCTAAACCAGGCTACAGGATCTGACACTGGTGTGAATGAATCGGGCAAAGAGCTTTCCATCAGGAGACTTGAGCAGAAGAATGATGATGATGGAGGAGGCAGCATTTGGTACTGCTGTCTATGTAATAAATGTCTCTGTGCTGTGTGTTACTATTAAGTGGCTGCCTGGGTGGTGTAGACTTTAATTCAGCTCTGTAGTCCTTAAAACCTTATGCTTCTAAGTTGACTAATTTCTTTTTGGGGGGGTTAGGGAGTTTTTGTTCCTGTGAACAAATGATATATTTGATTCACTCTGGCTGCTTTGTATTGTGAAGAACTTCCTTTTGATATGCTGTTTTGTTCAGCTCTGTGTTAAAGGAACAGGCACTGTCCATAGGCACATGGGCACTAGGCACTGTCCATAATGTCTTGGTATTCCTGCATTGCAATTACAAATAATCTTTTGTCATTCTCAGGTAAAAGTGTTTCTTCCAAGTAAATGTTCTTTAATAGGCTAGCTGCTACAATTAGAGAACCTAGACAAGAGTTTGGGTACATAAACTCTTTTTTAAGTCTGAAGTAAAAGCAGAATAAATGCAAGTTGAGAACAATTTCTGAGAGTCCTAGGCCATCTCCAAAAGATAGTTGTTAATCTCTTTAGTGCAAAAGATTTGGAGTATGTAAAAAAAGGGGTGAAATGGTTTAAATAGGTTTTGTGCAATAAAAGTCTGTCAAGGTACAATCCTAGTCCTTGGATTATCTTCCAATTTATCTAAGTGATAAAATGCAGGATTTAAAAATATACTTGATTCAGTCCCAAAGACTGCTAAAAGTGTGTTGCAGATACTTTAAACTTACCATTCCTTTTCCAATAGTGCAGAGGAGTCTTGTGGTGCAGTTTAATCATCTTTTGGTCTTTGACTTTTGCTGTCTTGGTGACTATTTCACACAGCAGTATCTCTTGCCACTGTCATGGTTTAATCGCAGCTGGCAACCAAGTCTCAGACAGCTGCTCACTCCCTGGTGGGATTACGGACAGAATTGGAAGAGTAAATGTGAGAACTCATGGGTTGAGATAAAGAAAGTTTAAAAGGTAAAGAAAAAGCTGCACACACAAACGAAGCAGGATATGAAGGCAGGTGTTCAGCTGTTCCTAGGACAGCAGGGCTCTACCACATATAAAGTGACTTGGGAGGAGAAATGCTATTCCAAATGTCTCCCCTTTCCTCCCCCTTCCTCCAGCTTTATATGCTGAACATGATGCCATATGATCTGGGATACCCCTTTGGCCAGTTCTGGTCAGTTGTTGTGGCTGTGTCCCCTCCCAGCTCCTTGTGCACCCCCAGCCCTCTCTGGTGGAGTGGGGTGAGAGGCAGAAGAGGCCCTGACTCAGTGTCAGCCCTGCTCAGCTGTAACAAACACATCCCTGTGTTACCAACACTGTTTTGGTCACAAATCCAAAACACAGCCCCATATCAGCCAATGTAAAGAAAATAAACTCTATCCACAATGAGCACATCCATACAACAGTTTCATTGATAGCTGACTGACAGCTTCAGTGATGTAATTTCAGTGATAAAATGGTTTCAGAGATAACTTCTGTTTCTCCTCTTGAAAATGATGTGCTGTACACGTACATACTTCCCCCAAGTTTCTGTGCTTGACATTCATGTGTCGTCTTACAAGCAATAGCTTTTGAGGTAGGATGACTGTGTATGTTTCCTGCTAAAACAACTGCGGTATTGCCCTGAGTGGTTGAAATATGGAATTCAAAATTATTGACTTTACCTTAAGAACGGGATTGATCTTTAACTTTTGAAAGTCACATATCTAGTCTAAGCTAGTGAAATAGGTAGCACCAGAAGATAATTCATTCTTCTATTTCACATGTTTTTTCTACGAAATAAACTTGATGTTGGGAACTTTTTCTCTCTACACTATTTATAATGAGAATTTCGATAACAAACTTAGCCAGGGGCCAAACTTTTAGATGGTTGAAAAGTGTCTCTAACACTTAGAAATGTGTTTGTGCTTATGTTTTTGTTTCAGATGGACCCTACTAGAATTTCAAAAGAACATGCACACTGTGTCAGAACACTTTTTGGACACCAAGAAAGTACAGATTTGCATGATGCCTCCTTTGAAAGTCAAGAAGCAAAGTTAATGCCAGAATCCTGTAGAAGTGTGAAACAGGCTCTCCAAAGGGCTGTGCAGAGGGTAAGTAGCACAGACAATGTGTTTGTTTATTTCATGGTCCTGTTGAATTTAAAACAAATTTTCCTAAATCTGTATTCAGAGGTAAGTTCTATAAATTATTTCCTGGTGTTTGAATAACACCTGAAGTTTTATCCAGAATTCTATTGTATTTGCTGATGAGTCTGGTAGTGGCTAACCAATTCTGTGTTCAAGCACATTTTATTTTTTTTATTTTTTTTTTAAGAAAGGAAGATTTGAGGTTGTACTAAGAAAACTGATTGAAGTTAAGTGATTAGCCATTCTGACATTTAGGTGGGTCTGAACAGTAGTCATTTATGCTAATATTTATATAGTTTTCCAACACTTTGGATGTTCATAATGAGTGTCAGTTCTGCATTCTTTTCAAAGGAATCTTCCAGACAAGATTCTCTTAAGTCAAGATCATCAGCAAGCAAAATACTGCCTGAAGGAAAAGGAGATTAGCATTTGTTCGTTTCTTACTCTGAAGCCCAAAATGAGCGTCAGTCCCTGCTTTGGTTTTGCTCACTTTACTAGTTCTGTGTTCTGTGCAGCCCATTCTCACACTGGCAGAAGACCTGCTTAGTCATAGCATGATAACTGGGTGGTCTTTGCCCAGGAGTTGAGAATGACAGCTTGTTCCCAAACATGAATGACAAAAGAAGTCAGCCCTAATGAAGAAACCTAGGCAAGCTGGAAATATGCCACAATCCCCTTTTACTGCAGTTACTGCATTTGATCTTTTTGTGTTCATGATAGTGTTTAGTGCTAATTATGGGCTGTGTAACAGGTGGATGTCTGCTATGGCGTCTGGTTTTCCTGGCTTATCAGGCCCATTACAACTTGACTGCCTCACATCTGCACAGGACTGGCAGTTTTTCATGAAGGGTACTACATCAGATTTGAGCTGAACTCACATGTGCTTTAGCATGACCTGTACTTGAGTTAAATTTGCAGCATTTGAATTGTGATAATGTGATGCTTGCTTTTAACAGAGAGCTCTTGAGTGACAGATCTTTTTGTGAACAAAACACAGAGAGACATAGGAGTCCATGTCTTCTCCCTTTTGCTAGTCACCTCCTTCAAGAGCTTAAGGGGGAAACAAAGGGTTATGTCTGTAGGATTAGTTGTGTGTAGTTCTTTCCTCTTGCGTTTTATAGAGCCTCTCACGCTGCACCTACATATGTGCTGTGTGCTGGGCTGCTCATTCACTTGTGACAGAGTAGGGAGCTTGTTACAGTAAGTCAGTGGAGCATCCTGTGTTCTGGTCATTTGCTGCTGGTTACTCAACAAAGGCACTGGCTTTAGCTGAGGCTTTATATCCTGCCAGTCTGGGTGGAGGTTAAATGCTGCAATGTCCGTGGCTAGGATAAGTAGTGAGTAGGGGTAACTTTTTTGGCTGATGACGATTAGTTTGAGAACAATAAAATTTCCCTTGCCAAAGTAATTAGACTCTGAATTTCCTTTGAATGCAATGGAGTTTATTAAGCAGCTGCACCAGTGGTCTGGGTGCTTTGTCATCTTGTATCAATGACGGAGAAAAAAATAGATAGGAAGGTGATGACCTGAGGCTTTTTACATCTTTTCGGTACATCAGAGAAGTGAAAGTAACAATGTCAAGGCAGAATTATACTTTATCATTATCTGTAAATTCTGCCTTTCAGTCACCTTGCAGAGTGGAGATGCAGCTGTAATTTACTTGCAGTTGTGCAACTCCCTTGTGTGTGTATCCAGCTAATGTGACTTAAAGGAGGTTTCCTGTTGAATGTGCTCTTTCCACTTTCCTTGAGGAGAATCTAAAGAATCTAACTTATGTGTGTTTTAAGAGCCAGTATCCTTATTTGAACTGGCAGAGTGCTAAGTGACTAAAATTGAACACTTCAAAATACCATTTATGTTTTTTGATTTTTGAATATATTGTCTTTTGCAATTCGAGCTGTTCAGGAAATGAAAATAGACAAATTTTTTTTTGCTCAGGTTTATGGTTACAGCTTCCTGTGCCAGTTCTCATTGGTTTTCTTTGCACACCTGTAGGCAGAGTGTTTAAATGTAAAGCAGGGATTGATGTTGAAAATGAAAGTGCTCATATGAAAACCAGTGCAGCAGTGCTGCAAGGTCCGATGTAGAAATACTTGTCTCCTGAAAAAATAATAAAGTTTTCTTTTTTTAATCAGAATCTAATGATTGATTCCTTAACATATTCTGCGATAAAAATTCTTCTTAAGGTGCAGCTTACAAAGTAGAGAGCGTATTTTCAATATTGCATATAACTTTCAAGCAGACAAATAATATACTTTTAGTCAGTCTGTTTGCTTAATTTTTTTCCATGTAACCCTGAAAACTCTTGGCAGTCCAGATGCTCTAACCACAGTCCTTATGAAGTCTGTTATGAGCCTGAAGTAGAAAGGACTACAAACATATCTTGGGTCAATCCATAAGTAACTTTGCTTGGCAATGCTCCCAGCTTCTAGCTGCTTGTGGAGTTCAGACCTAAGCTATTCTCCCACATGGCAACAGAGTGCTTTGCTAGACCCCTAGGGCAGCATTTATAAAGAGATCTATATACTTAGCAGACGTTTAAAGAGCACATAGTTATGGACCAAGTGAAGGTTTCACAAGTGATTGCTGTAAGTTGTTAAAATTTTACCTACAATTTTGTAGCTTTCCATCCTACCATCTTACATGCCTTTTTTTTCCGGCAAGCAGTAGACTACTCATTTGGATAGAAGTTTTATTGCTGGTCTCTAAACCACAGTCTGATGAATATAGGTTCATGTACTTTCTATTTCACTTCCTTCCTGATTAGTATTCTTCAAATTGCTGAATTTCTGGCAAGAGAATCAGATACTTCTTCCTGGTATCAGCTGTACTTAAAGCACTTGGTAGTAAAAGAATCAAGTGTATAAAGAAGCTTTAAGACCACAGCTGAAGCACTAAGTGGCTGTCCAGGAGTTCTCAGTTGTCTCAAAATGCTATTAGAGCTGCTCAAAGTAGGTACTGAGATATTTAGATAAAAGCTAAAGGAGACTTAAAACCTTTCACAAATGTCATGTCTTCAGGTGTAGCCTTGTCTCTGCATCCTCAGCATTGGGCATAACTTCAAGAGCAACAGTTATTTTTGCAACCTGCTGTGAATGAGGTAGAGAGCAGTTCCCAGCTTTCCAGGCACTTAAAACATTATTTTTAGCTTTAAAATGAGAAGGTTTTGGAGCTTCTTAGTGGCCTCTTAAATGTTTTTTGGATGAAGGGAAGACATGTTTTTCATTTTTGTGACTAACTCCTTGTCTGTTGTTTAAACAGTGAGTGTATGGAGGAGGTTGGAATGTGGGAAGCAGGCCAGCAGAGTTACTTGGTGGGCAGTGAGCAAATGACAAAGGTGTACAAGTGCAGCTTGTCATAAGATTAAGAGTGGGGTGATTTTTGTGTACAGTTCTACTAAAAATATCTGAACAGCTTGGTATCACACACGGTCCTGCGGATGGCAGTCTTAAAAGAAGTTGCTGGTAATGTTTTGTCAGCAGTTTTCATGCCATTATAGCAGTGTCTTAGGGTTCTCTTGAGCTATTTCTGCCTCCTTAATGAGCCTCTACACTGAGGAAGTATGACACACCTTAGAACATTCAGGAGCTAAAAAGCACAGTTGATACTTCGGTGATTTGAGAAATCACAGCTCTTAATTTCTTGCAGTAAGAATAGCAGGGGATTTTATAATCCCTTTAAGAGGCTACCTTCAAACATCCACTGAAAAATGTCCTTCAGGGTCAGAAGCAAATATATAGCTAAATGCTTTTCTAAGGTAGGTTGTGTATCAGCACCTTGAAACTGTATGAACACCAAGTTAAAAAAAAAAATCAAGAAGCATTTAACTGCTTATTCTTTATGAGGAAACCTACAACTCCATATCTGTTTTCTAGGGACTAGTGAATGTGTTTCATCTTCATTTTGGAAGCTGGGGCAACATTACAGAAAAAATTACAAACTTTCATGAGGCTGATCAGAATTAGGTAAAGAACTTGACACTAGTCCTGAGCTTAGAGAACTGCTGAAGGATTTTGTTTTCTGGCCACAGTCTATCCACTTCTGATCTAGTGATAAGCTCACAGAAGAGTCAGTGAAACATTGGCTCAAACCCCCAGCCTTGGTGTCACTAGTGCCATGATCTAACCAGCTGAGCTAGTTGTGGACTCCAGACAAGGAGAGTTGTGGACCCAAGTCTTCCTGGGAGGAAGGGGAAGACTTACGGAGGGGAGGAACTGCAGATGAACAGCACCACCACCAGTTACAAGGAGAGCAGATCAGACTGATCTCATGAGGACCAGAGCCATTCTGTGTGGAAAATGAGCTGAGTCAGGCTGCTGGGTCAGGAGGTAAGGTATTCAGCTGCTTAAGCTAGAGCGTGTTTGGAAATGTGCAGAAGCAGAACTGCATGCTCCTAAGAAAAATGTAAGTAAAAGTAGAATAGCAGTTGACCACTTCAGGGCTTTCAAGGGCAGAGCAATTATCAACCATGGGATTTTTTTTTTTTTTTTTTTNTTTTTTTTTTTTTTTTTTTAGTACCAAATCTAGATAGTAGGAGATTGAAATGTACATGGTTCTTTTTGGATCTGCTCAGTAGGCTTTCCAGGCAAACACATTATCACATCCTCCCGGAGGAAAGGATATTAAAACAAACTCCACATCTGGGAAGTTTCCAGTAAGGAAGCAAGAAAACAAACGTGTCTCTCCTTCAAGAGAAAAAGGGTTGGGATAGATGTGCTGCAATAATCTCTGAGAGTGTGGTCCATCTCCCAGGCTCTTCTTGCCTTACATCCTGTTCTTCAGAGGTCTTTGCTGTTTTTCACAGTACCTGGTACTTGCATTCTCTTGTTATCTTCCTATTTCCTACTCAAGTGTGGCTAGTGGCTGATGCTGACATGCAGCTCCTAGAATTGAACTTAATTTTCATGTTCTTAGAACTGACATTGAAGTAGGAAGATCAGAGAAGCAAAGTGAATGTAAATGCGGGAAGTGGATGTGAGTTTTGCTGCTTTTGAAGTTTTGATTCTTCTGCTTTTCTCATCTCTACGGCAAAAAGCATCTTCATGATTCTTATCTATGAAATCAGCATATCTCAGCTGAAGTATTGTGTTTTGATAGTCATACAACAACTTCCATACTGCTGTGGCTTTTCATTTTGGTTTAACATTTAAACACCTACTGAAAGGGGAAAGTGAGAGTAATAAATGCACCAGGCAAGGCACTACATATTTCACCGCGGTTGCAAAACTACATAAAAGCAGGACTTCAGGTGTTTTCAGAGCAGGATTTCAAATTCTGAAACTCCCCAGTGATTGAGAGCACTGGGGGACTTTGCTGATCTGGCCAAATCTGAGATGTATTTCGTATATGTGGATTTACTCAGGCAAGCAGCAGAGTGCGTGGCATAAAGATGAAACAAAGGACCACCACTCTTAGGTTTCAAAGAGGATGTGACTTGCTATCTTCAACAAAATGTTTCCTTTTACTAAACACGTTCTTGACACCTCCGTGGTATGAGGTATTCATAATAACAAACATATTACACCTGTTTTTTAGAAAACAGGTGGAGAGTCACGGGGAAAAGGGAGACAGAACTGAGGGTTGAGCTTAATACTAAGACTCAGTCTAGGCTTGTAACAAGAACAGGCTGCTTATATTTTTGAAGTCTGCTGTTTGGATCTTTTTCTCAAGAGGAGGACAGGTGTGAATGATGAGAAGCAAAGCTTTTTGTGGTGCTCAATGTCTGTATTTTGTGCTGTTCTTGGGTCTGGGTAGCATAGTTTTCATTCGTGTTAAAATTTATCTGCAGCTTTGAAGGATTACATACTTTCCAGGTCTGGCATCCAGTCCCTTGCGTCCAGTGTGGATGATGCTTAATCCTTCAATTCCTGCATACCTTGTTAGAAGGAAGCCTTGATTGTAAAGCATTGTAGCTTTCCTTGTTGGTGGCAAAGTGTGAGGTGTGGAGGTTTTCATTCACCTCATCACTGATGAAATTCAGAGCTTAGCTATCCTTAGTTGTTAGTGATGACACACTAGTTGCTGTATAGAAATGCCTCTTTCTTTGCCTTTAGACTCCAAGTAATTAAATCAGTTCATAAATTCTATTGTTTGATATGATGCCTTCTTATCAAGACATGTTCCTTTATACTTAGAGAAATATTCCAAGTACAGTAAGTAGAAAAGGTTTTAAATGTGCTGTCACCACTACTTCAGTAAATAATGCAGTGATCATAAATACCATCATTGCTATCCACCTTTATTAGAATTACCGTATTACTAGAAGTAATTTGATTGTGTTTGCCTGTTATATATATTATCATATTTACATGATTCAAATCCCAGACATCTGAATGTGCTGCAAGTGGAACAGTGTCCACAGATACATGCACAGAGTATTGTAAGTGTGCAAAATAAACATTGTTACAAAACAAAGAAATCATCAAAGCAAAATCTCCTTCTCATTTTAGGAAGTCCAGCGTGCTATGGGAAGAACGCCACCAAGACCAGAAAAAGGTAGGTATTGGTTTATGAATAAGAAATATTTGAGTTCCACTAAACTTGTCTTTTTGGGATAATTCAATTCTTTTATCTCTAGCTGCAATGGAGGCATTAGGACTTGAGCTGTACAAGAGGAACAAACCTGACAAGCAGCCATTTGCCCATCTTATTATTGACGATAAGAATATTCCATCTGGTAAGTTCCATTTTTTAAGTGAATACTTCCAATACTAGTATAAATGTATTGAACAGTGAAGTATATGAAGATGGTTAAGCAAAACAGCAACAGACTGGGACTTCAGAAATAGCTTTTGCTAGTGAGGATAAATTAAAGGATTAAAGGATTAAGCATTAAAGGATTTCAGAGGCAGTGCTAAGGGTAGTGCTATGAGGAGAATGGCTCCCCTTTGTATCAGTCTCTGCTTAATGGCCTCCATTTCAAATTGCCACATTTCATGATCAACCTCTTGAGGGGCATGGCCTGCCCCTTTGTGCTGTTTTCAGGTGAGGCAGGAACATCTATGTTGAACACTCTTCCCTGAAGTTTCCCATTTTCCTTTGGCCTGTAGGGCCCGTCAGGAGTTTTTGTCTCGCACTGGACACCTTGAAGATACATGCATACATACAAGCATGTACCAGCATAAACATTGCCTGAGCTACTGAGTAGGGGTAAAAAAATGTTCTTTTGGCTTTTATCTGCCCCTGTGGCAAGAGGATGGTGTTCTTTTATCTTGCCAGAGCTCTCATTTTCTACACACAAGTATTCAGGTGGGTTTGGGAGTATCCTTGCTAGTACAATATTAGAGAACGAGACATGAGTCTGCCTTGCAACACTTTCCAGAGGAAAAGATTCATTCCTAAAATTTTAAGATAATGTTAGAACAGTTTCAGTTTTTGCCCTGGGGCACTGTCAGTTGAGATTTTTCGCTGTATTCTCAGTGCTGTATTCTCAACAGTTGGTGTGGTAGAAGTAAACCAGAGTTTTTTCTGAAGCTGTTAGGTAGAGGATTTTAATAAGGGGTGCATTGATCACCACAGTCTTCTTTCTCTGAAGATTTATACATTCTGCAGGGCTGAACTCATAGTTACTTGAGCTATGCACATTGCTTTTCTGTTTTTTATAACCAAACCAAAGGGGAAATGGTGTGTTGAGACTTGAAATCTGAGATTTTTAGCAGCTTGCATAGTAATACCTTGCTCTTGCTCTATTTAAAGACAAAGCACTTCTGTACAGCTTCTTGCCTGGAGGGATAAGGCTCTTTCAAATGCATTGGCATTGCCACAATCTAGAGCTTTATGGCAGAGAGCTTAAACAGCTTGTCAGATGGCAATCAGAACTTCCACAAGCTTTCTTGTTAGCTCAAATGCCTCCTGACAAGCTTCTATTTTAGTCAGATTTTGGCTTTGACGTACTCTTACAATAGGTCAATAGTAAAGGATTCAGTATCAGTAAACTTTCCTTAGCATTTTTGGAATATCGGCATATCTTTGGAAGGTGTCAATTAATTTGCTAGTCATAGAAACAGATCACTTACCTGCAGAAGTGGAGTGTGTGTCGGTGTCACAGTCTGTGAAATCCACCTTTTTCTGTGTGGAATTTATTTGTGGCTTATCTGGATATTTTGCTGTAAACTGTAATTTTACAACTGTAATTTACAGCAGCTGATAATTTTTACCATTGTGCATTGCTGCATTAACCTTCAAGGGTGTGGTGCAGCGCATCTGTGGGTAATTACCAGGGAGACATTGGGGGTTTTTTTGCTGCAGATCAGCTCCTTACCAATGTGATGAGCTGTGCATATACTCCCTCCTGATCTGGCTTTTGCCTCTTTTGAAAGAGCATTTCCAGGAGTTAATCCATGAACACGGCATCTGCAGCCCTTGTGGGCATTGCAGCAGTGAGGGGCTGCATCCTTAGGGATAGTGGGAACCCTATACCTTCTGGTTGTGAGGCACTTTAATATCATGCTCAGTGGCATGAGGCAGTACCCACTTGGCTGGGTAGCATAGAGATTAGTAACAGGAATAAAAAAAGAAAAATATGCCTGAGGGGTCACCAGGAACTTTACCTCTCCCATCTTGTTTTCTCTGACTACAATTGGCAATTGCTATTTTCTTCCCCTGATTCTTTACCCTGCGTGTCTGAAATCCATCTAAATCTTTCTGCCATCTCTGAGTGGACAGATCTGTTCTTAGTAGTTTAAGGTTCTTTACTGTCATCACACTCATCTAGGATAAACAGTGCCAGAAAAAAAAGTCTTCATCACTGTCAAACAGGATTTTAAGCAGTTTTCTGCTGAACACCCTTTGTGAACAGGTGCTGAGCAGTCTCTGTGAGAGAATATTTGACTTTGACCTGGTTCACAGTAATGTCAGGCCTCAAGTGGACTTCTGCAGCTGGGGGGTATTGCAAGGGAGGGGGGAAAATAACCCCCCCAGATCTTGGTGTCCCCACCCACCATTTGGCACAGAACCTGTAGTGGTTTGGCTTGCTGTGTGTATTTTTAAAGTTTGCTGCCTTAGGTTAGAGCTGGATGCTTGCTGTTTGGTTTTTACCAGAGCTCACTATAAATGCCACCTAGGTTTTAAATAAAAACAGTGAATTTTGGTTTGTAAATTGATTACAGAAATTAGTCACAGTTTAAAGGGGAAAATCCCAAACAGAAATAAATGTAAATGTTAAATATGTCATTTGGGGTATGAATTGATATCTTTAGCTGTCTAAGGAAATGCTGTAGTATTCTGAGCTATATACAGCTGCAGGTTCAACTTAGCTGCCCTTTGCCTCCAAAAGACTTTTTAGAGCAAACAGTACTTTGGTTCTTTTTTCAGGCTTTATTTATACCTGAAAGCTACTGGGATGAGAACAAATTATCAAAAGAGGGCTCCTTTCTCCTCCATTCACCTCACATCATTTTCCTTCTTGCTAATTAATTTTATTTAACTCATCTGTATTAGTCTTGGTTCAGGCTCATCAAAACCCAAGATGTTGGTTTTGTTTATCTTCAGTTTTGGGAAAGAGCATTCATTATCTTGAATTCTTAAATAATGCTTTTTGCCCTGTCTGGAAAGCAATTATTTTGCTCATTATCCCCCAGCCACTTCCTTCTCTGTCAACAGGACTTAGCTTGTGCTGTTTTTTTCATGGTTCCAAAGTAAACTATTTCACAGGAGATACTGTATTGCAGCACTTTTGACCATCCCATGGCTTGGGTTATGTGTGAGAGTTTCTGATACATGGCATTCATGCACAGCAGATCCAGCACTTAGATGCTCCAGTTTCCTGCACTTCTTGTGTTTCAGGGTACTGATTGTTTTGATGCCTCCAAATCTGGATGTGTTACCACCAGAAGTGCTGAGAACCTGCTTGCTCCTTCCATTAGAGGATGCATGGCATAGCTCCTACCAGAGCACCTTTGTGCTGTGCTGCTGCCTGTGGCACACCTCTGCTGGAGCTCTGAATTGTGGAAAAATGCCTGTCTGCCTCAGCACACACAAATATAGCATTATAATCTAGCTTGGAAGGGACTTCTGTACACATCCTTTGCTCAAAGCAGGGAGGGTCATCTCCCATCATCTCTTGGCCTGTTCCCCTGAACATCCAAATAGTGTAAACAAAATTCATCCAGAGTCCCTCTCTCAGTGACAAGTGACTGTGGCATCTATTTGCTCTCTTTTCCCTTCTTCAGCAGAAAATCTTCCCACTAAGGATTTCTTCAAAATCGGCAGCTTGACTGGCAACTAAAAAGTTGACTTGTCAGGTAAATAAAATCTGCTTAGCAACTACCCAGTGTGTCACTGGGCAGTCATGGCATGCCTTTCTGTTCCATTGTAGGTGTGCATTCCTGTCCTGGATCTAGTGTGCCTCTCCTTGATCCAGGCAGTGAATTCTTGTCTGTCCTTCTCATCTTGAAGTTAGCCCAGGCTCCATGGGGCAGTATTTCTCCAGACTTAACGCTGTGCACACAAAGTTGTACAACTTCTTCAGCTGTTCCTGGTGCTTCAGAGGTGCACTCTAACTTCAGAGGTACTTCTAACTCAGCATATTTTGCAGGTGAATAATTGCAGGCTAAGAGACTTAAGATCTTGGTGTCTCTTCTAGTTAATTGATGGGGTTTTTTGAGGCACGGCAGAGAAGATGGCTTGTCTGTCTGGTTTTGCATTCATAATTTCTGCCTGGCTGCACTAGACCCATAGGGGAGCAGCTGCTTGTGATCTGCCTTTGACAGTGCTTTTGCTTAAGTCTTTGTGGAAGAACACCAGAAGGCTTTTGTTGTGGGCTGCTGTTAAAGTATTCCTCTCACATGGAGAAGTTGCTTGCCCTTGGCAGTTAGGGAAGACTCATCTCTCTCAAATTCCCCTGTTCCTGCTTTCCCTCCCTTTCTGCACAGACGTGGCAGGGTCATGGGGCATGCGTCTCTACAGGCTTGGAGAAGAGGGCACTGTGCCCTGCTGTGTGCCATGGAAAGTTTGCTAAGGATGGATTGTTTGTTTCCATGTTGGTAGAATAAGGTACTGAGTATTTCAAGCAGGTGTTGCTGATGCACTGGGAGGCTGAGGTGTGAAGTCCCATGGTACCTATGTGAACCCACTGCTGTGGGAGGGAGCAAATGTAGTCAGTCTTGTGTGCTGAAAATTACTAGTGGTTAGAAGGACAAGTTGGCCACCTCCCATCTGTTGTGTTATGCCCTAGGTATTACCCTGAATAATAGAATGTTAGTGGCTCGTGCCCATCAGGAAGTTTGTCATAAATACCTGAAGTGCTGCATCAAGTCTAGGCAGCTTAGTGTGTAGCACTAAAGATTTAGCACAATTGTACTGACTTTCCCCTGGTTTTGGTGTTGTCAAATGAAAATATGTTTACCTTTCTACCACTACAGTCACACAAACATAAAATATGGAAAGTTTCTCTTTTGGGAATTGTCAGTTCAGCTTTTTTTCCTTAGCGTTTCAGTTATTCCTTGTCAACATTTATATGTTTTAACCTGTAACAAGTTTTTCAAGTTACTCTCATCTGTTTGTAACTTGAATTAGGTTTTAGATGGTGTGCAATGTCTATGCAGAGCTTGTTGCATGGTTGCTTAGCCTAATCAAACTACTGGCCAAGCAGCTGTTTCGTACCACAGTCCAGCAGGTGTTGTGTTGGGAGGGCACAATTATAAATACTAAGCAAAATATGGGAGTGTGTGATGAAAAGAGGAAATTTCTTAGGAATTTTTATCATAGTTGTTTCATATTCACTTTAACCTATAGAGCTCTAGCTGCTATTGATTCTAAAAATGTAGAGGTTGCTTTCTAAATGTTGGGGGTTTGTTAAATGTTTATAAATAATGCTCTTTTTTTTTTATCTCCAGGAACTCGCAAAGTGAACCTCACATCCTGGCATCATGACAAAGGCCAGGCAAACTTATCAAATATGACATTCCATGATGGAAAACTAATTGTTAATCAAGATGGATTTTACTACCTTTATGCCAATATTTGTTTTAGACATCATGAAACTTCAGGAAACTTGACTAAAAGAGGGCTTCAGTTGATGGTGTATGTGGTTAAGACAAACCTTAAAATAAGGCGCTTTGATGTGTTGATGAAGGGAGGAAGCACCAAATACTGGTCAGGGAATTCAGAATTTCATTTTTATTCTGTAAATGTAGGGGGTTTTTTTAAATTAAAATCTGGTGAAATGATAAGTATACAGGTATCAAACCCATTGCTACTGGATTCTTCGCAAGAAGCAACTTATTTTGGAGCATTTAAAGTTAGGGATTTAGATTGAACCTTTCTTTAGTGTGCTGAAAATTGTTTGAGTTTTTAGTTTTCCAAAAACAACTTGAAGAACTGAAAACCTTCTGCAACCCAATTACATCTGTATAAGCCATATATCTCTAAAGACACGGTTTTGTCCTGGAAGTACATGGAAGGGCAAAATGAGGGCGAATATTCTCCTGATTTCGTGTTAAAAGCAGTTTTAACAGCATTTGTCTCCACTGGCCTCTCTAGAGGAGAGTGTGCCTTTTGCATTGGTGTAGTTGAAGTGAAAACAATCAATATTATTGAGCTTCTGTTTCCAAGTTCTGCCCTGATTACCCTTGCTAGTTTTGATGCAGACATAAGGCAGGACAGAACTTGGCTCCCAGCTTGCATTCAGGACTCCATTTTGCTTGGGGTTGAGTGTTCTGACCCTGAGACAGCAAAGATTATGAAAGTGTGACTAATCCCATTGCATTTGATGTGGCTTTTCATATGTTGAATTGGGGCTGAATCTGCTTTGCTGGATTAGGGTTAGAGAGTTCAGATTATAGCAGAAATGGGTTGGAGAACAGCTAAACAGTTCAACTTAACTTTTACCTGATTAAAAGGGCCGTTCCAGGAAGAAGGGAGATCATCTCGCCTTGCAGTTCTAAAAAGTTAATTACAGGTCATGTTACTCTTGTTGCACAGTTAATTAGTTTGGCAAATATAGATTGCCAAACTATGGCATGCCTTAAAGTATTACATTGTGCCAGAACCTGCAAAGACATTTTTTAAACAAAAAGTATGTATTTTTATATTCTGTAATATCTAAAGTTATATTTCAGATGTAATGTTTTGTGTAAAAAAAATGTAAATTATATTGTCCTATAGTATTTGATACAAAATATTTAAAATCTCTTGCTGTTTGTATATTTAATGTTTTAAACTGTTTTTATGTACAGACATGTTAAACTGGTGCACTTTTTAATCCCAATGGGAAAAAATGCAGCTATAAGAGGTTGTTTGCAATTAGCAAATGTAATATATATCTTTGTTCTTCTTAACTTAATAGGTTTCTTTTAAACTTGTCAGTATTAAGGGAGGCGGAATCACACCAATGCCATGAGTAATGACACCAGAATGCTGGTCACTGGGTGCCTTTCAAACCTGGAGGTTAATTAAACTGGTATTGTGTAAAAAATGAAATTAAAAAAATTAATACACAGTGAGCCCCAGATATGTTTTAGGGGTATTTGTAGTTACTGAGCAGGCATATTTTCCTACAACAAAATCTGCCAGTGTTAAATTCTGCAATTGAACGGTAACTTTTTTAGCTTAGTTTCCTGAAAAAGTGAAGCTTATTGCATTGCCTGTTCTTGTCTCCCACTGTAGCTTCTAAAACTCTGAACCCTTCTGCCAGCTTTTGGCAAATGAATGGCAGAGTTAAGAGATATTCTTGCAGGTTTTATGAGGACAGAGAGCTGAGAACAACTCAGCCATTTATACATTATTTGTCAGTGGCTGGCCACTGTTCATTTTAGCCAAGAGATTAACTGGGGAGACTCCTGCAGCGTGAGTTGTGGCTTGTATAGTGCTTGGCCAAGAGAGGGGGGTGGATGGAATCCAGCGGTGGGTAAAGGGGCCAGGGGGGAGGGCTGCAAGTCCTGAGGTGGTATTTAGAGCACATCTGGACAGGGGAAAGCAGCTTGTTGGGTAAGGGGATGAGGGAGGTTTGAAGTGTTTTTGTGCTCTATGAATGACGTGGGGAAAGCCCCCTATTTATTGCAGTAGGAATCAAATCTGTAGGAATTGGGGCTTCATACAAATCCTCAGGCTTTTTAATTTTTTGTTGTTGTTGTTGTTAAAGGAACTGAGTTGAATCCAAGCAATTATTTTATACTGTATAATAAACATTTCTTTTTAATGCTAATATTGTTTTCTTACAAAATATATTTCTAAGAAAAAACCCCAACTTTGTGATTTCATTATTTTCATGTGTACCCATATATCTTGTGCAAATTTGATAATTTTATTCAGATTTCAGAATGTGCAGGCTGGGTAAGGTATAACTCATTGAAGAAAACTGAGGCATAAATCAACTACTTTTGAGAAAATTACAATGAATTTTATGGAGTTTTGATTTGGCTTCAGATCTACATACATGACTTTCAAGTCAGGTTAGATCTTCATGTGTTGGAAATTCAGCTGAAAATGAAGACTTCCCATTTATGTTTCACATCAAACAGTTGTCAGTTCAAACCCATAAATGACTGAGGAATCTGGGGCTCTTGGTTTTCTTATTTTCAGGAGGTACAGGTCACAATCATTTTTTCTGCTATAAAGATGTGCAGTGGCAGGCAAGCTGGGAGAAAAATGTCTGTTGTGTCTGTCCTGGGGGCTTCAGCCACCTGGGGAGATAGAGATGGGGGTTCAAGTGATTTGAAAGTAAAGTTAGACTTACTAGCTGACCTTAGCAGATGCCCACAGATGGTGTGATATGAAGGAGAGGAGCCGCCAGCACTAAATGTCACCTGAATGACAGTGGATGTGGGCTGTGGGTGTGTTCTAGAGAAGGTCACAGAACCTGTAGCATGTATTGAACCCCTGAACACAGGCTTGTTGGTTGGTTCGGCATCCTAAGCCACTAGAGCTGAGAAAAGGGCTCCTGAGGCTCAGCTTAGTATCCATGTTCTCAATAGGAGGGCTGTAAACATCTGCATTTCACAATAGGAGGCTTTAAATTTCCCTTGTGCGACAACTTTGAAGCCTAAATGGTTTGAGGGTTGTGGTAGTTTTTGTGTTTTCTTCTTCCGTGGCATGTTCTGGCTGCAAGTTGTCCAGTTGTGTGATGAACTAGGTGGGAGGTGTCCTCATGGGGCTTTATAGGCTATTGTGAAAGTAACAATTAGAAGCCAAGCCCTTGCTCTGCTCTCTACAAAATAAAAATCAAGAGATCTCATTCTGCCTGTCATGCCTGGGTCCCTTCTTAGCCTTTATGCATTTGAAAGGAAGCAGGAAGCTCCATGTAGATGGAGCTCCAGGTACAGTTTGACTTTGCTTTTTATATCAGAGCAGCCACAAATTGAAAAGCTTCAGTGGTGTCATTTGAGGCAACCTGGGCACGTATTCCAAGATGATGAAACCTGCCTGCACTACCACTGACTGTCCTAAAACCAAGTCTTCTCCCAGAAGTGTCTGTTCCTTTGTGTCTGCTTTGTTTGATTGCTTCATCAGAATACAATTAATGGAAAGAGCAGACTAATCAATTAATGGAGAGAGTTACC
Organism: Cyanoderma ruficeps; assembly: GCA_008694505.1. Lineage (NCBI taxonomy): Eukaryota > Metazoa > Chordata > Aves > Passeriformes > Timaliidae > Cyanoderma > Cyanoderma ruficeps. Next base: position 5,092,635 of record VZDJ01006585.1, on the reverse strand, counting down.
TTGAGAAGAAGGGGTTGTGCTCTAGGCAAAGAAAAGTACCTTAGTGACTCTTACTTTATAATCTTCAAAAGATAATTTTGGTCTGCGGATAGAGGGTGATTATTGGCTGAAAATTGAAGTTAAAAAAATCTTACTTGGAAATAGTTCATTTGCAATTCAGGGTATTTGTGTGCATGTAAACATCTGTATATTCTTACCATGTTCTTGCTAAGTTAATTTTTATACATGGGGTTACGATTGCATATTTTGGCACCTGGGTACTCCTCCCCCCGCCTTCCCAAACTCACTCCAGCCAGTGGCTGTTTCTTTTTCTGTCTATCCCACTTCCTTTTCTCTGGCTCCTTCCAGCTGCCAGTGTGTTCTGCTCACCCCACTCTTACAGCTCCTTTTCCTGGTGGTAGCAACCGCCTTGGTTCAGATCTAGGTGTATACTCTCCCTTTTTTGGCCCACTTTCAGGTAGCTTTGCTCTGCCTTTGCATGGAAAAGAGTAAGCATTTTGTTTTTCAAAAAGATTCTTTAACCATTGGTGCAAGGACTGAGCTGGAAAGTAGCAAAGAAAAGTTGGGGAATAAGGAACCAGCAGGTTGGACACTAAGCAGTCTCTGCTGCCCTTTGATTTGATGTATCAGCTTTGGAGGGCTCCAGACAATAACCTCATGTTTGTATTCTGCTGTTAAAAAATTAGTCTGCAGCAGAAGTTAATATAGATGAGTGTGTGTAGAATTTTGCTGTGGTGATCAGAGAAAAATCACACCTAAACCAGAAAATGCTCTTGCATATATACACAGGGGACTTCTTGTTTTTTCTCCTTCTCTGTATCGGTGTCTTGTCCAGTATTTCGTGGTTGCTGTATTTGGGTTCACAACCTGCAGACTTTGCCAAGTGTTTATTTTTTTTTTTTTTTAGCTCACCGGGGTCTGATCCTGTAGATCCCATACCTTTGCCTAATGTCTCCATTTGTGACCAGCTCCAAAGTAAAGCTCAGTTATGGAAAGCTGAGAAACCTGTGTCAGCTTGTGGTAGTTTGAATCAGATTTCAAAAACTTCTTGGCAACTTCAAATGTTTTTTTCTGCCCTTTTTTTTTAGCCTTAAGTCTAGATACGATGGGGTTTCTAGCGCTGTGTTTCCAAGGAAATACTTGTGCTGGTGTGGAGGTGAGGGCTTGGGTATCTTTGATTTAGTGGTGTCTGCTCACAGTCAATTTTATGAAGTTAGGGAGGGCATGTTTTCCTTCCGTTTGTTCAGCACTTGAGCGATGTGCTGTTACCGCCTGCTCTCTTGTGCCACACTGCTTTTCCCCAGACTGCACGTCACCAGATGCCAATCAATTTATGCTGGGCTGTGACAGAAGACAAGCAGGAACTCCAATTGCTTTCAGCTCCCTCCATGCTGCAAGTCACAAAATGATGGATTCATTTTCCCAGCCTTCTGGATCTTGATTCATTCACTGTATGAGAAATCCCTGGTTGCTCTTTTAGTAGAGGATGCCAGAATCCTCCTTTGACTGCCGAGGTACTGCTATATCTTCATAAAATATCTGCTTTCTCATCCTGTAGGTTCCAAACTTCCTCAGTCCCTGTCTGTATTATCAGGTGTGAATAAGGATGCCTGATGGGTGGCCTTGGGGACCGCGGCTCCTTAAAAGGGGAAGATTTACAAATAGGATCTCCTTCCCCTATCCCCTCCACCACAGGTGGTGGATTTTGGAGGCACTGAAACATGATCACATGGCAGATAACTTTTTGGGAACTTCAGATACTCTTTTGTACATAATTCTCTTACTTCATATCCAACCAGTTAGAATGATTTTAACCTAACTCTTCGCTGTTAATTGGGATGGGTGTAGTGTTTGGAATTTTTTTCCTCACTGTATCATGAAAGAACACCAGATGGCACAATCACAACCTTCCATGGACATCATAGGTAAAATCAGTTCACCAGAGATGTTGGCTGTGAATGCAGAGTGGAGCAGACCTTCCTTCCTTGTTCCACAGTTTACTGCTGTGCATGCTCTGACCCCAGCATTGGCTGTCCACCCTGCTGGTGGCCCAGGGAACCGATGTACAGCAAATGTTGTAACCTGTATGTGCTTATTCTGCCCTCTGGGAACTAATAACTAATGACACTGCTTTAGTTAGCAACCATTTGCACATTGACTACTCCTTTTCTGTGTGAACATCTCCCAGATATAAAGTTTTCTGTGTTACATAGAAGCTGCCTTCTTGACCTGTAACTTTTTGCAATGTTAGTGTCGCTTCTTTTTTTTTTCCCCTGCAGTGCACTATCACATGTAGTGACACATCTAAAACAAAACAAGGTCCATCTGGTGTAATGTTTTATCACTCATCATGGCTCCAGATCTTTGCTCTGGGAAAACATCTGCAGTTCTGGAAATGGATAGTTAGGTTATTTCTGTCCTGCTAACTGGAAGAGGGCTGGAGTTACGAGGCACTGAGTGGCAGACAGCCTTGCAGCTTAAGCCAGCTACCCTCTTAAGCAGAAGATCCTACCAAGTTGCAACCCAGTAAGTTATGTTTTTATCACACGAAACTGAGCATATGTACTGTACAGCCCGGGGCTTGACAGAGAGCTCCTCCAAGCAGGTCAAACATGAGAACTAAAATAAACCCATGTGGGCAACAACAGTCCTGGACTGAGCCTCAGGCTTTTTTCATTGTTGTTGTTGTTGTTATGGTTTTTTTTTTTCTTTTAAATCTATCACTGTGCTACCAGAGTATTCTCTAATTTATTATTCTCTAGTGACAAAGTATTTTTAATTCATTTACTATTTCGTGAAAGCAGCTGTTGAATTTACCACCTAGTGTCGCTTGTCACCTGTAAATGTGTAATTGAATTACTATTTATGTGGATCTGCATTTTCTTCTCAAATCAAACACCTATCATACCAGAATGTACAAAGAGATAATTTTATTTAAACCTCATTAGTCTTATTGTATATATAAAAAGTAGTATTATGATTACTATTTTTCTCTCACAAATGTGTTGGACTGCAGTCCAGCATTTGCTTCCTGTAGGACTTTATTCTATTCTTGCTTTGTTATCTGGCTATTTTATTTTTTTCAGTTTGGCTTAAAATTACATTTAAAAAACCAGGTTTTTTTTCCAAAATATGAGCCAAGCAAAAATGCTCCATGATTTATTTGAAAATATCTGCACCAATTTCCTCAATTTTACTCTTGTCCTCTGGTACATGCCATCTGCACACTTGCAGAATTTTGCTGATGTGTGAGATTGTGAAACAAAGCGGTTTGCATAAAAAAGATAATTGAGAACTCTATTTGCCCAGCTGTGCTGTGAGACTTGCTGAATGTGAAAAATTCCTCCAAAATACATAAATTGCTAGTTACAATTCATTCAGTTTTATTAATCCTGGTTAATATTGCACTGGAGTGAAAGGGCTGAGCTTCCCACTTTTAAATCAGTGAATGTTTTCATGCTGACATCAATGACTATTTATTATCATAAATAGTTTTATATGAGACAGTTTCTTTTTAAGCTTTTTTTAGATGGTCACTATTTTAATATATGCTATATATATATTTAATATTTATCACTTTGCAGTAAAAACTGCTTTAATACAAAGCGACAATGCAAATAATGTTTCTTCTGTTATATCTATTTCAAATATAGCATCTACAGGCTATGTGTAACTGAGGATAACACAGCTTTGAGAATAATTCCTCATTGGTGACATCCCTTACTTTTGTACCTATTGTGAGGTCTGTCATGAATAAAGATTATTAACTTGTTTGGGCATTTTTTGTGCCTGTGTTAAAAGGATGATGCCAAATGTCTCTGGCAATATCTACAACAAATGAATAGGTGGTGGAAATGTCTTTGCTCACCAAATGTCCAGAATGACCCATCTTTTGTCATGGAAGAGCCAGGAACAGGCCAGCAATCAACACAAGGGTTTCTAGTTGCTCCATGCCAAGTTTTGAGGCTATAATCTAGTGAAGGAGAAGTAATATGACACATCTGACTTGCCAGAGATTTTCACACTTCCATATCTAAGGCATTGCCTTGTGTAAAATAAGACCCAGGCAGAAATTCTGCCTTAGTGGTAAGGAGACTTTTTTTTTGTTCTACTTTGTGTTGTTTTTGCCAGGTATTGATGATGCTTACAGAACTGAGAGGTGGCCAGCAGAGGAGGCTCCAGTCAGCATCCGCTGCTCCTCGGCGAGCCAGATGCCTGGGAGCACAGATGGCCTGTATGCCTATTATGGGCTGGAGGCACATTCAATGAAAAGTAATTTAAGTTCTTACAGAAAAAGAAAAAAGTATACGAATGTGGGTTTGTTCCCAACACGAGACAGTCTGAATCAACAATGGGAATGGGCCGGTTACCAAAGAGTCTGCTGGAGCAAGTTCCCGCTGCCAGGGCAGGATCTCCTCTCCCTCTTGGCCATTAGAGGGAGGAAAAAATAACAGACTATAAGAGCCACTAAAATAAGGACCAACACCAAGAATGTACCATGGGTTTAATACCAGCTCCTCCTCTCAAAGTAATTATAGTAGATGTTGCCCAATGGTTACCGATGGGCTATCTTTCATCGTGGGCTTTTGTTTGGAGTCAGTAGTTTGGGTTGAATATCAAGACCAGCACATGCTGGTCAGCTTCTTACAGAGAATAAGATAGGACTGAAGGTGACAGGGAGTGTCATGCTGCTTCAGCCATGGAAACAGGCAGCTGAGTTTGGGCTAGACCAAAGCCCTTCCTACATGTTCGTTTCACATTATAACCTTTATCCAAAAGTTCACCTCAGTACTGATGTTGAAGTGAGAAAAGACCAGGCTGAACAAGATACTGGTATTTCTCATAGTATCAACTCCAGCATACTCAGAAGTGTGGTGTTTGCTAAAAATGTATTGGTAAACTCAGAAGTTTTCTTTGAATTTCGTGATGTGACCTAGATTTAGGTGATGCAAGTAACCCTTGCAATACCATTTTCATCTAACTCATTCCTATTTATGTGCAAAGGAGATGACAAGTGAACAGCCCTATGGCTCCCCCCTACTCGTGTTTGTAGGGCATTAATTTTTCTTATCAGGAAAATTAACTCAGTATGTGCCTCTGAAGGCTCAAATTCTGCATCACTCCTAAATTTCAGTGCTGCATGTTTTGGTGTTTCTTCTGTTATGGAAGTGAGATATTTCTTGGAAGTCTGGCTCCTCACTACAAAGCCACTGGTGTGTTGGATGTGCTCATGTGTAGCTTTCAATGTAGAGGAACCTCCATTTTAATTACAGCAGTGCTCCCTTGGTTAAACACTATAAAATTTTCTCTCTATTATTATTATTATTCCTCTTGTTCATCTGTTTGGATGTGACAATGAGCACTGCTCTCAGGTATTTAGAGTGTTTAAGGCAGAACCTTATTTAATGCAGTGAAAAATTTGGAAAAATAATGGGAAACCATATGGACATCTCTTCAAATGGTCATCAGCAGTTCAGACAATCTCAGGAGTGTTTTGATGCCTTTGCTAGAGCTGTCGCATGCTCTGCTAGATTCACAGCATTTAAGAGAAATGCTGCTTCCAGCAAAGCTACCAGATCATTTCCATGTAGAAGACCCACTCTCACCATCTGTCTTTGCTTTCACGGGTGCCTATTTTTCTGTTTTGGACATGGTCAGAACTGGCCCCATCTAAGCAACTTCTCCTAATCCAGGTAGATTAAATAAAAAAAAGAGAAAGCATACCAGTGCTCTCTTTCCCAGGGGTAATAGGCCAACTGCTGTGCAAGCATAAAGCCACAAATAAGTCCAGACTCTGTATAGAACAGGGTATTTTATCAATGTTTAGAGGTGCTGAAATATTCAGCTGTGAAGTAGAGACCAGAAAAGCAAGGAAACATTTTCCTCCCTCACTGCATATTGTTTGTCTGAGAAGGAAAAAATTGTCATCTGTGTCCTCCCCGCACCACACCATGTTTCTCCCAGGTTGTTCCCATGTCAGCAGTGCCAGTCTCTCTTTGTGCTCAAGCTTCTCAACCACAGGGCTACCCAGCTGTGTCTTCAGTGGTGAAGTAGTCTTTAACTGGCCTTCAGACAACCATCCTTTGAAGGGATCTACAGAAAATCCCTCAGGGCTTTTTTTATCGTTGGGGCTAAATCTACGACATCAAGTACCTCTACATTTTTCTTTTGTCCTGAGTGTTCTAAATTAGGCAATACTGTTATCAGGGGGCAGATTAAAAGGAGCAATGATTCAAAGCAACAATCCAACCACTTTTCATGAAGAAAAGATTCCCAGATTTTACAATGCTGAGTTCAGTGGGTGCAGGCTACCTGTGAAACTAGGTCACGTCTTCAAGCTGTAACTTAAACTAGGTCATACTTTCTGACTAGTGAAGAGGGGGAGTATGAGTTTCAAAAGTAAATTACCATTTCCTGGAAAAGACCCAGCAATGAAGTGCTATCCAAAAATCAACCAAGCCAGCTTGACACATAAGAGGAAGTTCATAAAACATCACTTTATCTTCCTCTGCTTCATGAAAATGAAAATGTATTTCCTTTTCAAAATAATTGGTGGTGCAAACATTGATGCTGCTTGTGGTTTTAGCTCAGTAATTTAAAGTTTTCTGAGCAGGAACATCCAAGACAGACCTTTCTGGTTCCATTCCTATAAATTGCATAAGTGAGGGGGAGGTTTGCTCTGGCAAGTTTGAAAGTCACCTGGGTTTTCAGGGGTCAGAGGAGAAATTTAGAGCTTTCTAAATTGACCAATGAAACATTTTAGCATTAATAATCCTCACAACACATGCAAACTCGGTAGCTCTTGGAAATTATGCATGAAACTAGAATACTCAGTGGGTTCTTTAGACTCAATGGGAGAAGCAGCCTCAGATGCTCCCCATGTCTGTGGAATCAATTGACCAAAACTAGCTCTTCTGACAATTTGACATATCTGTGCTGATTCTTGCAAGCATTGATTTCTGTGCAAGAAAGGGTTGATATCTGCAGATTCTTCTTAACATTCCCAGTGCGTCCTAACTCAGTGTCATAGCAAACAGTAACTGGGACATTATTTAGGATCATAAATAATGCACTTGGCCAAAAGTATCTGAATACTGCAGATATCAGAATAACAACTGCAGTGACTTATCTGGCTGAGATTTTTGAAGCTGAACTCAAGAGTTTAGCTACCAATTTTCCATAGAGCTGAGCAGTGAAATTCTTTCACTGTCCCAGAAAAACTCAGTCGTCTCAATTTTCCTGTTTACTGTGTGGAATGAGAAGTGTCCATACTATAAGGACTGTAAGGAAGAATGAGCAATGCTGGGATGGCTGTTGAGAAGAGATAAAATAGAGCCACATTTTTCTCAAACAAGACCTTAGTCTGACCCCAGTCTGGTGGGGAAAGACCCCACTTGAGTCTAATCCTTGCTGAGTTGCAGGACAGCACATGTCTCTCCTCTGCTCAGGGGAGACCCTGCAGCCAGCAGGCTTGAGAATGCACGCCAGGGACTTTTGCTGCCTTCATTTTTGCTCCCTGTGTTGACTGCTTGTTCACATCCTGCTCCTTGTGGGACCTCTGCCACCCACCTCTGCTCAGCTCAAGGCCCTCCTCTCCTACATACCCTGTCCCTCTCCCTCTTTCTTAGCTTGCTGTCCCTTTGCCACCGTTCAGAAACCCTGCATCCATTTGGCACTAAAAGTCTTTGCTACAATGACTTTTTGTGTCTGCTGTGAGTCCTACCTGCCTCCACCAATGTCCAGAGACTGTTCTCTGATGCCTGTGTAACCTCTGGTCTCGTGAGCTCCTTGGTTAATCCTTCAGCTTTGTTGTAATAATTGTGATCAAAGATAACTATGTTTTACATGGAGCTGAAATAACTTGTCCCAGTGGGTCAGTCAATGAGACAAGGTATGTGTGTGTGTGGGGGGGGGTTTGACCCTTATTTGTACACACTGGAAAGGTTTCCACTTTGCAGCACAGACAGAACAGCACACATCCCTCCAAGGGAGGTGGGGGTTATTCATCTCCTTCTCTTCTTCCCCAGAATCAGTGCACTGATTAAGGCAACTGAAAACTTGTATCCTCTCAGTGTCTTTCTATCTCTTGTGTTTAAGGATATGTTAGCCTCACTTCTCCAGTGACTGTCCCTGGAAAGGCCTTTCCTCCTTCTCTTGTTTTGTGTCTAAAATCTACTCTAAGATCAAAGCAGACTTCTATTTCCTATCAGTCTTCTCCTCACTCCGAAACACCCAAGTTCCCCCAATAAGATGTATCGTAAAGAGACCAGATTTAGGGACACGTTGCATTAGCAGATGTTTCTTAGCAAGCAAGGGGGGTAGATACTGAGATGTTTGCAGTTTCTGATTTGGCCTCAGTTGCAGAGCCAAAGGAAGTATCTGCATTAACGAGGATCTATGCTGCTTATCACACTCTGAGCCAGCGTCCACAGTGCTAAAACAGCACCGGAAATCAGCCACTGGCAGACTGGAGTGGTATAACATAGCAAGGCAGCTGCACTACCTAGAATTTCCTCTTCATTTGAAACACATCATAAAATATCTGAAGCAGGAAATGGGTTATCTGGTAAAATTTCAAATGATGCTGTTATCTGGTATAACCTCAGCACATGCTAGAATTTGTTACCTGCCTTCTTGTCCTGGAAATCAGTTCAATTGTGTCAAGCTGTTACTCGTTTTATTTCTCCTAGTAAATGTGCAGACATCCACACTCTGCTCTACTTTGTTATCGGTGGGTTATTTCTCCAAAATGCCACTTTCACCTAGGACCTGAAATTCTCAGAATATCAATGAAAATTAGGCAGTAGGGTTATGATGAAAAATAAATATAAATATATATATATATA